>CM066329.1:327216041-327668541 GCA_033807585.1 Hydrophis major | reverse complement strand
TTGCTTTCTAACCTTGCCTCCACCTTTTCGCTCATTTTTCTCTCTTTTGGTTGTTTTTATAATTCTTAAAATCCCCTTTTTCTTATCCTTTTTCTCCTCCTCTCCGGAAGGGACCCATTGTTCATCAAAGATGACTTCTTCTTCCTCTTCTTCCTTGTCCCAGTCCTTCTGCTGCGTAATCAACTTTTCAACAGAACATAACGCCAGGGAAGCGGCCATTTCTAAGAATTGAAACAAAGTGCCCAAAGTATCTTCTTTTTTATATTTTTGATATTCAATCTCTAGTTCATCCACAAACAATGCCATTATGAAAAGGGAAACTTTTTCCAAAACAACCACAAGTATTTTTAATCAAAGACAATCAAAAGCAATTAAAAAAAAAAAAAAAGTTCCAAAAGTTAATACTTTTCTTCCTTCTTCTCTTTCTCTTTCTGGGGTTAATTTTTAATCAAAGAGGTCCAATTACCATATATCTTCCTTTGGGATTCTAGGCAATCTCCTCCTTTTTCAGCTTCTGCTCCAATTTTTTTTTCTCCCTTCCCACTTGCAATGTCAATTTTAAATAATCAGAAATCCATACCTCCAACAAGGGTTTTCCAATTTCTTAAATTTTTCAATGTCCAAAAATCCTTTTGTCTCTTAGCTTCAACTTTCAAAGCAATCCACTTTCAGTGTCCAATATATCCAAATATTTCTGCTGTTTCCATGGGGTGGGAGAGTGAAGTTCCCTTTAACAGCTTCTCCGCCGCTTTTCACTCTTCTTAGGGATACAATGTATCCTCCAGCAATTCAAACAGCTCAATTCCAGGCAATTTAAAAGATGTTACTTGACCCGGCTCAGACGGAACTTTCACTCTTCACACGTCCTCCAGCACAATCTTACCCGGTTGCTGGCTTCTTCGTGGCGGCCATTGCTGACCGCCGCTCCACCGCCTTGGGAAAAAGGGGTTTTTCCGGAGAAGGGGGGGTCTGCGACACCCCCACCTCCCTATCCGACTCCCCTCTCTCTTCAGCTGTCCCTACAGGGCAGCCATATCCCCCTGACCCATCTGGATCGGGGGTACCTCAACGGCTAGCACAGCAGGAATCGCGAGCTGTCGCGAATTCCTGCTGCCCCGAAGCCACGCGAAACCGGAAGGTTCTGACTTTTTTTGAAACTGGATAATAAATATCCTCTCTTGTTTTACATCTTAGTACTGAATATGATTTGGTACCAAATCAGCAATCAAACACACGAAAGAGCATTTTCTGATTTCCCAGCAGCTATGAAGAGTGACTTAATGACACAGTACAGCAGATTCATTTCTGGAAGGAAAAAGAAGTATAGCAATTGGCTGCTTATGTCAGGCTGGAAATTTGCTTAAGTATGAAACTGGTTGGCAAAGTTAATGAAATGTATTTAACCAAGGTTAAGGTAAGCCAGCATGACTGAACAGCATCCATCCTATCATAGACCAGATAGCTTGAATGGTATTCTTGTTAGAATCTCTTTCCATGTGGTTGAGCCATTTTGCCTGCCAGCCTTCCTGAAGACACCACAGAAACACTGGGAGAAATGTTATCACCTTCTATTTTCTATAAGGACAATAGTAGCTAAGTTGTAGCTGTAATGAAGATAGCCTTGGAATGCGTGTGTGCCTTCAAGTCAGTGTTGACTCCTGGCAACTGTCTAGATTAATCCCTGCAGTTTTCTTGGCAATAGCTGAAAATCGACTCCTGGCAACTGTCTGGATTAATCCTGGCAGTTTTCTTGGCAATAACTGAAAATCAACAACAAATTGTTAACTTCTCCCTCCCCCCTCCCCCCTGCACACTATATTTAAAATAGCTGTTTTAAATTTTGGTTAAGTTTAACACATATGTCTCTTAGAGATTCTGAATGTTTTTTTAAACATCACAGCAGAATTAAAAATTAAAGCTTGAAAAATTCTCTGCCATTCTTTGCCATTCTCTGTAATAGAAGTTTAAGCAAGATACATTCTCTTTTTCCTCTTCTGGTTTTGTTTTTTACTGTAGTTTCAAAATACTATGGTTCCTGGAGCCTCTGACTATCACCCTGCACACACAATTTGGGGTGTGAATGAGGTACTGTTGAGGTTTATATCCTGACAAAGCCTGATTGTAATCTTATAGCTATTATTTATACTTTTTGAACCCTGTAATAATCCTTCAGACTCACGATAAAATACCTTTTTCTCATCTGAGCACCGAGCATTAAGATGGATCTAATTCTCCATCAATTTTCTCACTCGAGAAAATTCCTCTTAATTTCCTCTTCTACGATTTTATCTGCTTTACTATAGTTAGAGTGGTCATTCACATTTTTCCTGAATGATCTTTTCCTCATCTTTGTCTAGATAAATCTATTTCTCCACAACAGAAAGCATTTCCCAACTATTAGTTGTATTACCAATATTTTTATTTTCTAGCAATGTCTACAAAGCCTATTTGAGCCAAGGTATGTTCTCAGAAAGGAAGACAGTGAAAGCAATTGCTTTGAAACTTCCTGATTTTTTTTAAAAAATTAAAAACAACAAAAACTCAGATGATGCAATATGCCTAGTGGGAGAATACAAGGGAATATAGGAAATGAACACTAATAGTTAAAAAAAAAGTCTAGAAGAAGGGAATAGTAAACCACTTTCACACAGCAACCAAGAAATATGTTTGTAATGCATGACTACTGAAACCAGATTGACTTGAAGGAAGCTAGTTTTCCTTAGTCTTGAATAAGTAATTACAACAACCTATGCTACTCTCTTCTCCTCTTCCTTCTCCTCTTTGCTTTCTTTTTTTTTCCTCATCACTTATATATAGTCAGCCCCTTTCCACTCCTCATTGATCAATTATATCTTCCCCAATTTTGATAATTATTTTGATATTAGAAATAAATATATACTTTTACTATTAATCAGCATATTACTCAAACTATGTTTTTTTATGCTTTACATTTGAACTACAAATAGTCCTCTGCTTATGATTACAGTCATTTAAAAAACATTTCAAAAACATCTCTTTGAGGATTGATTGGATGATGGGGTGGGGCAGCAATGGGAAGTACCTAAGTGAGGAAAAGTTTTCACTTGGGGAATTGCTGCATGAATTTCAGTTCGAGCTTTGCTTAAGTGCAGTTCACTTGACTTCTAATAAAACTGTAGCTTTTACAACAAATGGAACCAAAGATTGTTTCTACTTAGAAGTGCTAACTGAGATGGAGCTGACAATTGCAATTGGGATCAGATTTAGTCCTAAATTGATATGGTGATAAGTTGAAACACCCATGTGACCAGACCTTTTTTTAAAAAATAAATTTTTATTGATTTTACAATTAAAACAAACCAACAACACATACACAAATGAAAGAGAGAAAAAGAATAAAGGGAGAAGAAAATAGAAAGAAAAAAATAGAAAACAATTAAAAACATTCTCATCTTCAACAATTTGTAAGACCTCTTTTTTATCCTTATTTTATGCCATATACACACACCTAATCCTTACATATATCTGTGTATCACTACTATGGATCTATCCTATCCTCTTTTGCCTTTTAGTGTGAAGTCTATCTTTGGTCTATCCATTTGTACCAGCAGTTCCAGCTGTTGTAGTATATTGAAATGTCTTTTTTTTTAATGCCAAAGTTAATTTGTCCATTTCTGCACAACTTGAAATTTTTTGAATTTTTTGATCATCTCCTCTGATGGAACATGAGGCTGCTTCCAACATTGTGCAAAAGCGAATCTGGCCACTGTCAAAATGTGTATTATTATATATTTTACTTTTTTTGATATTTGTTTATCAAAGATCCCTAACAGAAAGAACTCTGGTTTAAATTTGATCTGTTCTCTTGTCATTTCTTCCAGCCAATTTCTAATTTTCTGCCAATATTTTTGAGCTTCTTTACAGGACTACCACATATGGGAAAAAGTTCCCTCTTTTTTTTTTTCATTTCCAGCATTTCAAACTCATATTGGGGTGCATCTTCGCTAATCTCGAAGGAGGAAGGTGCCATCTATAAAATATTTTATAGGTGTTTTCTTTGTATGCTACCGATTTTGTAATTTTATTATTTCTACCCCAGACCTTTTCCCATTCTGTTATGGTGATGCTACATCCTATATTCCTACTCCAGGCTATCGTGTTCCCTTTTACAATTTCTTCCTCTAATTCTACTTCTAATAAATAATTATAAAATTTTGCTATATATTTTTTGCCTCATCCTAATAAAATTTTATCTAATTGCTGGAGTTTATTGTTAATTCCAAATTCTTTCTTGTCCTGTTTATATCTACTTTGAATTTGAAGATATGCCCACTGATCAATTTTTAGTCCTCGCTCTTGAAGTTATTGCCATGATTTCGAATTTCCTTGTGTATCCAATAGATCCTTATATTTAACCATTTTAGTGATATCCAGATTATTTGGGTGAATCATCGCCTCCATTGTTGAAATCCAAATTGGTTTTTTTAAATTGTGTTTTTTCCGTATTTTCTTCCAATTAGTTAATAATGAATCTCTGATTAGGTGTCTGTGAAAATATTTCTGGCTAGTTGTCTCTACATCCCATAAGAAAGCATGCCACCCCCTTTGCAAGTCATGGCCTTCTAAGAATAGTATTCTCTTATTGGTTAAATTCACCCATTCCTTCAACCATACTAAAGAGGCTGCACTATAATGCAACTCCCAATTTGGAAGTGCCAGCCCTCCCCTGCTCTTCATATCCTGCATTGCCTTTAAATTTAGTCTAAGTTTTTTTCCTTACCAGATAAATTTTACAGTTATTTTATTAAGTTCTTCAAAAAAAAAAAAATGTGTGTACTTTGATTGGGATCGTATGAAATATATATAGGAATTTTGGAAGAATATTCATTTTAATAGCAGCAATCCTGCCTAATAATGAAAGTTGCAGCTTGCCCCATGTTTCTAAATCCTTCTTTACCTATTGCATCAATTTATCATAATTATTTTCCTTAAGTGTCTTACAATGTGCTGTCAACCATATTCCTAAGTATTTAACTTTCTTTATCACTTGTATTCCCATAACTTCTTCCAGTTCTATTTTCTGTTTTTCTGTTAAATTTTTAGTCATTAATTTTGTTTTTTCCTATTAATTTTAAGTCCTGCTATTGCTCCAAATTGTTCTAATTCATTCATCAATTTTTGTCCTCTTTCTATTGGTTCCTCAATGAAAAAAAATCATATCATCCACAAATGCTTGCAACTTATATTCTTCTTTCATAACCTTTAATCCTTTTATGTCTGGGTTCTGTCTAATTCGCATTAGTAATGCTTCTAATAATAATATGAAGAGCAGGGGTGAGAGTGGGCAGCCCTGTCTGACTCCTTTTTCTATTTTTATTGGGCGGATATATTCCCCGTTTATTATAATATTAGCCTATTGTGTATCATAAATGGTTGTTATAATATTTTCAAATTTGGTGCCTAAATTCATATTATAAATTTTTTGGATTAAAAACTGCCAATTTAAATTATCGAAAGCCTTCTCTGCATCTAAAAGCATAAGTGCAATTTGTTTTTCGTAAAATTCTAAGACATCTAGTACTATTCTTAAGTTGTTCCTGATTTGTCTGGTTGGGAGAAATCCATTTTGATCTTCATATATATGCTCGTTTAACATTCTTTTTAGTCTACTTGCTATAATAGAAGTGAATATTTTGTAATCAGTATTTAACAGTGAAATTGGCCTATAATTATGTATATATTGGCCTGGCCTAATTTTATGACACTTTGGTGATGGTATTAAGTGAATATTGCATGTATAAGTCTGAACCCATTCTTTCAAAAAAAAAAAAATTTGCTGGAACACTGGTTACATCACCATGGGACACTATAACTGGTCATAAAGGTGAGTTGATTGCTAAGTGCTCAAAATGCAGTCATTCCCTGCCTCAATCAAAGTCATGAATATAGGATATGGGAACCACTCTGAGCAGTAGTATATCTGAAATTGTTGATAGACAGCAGACTGTACATGTGACACAACTGCAAAAAAGCAAACATGACTTCAGAAGTATAGTATAGAAGTAAAAGTATATATTTATACATCTAGAAGTATCACATTGAAATAAAAATATATAGTATAAAAGTAAAATCAGTAGCAATATAATAACAATAGAAGGTCAAAGTCAAAAGAAATGATAGAACCTATTTATTCCTTCTGGGTGCCACATTTAAAGAAATAATTTGAAAAAACATAACATGTTTATAGAGAAGAACAATCAAATAATAATGGCCATAAAGGAAAAAAAAAAGACTTATGAGGAACTCCAATAGTTATTGGAGGATTGTTAACAGGGACAGGAGAAGACTGCAGGGAGACATGATAATTCTACATGAAGATTTATCATATATAAGATAGGGAGACAAAGAAACAATTGTATCTTACCTTTTGAAAAAAATTGTTTTAACTTATGGGATATATATTTCGGCTAGGCATCAGTGCAAAAAACAACTATCTTAACTGGAAGTGGTGAATTCTTCTTTTCCAAAGGTATTTAAATAGAGTCTGGTTGCCCATCTGTCAGAAGTAGTACAGGCAATCTTTGATTTACAATCATTTGTTTAGTGACCATTTGAAGTTACAATGGCACTGAAAAAAGTGACTTATGACCATTTTTCACACTTACAACCATTGCAGCATCGCCAATCAAAATGGCATTTATTTATGATGCTTGCAGAGTCTTGGAGTTATGTGGTGGCATTTTGTGACGTTCTGACAAGAAAATCAATGGGGAAGCCAGATTCAATTCACAACCATGTTACTAACTTAACAGCTGCAATGATTCACTTCACAGCAGACTGTACATGTGACACAACTGCAAAACTGTAACCAGAAAGATCATAAAATGGGACAATACTTACTTAACAACTATCTTGCTTAGTGTTATGTCCTGGGCATGGACGTAAGAATGGAGACGAGACATCGCACTGTGACTTCAACTCTTTATTTAACAAGAAAGACTGGAGCAGAAAACCTGGGTAGCAGTAGCTCTTTTATAGAGCTTGCTGCCGTTAAACAACCAATGAACTGAGTCTATCGCGTTCACAAGAGTCCAATCAGGGGCTTCCGTTAACAGCTAATCAGACTGGCCAAGCCTGACCAATCACAACTCATTATTCATGGGCCAATAAGAATTGCAGGATTACAAGCCTGTTGTAAGATGAAGCTGTTTCGGTTGTATTGCTGCGATGGTTTAATCCATGACACCCCTCCCCCCTTGGTTCCGTCTGAGGGGTGGGGTGACATATTCATGCAGATAGGCAGGCTGCTTCACCTGCTCTGTTCGACCTGCGCTGTTCCACCGGGTTTCATTCTGGTTCGAGTTCTGGTTCTGGCTCTGGTGGGCTGTTCGCTGGGCTGGATAGTGAAGACTGTGGTTCCGGGTTGCCCTCGTCGGCGCTGTCTTCCAGGTTCCCTGGATCTGCCTCTGTCACGCTGTTGTCATGTGGCGAGGCCACTCCCCGGTCCAGTCCTCCCTTGGATAGTGAGTATCCCCTGGCTTGTTGGGTTTCGATTTCTTCTTTGTCCTCCTCCATGTTCCTTCCCCCCCCCCCAGCTGGAGGTTCTGGCGCTAATCGGGAACGGAGTTGGTCTATGTGGCATTTCCACATCTTACCATCTGCCGTTTGTAGACGAAATGATCGGGGTCCCGTAAGTTGTGCTATGGTCCCCACAATGGGTTGCCCGAGACATTTTTCGCAAACACAAGGTCACCTTCCTGGAATGCCCGACACTTACTGCTGGATCCCGGGGGCTGTTCTGGCGTGTAGTTTGGATGGAGGTGATCAAGATGCAAGTAAAGTTTCTGGCCCATCAGGAGTTCTGCTGGGGTTTTGTTCATGGTGCTGTTTGGGGTTATGTGTTGAATAAAAAGCATTCAGTTTATTTTGTCGTCAGTGTCGCCATGGTCCATTTTATGCAGGGTCTATTTTACAAATTCGCTCAGCCCTACCATTGGCTGCAGGGTGAGCTGGTGATGTTAAAGCATGGCGGATGCCCCGATCAGCCAGGTATTGTTCGAATGGCAGAGCAGTGAAATGGGGGCCATTATCTCAGACGAGGACATCAGGAAGTCCGTGGGTAGTGAATAGTTTATTCAGTTTTTTAGTGACTGCGTCTGTGATGGTGCTTTCCATTTTTGGGACTTCAAGCCAGTTTGAACAGGCATCCACTGTTAAGAGGAAAGTGTATCCTCTTGTGGGTCCCGCAAAATCAATGTGGATACGGGACCACGGACCTTGAGGCGTTTCCCACTGAGTTGGGGGAGTCTTTGGAGGAGCGGGGCGAATCTCCTGGCATTTACTGCATTTTGCTACCCAAGTTTCTATTTGTCTATCTAAACC
The DNA here is from genome assembly GCA_033807585.1 of Hydrophis major. Lineage (NCBI taxonomy): Eukaryota > Metazoa > Chordata > Lepidosauria > Squamata > Elapidae > Hydrophis > Hydrophis major. Next base: position 327,660,180 of record CM066329.1, on the reverse strand, counting down.
AAGCCACCATGCGTAACTCCTGGCCAATGCCTTCATCTGCACGATGCCTGGATGTCCCTCGTGCAGCATTTTCAATACCCTATATTGTAGCTTTTCCGGGACCACAGAGGTCTCCCCATACTATGGAACCCTTCTGGGAGAACAGTTCCGTTTGACGATTTTTAAATAGCTTGAACGTGTCATCAGTTTCACTTATCGGCCAACCGCGTTCTACCCAGCTGAGGACTCGTGCCAAAACAGGGTCCTTTTTTGTCTCTAAGGTTATGTCTCGAGCGGTTAATGGCAGTGATTTGAGGGTTTCTATTTGTAGTATGGTAACGGTCGGAGCAGGGTCCTCTATAATGTCTGGTAATGGCAAGCGGCTCAAAGCGTCAGCGTGGGGAATGGTTTTCCCCGGGCGATGTTGCAATCGGTATTCGTAGGCGGCTTAAAATTCTGACCAATGTGTCATTCTTGGTGATAATATATGGGGAGTTTGTTTGTTTCCTGCCAAGATCCCAAGTAACGGCTTGTGGTCTGTAATTATGGAAAAGGATCTCCCATATACATATTCATGGAAGCATTTAATTGCGGATACAATAGCGAGGGCCTCTTTATCAAGTTGACTATAGTTCCTTTCGGTTTTAGACAAAGTTCTCAAAAAGAACGCAATGGGTGCCTCATTTCCATTTGGGAGGACGTGGCTTAGGATGGCTCCTACTCCAAATGGTGAGGCATCACAGGTGACCATCAAAGGGAGAGTTTCGTTGTATTGCATTAATACGGCATCGGAGGTTAAAAGGTCTTTTATCCCTTTGAACACTATCTCTTCACGCCGTCCCCAAACCCAAGGAGCCTTTTTATCGAGGAGTCTATGTAGGGGTTCGGCTATGGTTGCCTTCTGGGGCAAGAAAATGTTATAAAAGTTAATGAGTCCCAGGAAGCCTTGAAGGTCTGTCTTATTCCTAGGTCTCGGGGCTTTTTTTATTGCGATTAGTTTTTTTTCAGTGGGGTGGATTCCCTATCTGTCGAGAAGGTATCCCAGGAACTCCACTCTCTCCGTACAAAGTTGGCATTTGTGTCGTTTTACCTTAAGACCCACGTCTTTGAATTTCTGCAGGACTTTTCTGAGCCGTTCTACTAATACTTCTTTAGTGGGGGCAGCTATTAGGACGTCATCAAAATAAGGCACAACACCTTTTATGCCTTGTAATAGTCTCTCCATTAAAGTTTGGAAAATGCCCGGCGCCACGCTTACTCCGAATTGGAGTCTATTGCACTTAAAAGTGCCTCTATGTGTAACTATTGTCTGGGCTTCTGCAGTTGCTGCGTCCACAGGGAGTTGCTGGTACACCTGAGCTAAGTCCAGTTTCGCAAATATTTTTCCGCCACCCAGGAATGAAGAAGGTATTGAACCACCGGTACTGGATAAGCGCTCTGTTGAAGAGCATGATTTAGGGTGGCCCGATAGTCCCTGCAAATTCTTAACGAACCATCTGGCTTCATGGGTGTTACTATCGGGGTTTCCCAATGGGCATGGTCAATCGGTTCCAACACGCCCTGGGCTATCAGTTTATCTAGCTGCTCGTCGATTTTAGGTTTTAAGGTAAAAGGTACTTGACGGGGTTTAAGCCAAATGGGAGCTACATCAGGACTGAGATTAAACGATATAGGGGTTCCCTTGTACTTGCCTAATGTTCCTGTGAACACATCCTGGAATTCCTGGATGAGGGCCTCTTCCCAGTCATCATTTCTGGTATGGTGTATGCCGGCTAGTTCAATTCCGAGTGGGGCGAACCACTGTAGCCCTAACAAGCTGGGTCAGTCATGATCGATGACAGTTAGGGGAAGCGTTGCTGTGCGGTCCTTGAAGGATACTTGGACGTGGCTGGAATCTACAACTGGGATTCTGTTTCCCTGATAGTCTTTCAGGATCATTCGCTGCGTGCTGAGGTCCTGGCGGGAGATGGCAGGTATCAGTTACTTGAGGGTTTTCCAGGATACCATCAACGATCCCGAATCGATTTCCATCACACATGGTCGATTCTCAATAGTAACCTTCACTCGTATTTTCCTTGCATCGAGTGACGAAGTGTGGCCAATGATAATGGTTTGGTGGGCCTCTTCTCGTCTCATTGAAAAGGCAGGTGCTTAGTTTCTGTAGTAGTAGTGGTTGTTCCATTGGTGGTTCAGACGGTCCCAGTTTTCAGGAGGTTTGCTTATCTCCAAACGGAGGTTGTTCTCCTTCGGCTGGGACTGGATTCTCGTCTGCTTCTGCAGACCTTCATGATGTGGCCTTTCTTTCCGCAGTTACAGCAGAGTGCGTCGAGGAATTTGCAGTCCGATCGCAGGTGGTTTGCCCTGCAACCCACAAATTGGCGCGGACGTTGCTGGTTCCTTTGCTCTCGTTCCGAGCGGAGCCGGTTGACCTCCTCTTCACTGTCTGAGGATGACTTGAGGTCTTCGTGGTGAGTAGCGGTAGCGTGATTCTCAGTGGCGAGTGGTGCCTCATCAGTGAGTTGGCAAAGCGGTGCGTTCGCTTGGCGCATTCGAGCGGCTGACTTCCTCGTTGCTTCTGCGGCAGTAGCGTTGGTGATGACATCGGTAAGACTGATGTTGCCTTTCGTCATCAGCTTACTCTGCACGTGTGGTGCATTTAATCCCAGAACTATTCGGTCTCTTAGGGCTTTCTCTAAATTTGCAAAACCACAAAGGCCTCCTAGGTTCCGGAGGTCAGCTATGAAATTACCAACGCTCTCTTCCTTCTGTTGGTCCCTCTGGTAAAATTCGTGTCTTCATATCAGTGTAGGTACGGCGGGTGCGTAATGGGCCCTGAGGATTGGAGCAAGGGTGTCCCAATCCATGGTCTTCACTTCTGCCAGTTTTGCTAGTGCTTTAGCCATCTTGAAAACGGTGGGGCCGCAATGAGTCAGGAACACTGTTCGCTTCTTGCCAGACGTGGCATCTTTTAAATTGTTGGTCTCCAGGAACATCTGGAAGCGGTCTATATATGAGTCCCAGTCTTCGGTTGCTGGGTCAAATGGAGCGGGTGGTATGGCGCCGCTAGTCATCTTGCTGTCTGTTTCATGTGCTCTTTCGCCATGTGCTCTTTCTTTGTCCAATATGTTCTAGTCAGCTCTATCATCTCCGCATCCCACCCTCGTCACCAGTGTTATGTCCTGGGCAAGGGCGTAAGAACGGAGACGAGACATCGGACTGTGACTTCAACTCTTTATTTAACAAGAAAGACTGGAGCAGAAAACTTGGGCAGCAGTAGCTCTTTTATGGAGCTTGCTGCCATTAAACAACCAATGAACTGAGTCTATCGCTTTCACAAGCGTCCAATCAGGGGCTTCCATTAACAGCCAATCAGACTGGCCAAGCCTGACCAATCACGACTCGCTATTCACGGGCCAATAAGAATTGCAGGATTACAAGCCTGTTGTAAGATGAAGCTGTTTCGGTTGTATCGCTGCGATGATTTAATCCATGACACTTAGCAACAAAAATATGGGGCTCAGTTCCAGTTGTAAGCTGAGGACTATCTGTAATGCATTCTTGTAAAAGGCAGGGGATTAGTTTAGTTAATATCCAAGATTCCTTCCTAATTGTACATTCTATGATTCTAAGACAGAGTTTCTTAATCTCAACAATTTTAAGTTATGGGGACTTTACTCCCAGAAATTCTCCAGCCAGCATGGGTAGCTGGGAAATTCTGAATGTTGAAATCCACACATTTTAAAGATACTGAATTTGAGAAATTCCACTGTATAATATGAAGTTCAAAGCAAGGATGTAAATGGACAATAAGTTCTCATGTGGGGTTATGGGGTTTATTAGTATAGTACTGAATATTTGAAAGAAACTTTTACTTAAGATAAATACTATTTGATAGTCAGGAGAATCACAGAGTACTCTACTTGATGACAGCAGTAAACTTACTCAATGTCTAAGTGAAGAACAGACTTTTATTAAAGCATTTCATTATGACATGCTTGGCATAGTCAGGATGCTTGTTTTAAGGATTAATAAAGCCACAATTTTATTTAAAAACACTTGCATTAACGAAACGGATTTATTTTACATTTCTATGGTGATCTTTTCGTAATGTAAAATATGACTATTCCTGACAAATTTGCAGAGCTTTACCTTTGAGAGTGCTTTCTGACTCTTTCCTGATTGACAAAATTTTTCAGAGTATTTCTTGGATTATTATTTCCCAAAATTGTACCAGATGCTATTTTTCCTCATAATATCCTAAAATTCTAAATAGAAAATTTCAAGAATATAGATCCCTCTGCAAATTGTTTTCCTCATTCCTCAAAATGCTCAATAAGGTTATGTTATGCATATTTGTTAATACTCATGACTTCCACATATCAGACCAGAGAAGTGCAAGATTTGATCCTTTAGATATTTGTATTGTTATTATATTTGAATAAAGTTTGATTTTCCAGTGTTTCAGACTATAAGGGAAATAATCACAATCTAGCAACTGAGTGTTAATGTGCACAGCTACTGGCAGCAGTGTTAAAGGGGGTTTAGGATACTGGCAGCAGAGAGAAGAGAATACTAGAGGTAAAGAAGACATAATAATATCCAGCCCCATTCTGGAATTGCTCAGAATTCCCTAACCCAATCCTAACTCCCAGAATACCAAAGTGAATATTGTCCTTTGGAGGATGCCAAATTGAGGCTTCTGGAATTCAGTTGGGGTTAATATTTGATTTAATTTGAGCTCCTAGAAGAAAAGTGAAATATTAGGGTGAATATACAAGCAACCAAAAGAGATACCTCAGACTGGTCTGCTTTTATACAAATAAAAGGTTAATTTCATTTTTTTTTTAAGAACAAGTTCCTGACAAGTAGTAAAATGCATATGAGCTGATGCCCAAAAGGTTTGACTGAGAGTGCTTTGATCAGTTTCTGCCATTTAATAATCCACACACTTTTGCTCTGTCATTTAGCAGACAACTTTATCAGCTGGGCTGTGATTTCCAGCTAGGCAACCAGATGAAACTGCTTTGCTCTTGAGGGCTTCTGCATTCAAGCACTTGCTCTACTAATTGAACATTTTAACTGATAACCAAAATCACTTGTGCACCATTTCATAAAGAATGAGTTACATATTTTTAAGCTGCAAATGCACAGCTGTGATGAAGGTGGAAGAGAATCCCTGATATAATTTTCACTTGCAAATTTATGGATTCGTGCAGTAATTTCATTGTGGATGATCTGATCTTCTGGCTCTCTTCCTAATCATTTTGTCATCTCTTACCTTTCTATCAAAGCCTATGATAAAAGCTACTGCCTCAAAATTGGCATATTTGATCTTCGAATAAACTGCGGCAGACAAAAATATTTAAGCAAAATTATTTCTGAATATGTTTATGACTGTAGAAACTGGCATTCTTATTTCTGAAAAGGTGTCAAAGAGGTACTTTTTCTTCTAATGGTTTCTGTCCCATTATGTAGATCATGGAAAAAAATATTTAAATGCTAGATCAACCATTAGAAAGCGGGAAGGGTGTTCAGGAATTAGTTTTCAAAGATAAGATACTTTTAACAATATTCATGCAGTCTTGCTCCAAATATTAGCTATTCATCAATTCTTATATTTAATTAGATGCTTTACATTACAATAACCTGATAATAATAAGACATGAAAAATTGCTGTGAAGTTTCTTTGTTCATAGGCAGGTCTTCTACTTAAATGTGTTTGGATTAATTGGATGTGAATCCAATTAATAAAAATGATCTCGGCATATATGATGTTAATGCAATATAAAATCACAGCCTGCTATTGGACATCAGGAAACATTCCCTGGATACCTCATTTTCATGCATCCTCTTCAAAAAAAAAATCTTGCCTAGTAGGGAAAAGTAGTGCTATTTCCTCATTTTATTTTACAGGGTCAAATAGTGTGAATGAGCCTTTTTCTATTAGCACCACTTATTCAACCCTGAAACACATTAGCCAGAAAGCTGATAATCTTTTGATAATAAAACATAATCTATAATTAAGTCTTTTGGTCAGAGAAACATCTGGAATACTTAGGAACTTCCTGGGGTGGTTGTGTGAACTATTAATCTGTTATTTTATTTGGAGGTGATCATATTTTCTCCTCTTTAGTTCATATATGCTTTTTAAGGCTTGTTCTTGTTCTCAGAAGCAGGAATAATCCTATCATTGTGGATAGCGAAGTCATAATTTCAAGCAATTGAAACTGATTGTGGAGACAGTATGTGGTGGAAACTATGAGCTGTTATAGGATAGAATTCAAACATGCCATGAACTATATTTTATCTTCTACTAGTGGGAAACAACTTTAGTGGTGAATTAGTAGCACTGAAGCAAATCTATCGTTCCTTACAGTTAGTTTATGTTGAATTAAGGAGTGCTTTTCTACCCTTTATCTCACATAAACGTCTTAAATCAGTCCCATCTAAATATGGCTCTACCCAGGTAGTCCTACTCATCTTCTTTGTTTGCTTTAGATCTATTTACTGACAATCTATAATCATAGGAGTCTAGAAGTGGCTAGGTAGAGGATTCAAAGTCACCCAATTGATTTCATACCTCAAGCAGACTAGAACTCTCAGTATCCTGGTCTCTAGCTGATGCCTTAACCACTCTACCAAACTAGCTCTAGCATGTTTGTTGAGAAATACTAGAAATTATCTCCAGCACAAAATATTTTGTTTTTATGTTTTCATCATTTTGGATCACATAATCAGGGCATCATCCTCTAGAGAAAGCTAATCCAGGATTTTTAAATGTATAGAGTCTCTCTTCACTTTTGCTATTGGTCTCCATTAATTTAGTATTTTCTACTGAAAAATTTCCAGTGGCACCTAGCTTATATGCAAAATGTGGTCTATAAAAAGACTACAGTGGTTTCCTTCGCTAATGCACTGAACAGGCTAATTAGGAATTAAGAAATCTTTGTAAATTATTTTTAACTTAAATTACGCTGACAACTGGGTTTTTAACTCTTTTTCTGATAGTTGAGTGAGACATTGAAGAGCTGCACTCTAAGCTTTGACACATTGTTCTGCTTCCATTCAATAGCAAAGCATGGCTCAAGGGAATCATTCTGAACCGAAGTACAAGCTTGTGACAGGTGAACTACTATGCTTCATCAGTTTTTTTAAAAAACTATAAGACAAGTATTCTTTTCAAGACTTTTCTAACATAAAATATCCTGCTCCAACTTCCCAAATCCACACAACATTCCAGGATTTTACTAGAGTAAAAGCAAAGGTGACAACCTTACTTAAGCTGTCAGTTTTCCTGAGAAGTGTCAGGTACCAATTAGGCAACATGCACCTCATATCTATCTGTATCCAAATAGATAGCTCTCTCAGAAAGATGAACAATAAATTAAACCTGAAAGTTAAATAGAAGAACAAGATGTAAATATGCATTGTTTGAATGTTTTGGTTTGAAGTCTAAAAAACAGTAACTGAGATGGGGAGGAGGGGCATGAAATTCAATGTCAATGAAGATAAAGCAGTTTTTTTCTTTTTTGCATGCAAGGAGAGACAGATTAAATTCATATCTTAAACAAGGCAAGAATTCCACCTGACCTCATTATGTGTTTCTCAGGAGTGCATGGCTAGCTTTTTCTGCCAAATTAAAATGCAGGTAGAGGAAGTGAGCACAAAGCAGACACATGCTGCCCCTTATAACTGAACTTTGAGAAGAAGATATTTATTCTTTTGCCCGAGCAATGTCTTAATTGTCAAACTCATTAATATTATCTGGATCCCTTGGTTAAATCAAGGTGGAAGTCTGAGCTAATGAGCCACTTTCTGTGTTTTACTATGGCTGACAGTAAAAATGAAGTAGCATTCCACTATAACTTTTACTGAAATTTATTTTTCTTAATGGAAAAGTTTGAAAACATTCACCACCTCCTTATTAATAATTAAAATACCAACAGTATCATTACTATGGTATAGAATAGGCAGTGTGGTTACTATCAACAGCCATAGCAAATTACAGTACATATAGATGGCTATATTCATAGAACAGTACCTCTAGGAATAAACATCAGCAGTTTATTCAGTAGTTAAGCACTAAGATGTGTATGCCAGGACAAAACATTTTTCAAATCGTCAAGAAAGTATCAAATTTCAATGGCAAAATCCACACTGCAATAACAGATTTAGTAGGTCAGTTTAGGTCTCAGAGTATTGTGCGTGATTTTAAATGAGGCAATGTGATGGAATACAATGTGATGGAATATATCAGACGGTGGGAATATGGAGGACAGAGGAAAACCTGTCACAGGAGAGAGTTGGACCATTATTTAGTCCAAGGAAGGAGAAAACTCTAAGAGACTAACTCCAGCTTAATTTATGCCAAGGTATAAACTGAATGGGAGAATGGCTTTGACAGGCTTTAAAGATTATTTCATTATCCTACTAGCAATAAATATCCAATGGTCTTGTTTCTTGAGTTTGCCAGAATGTTCCAGGGCTTAACAGGGCAGATGGTAAATAAAAGAAAAAGACAAAACTGGCAGATATTCAATCCATATCTCTTTTTATGATAACCTTATGTATAAGAATGCAAATGTGCCTAATAGTGTCACATTGGACCTTGTAGGTCTGTTCTATTTCACTGTCCCTTTTAATTAAAAAGCCATAGAAAAAGTGCTTTGCCTTAACCCAGGTGCAGACAGGGCTTTCTACTTTTCTTTGCATTCTATAAACTTAATTCTTGATGCTTCCTGGAATGACACACAATGGGGAAGAAGCCTTTAATCTGCAAAAAAAAAAAAAAAAACTTGGTGCTTCCATAGATATGCTGGGCTTTTAAAAAAGAAAAAAAAAATGTAAGGAAAGAGGGCTCCCTCACACAATTTAGAAAATAAGTACAGCTCCTCTCTATCCAGTCTTGAACTGATGTGAAAGAATGAATATAGACCTCAATCCTGCTTACAAATCACCTTAGTTTGCTTCCAGCAGGATTCAAGGCAAATTATTTTTAATTGCTGCTGGCACCAGAACTACTTAGTTCAGCACAAAAATATAAATGCCTGTGCTCACTTGATGGATATTCAAGTATCGACGCTGAAGCGAAATGCTTGAAAGTTATGTTAAGTCCATGGCATGACTATGTGGGAACATGATTTCTAAAATATTCTGATTCAGAGCCATTTAGTGCCAGTCACAAACTTTCATCTCTCCAGGTTTTGTTCAACTGTTTCTTTTATCAGCTCCAGTCAACATGAGCTGTGATGGAAACTAATTTAGTATCATCTTGATCACATCTGTTACTATATTTTTTTCCTTTTAACTACTTAGATTAACAAAAAATACTTTATCCAGCTTTGTTTCTATATTAAAACCATTTCTAGACTTTTTGCTTGAAAACAAATGAAACTTTAATCTTGAGATTTGATGACTGGAACTATTTATGATTATAGAAAGACTGTGTACTGTCCAATTTTAGAGCAAAACTTTAATATATTTTATGTTTATAATTGTATCAAAGAAAGTTAGAAGTTATTCTTTTCTGTTTTTTCCTCCTTTTTTATTTCTTGAACTTTTTCTTCTTTCCCTTCCTTTTCTCTTGTAATTCTTCATTCTCTTTTCTTATATTTTCTCTTTTGTTAAAATTTAATAATTTAGATAAAAACATTTTTAGTTTCTTTAAAATATATATACACTAAGCATTTTTTTTATAAAAGTTGATTGATTTTAACGACAAACAAAAACACATAAAACATAAGACATAACATTAAAAAATCATCATTCTTCATAAATTTACAGTGTATCGGTTGGTTTACCATTCCTTTTTGTGCATCCATTTCATAGTCATCGAAATAATTATATTACATAATAACTCACATTATCAATCATCAGTTAAGTATCCTAATATCATTATTGAACAATCATTTGACTATAATTTTACTAATTCATACTTAAGCGAAATAACTATAATTGAGTTAAATTATTTTATAACAGATCATAGAATCATACCAAATCTATCTTAATAAAATATTCTAAAAATATTATCAAAACCAAGAAAAATTATATATTCATTATTTCCTAGATTTCTAAATATTCTATTATTATATAGTATTATCTAACCATTGATAAAAGAGATCCCAAACTTCATAAAATTGTTTATCTTATTGTTCACTAATTTCAAATGTCAATCTACTTATTTCAGCACATTCCAATATTTTCTAAATAATTTCTTCCTCTAATGGTATTTTCTCACTCTTCCAATGTTTAGCAAATACAATCCTAGCTGCTGTTAATACATTTACAATCAAATACTTTAAGTTTTTATTATATATATCAGGTAAGATTCCCAATAAAAAAATCTCTGGTTTCAAATCTATGTGTTTCTTTGTCATTTTTTCCAGCCATATGCGAATTCTAGTCCAGTATTTCCTGGCCTCCTCATAAGTCCACCACATATGGTAATACGAGCCAGGTATCTGATGACATTTCCAGCATTTTTCAGATTTGTTCTTAAACATTCCTGCTATTCTTGTCGGGGGAAAGTGCCACCTGTAAAACATCTTATACAAATTTTCTTTATATGCTGTTGACATTGTCATTTTATAATTTTGTGACCACAATTTTTGCCATTTCTCTAAATCAATTCCATATCCAAAATTCTTTCCCCAAGCAATCATTGTTTCTTTAACTTGTTCTTCCTCTAATTTAATTTCCAACAAATAACTATATAGTTTTTTAATCACTTTTTCATCAGTACCTGTCAAAATCCTATCTAAATCAGTCAATTTATCATAAAATCCTTCTATTTTAGAATCTTTAAGATACCTTGTATGTATTTGTGCATATGAAAACCAATTCATCTTTATACCTTGTTCTTCTAAATTTTGCATCGTTCACCCTTTTCATCCAATATTTCCCCATATCTAACTGTTTGTTCCTTCTTATAAGTTACAGATACAAAAAAGCTTCAATAGTTGATAACCAAACTGGGATTTTCAAATAACATTGTTTCTTAATTTTCTCCCAGTTCAACCATAATGATTCCCGTATATAATGCCTTCTAAAATAACCCTGTGATTTAGTTCCCTTATACCATAAAAAAGCATGCCAACCCAATAATAAATCATGACCTTCTAATGCCAACAATCTAGTCTTTCTTAACATTATCCATTCTTTAAGCCACATTAAGTTTGCAGCTTGATAATACAACTCCCAATTAGGAAGGCCAAATCCTCCTCTAATTCTAGCATCCTGTAAAAGTTTTAATTTTATTCTCGCTTTCTTGCCTTGCCATATATACTTCAACACAATTTTATTTAATTCTTCAAAGTGATCCTTACCTAACCTAATTGGTATTGTTTGGAACAAATATAAAATTCTGGGTAAAATATTCATCTTAATTGTTGAAATTCTACCTATCAATGACAATTGTAGGTTTTCCCATTTTTTCAGATCGGATGCTATCTGCTGTTTAAGTTTAATATAGTTATTCTCTTTCAATGTAGTACATCTTGACGTCAGATATATCCCCAAATATTTAACTTTGTTCGTAACTTGAATTTTCAATAAATCTGCCAGCTCTTCTCTTTGTCTTAATAACATGTTCTTTGTCAGAATCTTTGTTTTGTCTTTATTTATTTTCAAACCAGCCATCTCACCATACATCTCTATCTTTTCCAATAGTTTTAAAGCTGTCTCTAAAGGGTCTTCCAAAATAAAGACCAAGTCATCCGCAAAGGCTTTCAATTTAAATTCCTCCTTTTTGACTTTCATTCCTTTTATGTTTGTATCCTCTCTAATATTTCTATTTAACACTTCCAAGGTCAATACAAATAACAAAGGAGATAATGGGCATCCTTGTCTTGTACCTTTTTTAATATTGATAGAGTCTGTGAATTCTCCATCTATCATTACTTTTGCCGTTTGCTTATAATATACGGCTTCTATTGCTTGGATAAATTTTCTAGCAAAGCCCATCTGTTCCAATAGTAATAATATAAATCTCCAATTCACATTATCAAATGCCTTTTGGGCATCTAAGAATATCAAATCCATTTGTTTTTCAGGGTGCACCTCATAATATTCCAATGTGTCCAGGATTACCCTCATATTGTCTTTAATCTGTCTCTTTGGTAAAAAATCCATTCTGATCAGAGTGAATAAAGTTATTTAGATATTTTTTAAGCCTTACTGCCAAGATTGAAGAGTCTGCATTCAATAAGGAAATAGGTCTATTGTTCTTAATTTGTAATGGGTCAACCCCTTCTTTTGGAATAAGTGTAATATAAGCTTCTGACCATGTTTTAGGTATTTTCTTATTTATCATAACTTCATTCATGACTTCTAACAGTGGAATGCTCAACGATTCTTGTAATGTTTTATTAAATTCTGCTGAGAAACCATCTGGTCCTGGTGCTTTTCCATTGTTCTGTCTGTTGAGTGCTTCGGTTAATTCCATCATTGTTCTAGCACTTTCTAACATTTTCCCAGTTTCATCAGGTATCTTAGGTAGGTTAGCATTTTGTAAATACTGTTTAATTTTTTCCTCATCAAGATCCTTCTGTTTTATATAATTGTCCATAAAAATCTCGAATGATTGCCTTTTTCTCCTTATTACCATAACAAATTTGACCTTGATCATCTATTAACTGTGATATTTTCCTTGATTCTTTCTCTTTTCTCAGCTTATATGCTAACCATCTACCTGGCCTATTTGCATCTTCAAAATAGTTCTGTTTAGAACTTCTAATTTTTTTTGCCAGTTTTTCTTTCTCTGCTTGATCCATTTTATGTTTAATTATGTCCATTTTAAGTTTAATATCTTTTTTCTGTGGCATCTTCTGTAATTCTTTTTCCAGTTTTTTATGGTCATCTTCTAGAACTTTAATCATTTGCCTCTTCCTAATGTTCTTTTTCTTTGTATAGTCAATTATTAATCCTCTTGCATATGCCTTCATTGTATCCCAAACATTCTGTATTGAAGTATCTTCTTTTTTGTTTTCATTAAAGAAAACAAAAATTCTTTTTCCATCCATTGTGTAAAGTCTTTTTCCTTTAGAATAGTATTATTTAATGTCCATCTAGATCTTCTTTTTTGTCCTTTCCATTTAATTGTCATTGGATTATGGTCTGTCCATGTACTTGTTTCAATATTTATTTCTTGAATATTAGATAATAATTCTGTTAATGTTCAAATCATATCTATTCTGGACCATGATAAATGTCTGTTTGAATAAAAAGTATATTGTTGAATTTTAGCATTTCATTCTCTCCATATATCTTTTAAATTTAATTCATCTGTCATTTTGAAAAAGGATTTAGGGAGAGTTTTCCTATTTTGTCATGTTGTTTTTACTGTGTAGTCCAGTTTATTGTCTACAATTCCATTGAAGTCCCCCATCATAAGTATATTAACATAATCCAGTTAAATCATTTTCATATGTAATTTTTTATAGAATTCTTCTTGTTTATCATTCGGGGCATAAATTGGAACCAAGAGTGTTTTTATATTATTATCCACTATTTCAACTATTCATTCTCTTCCATCTTCATCAGTATAAATCAGTTTAGCTGGAGTGGTTTCTTTGATGGACAAAACCACTCCTCTTTTCTTACAATAAGTCAGAGAATTAAATATTTTCCCCAACTTTGGTCGTGTCGATTATTGTTCATGTTGTTTTTTAATGTGTACTTCTTATAAGCAAATTATATCAAATTTTAGCTTCTCTAATTTGTGAAAAGTTTTCCTTCTTTTGGTAGCTGAATTCAGTCCATTTATATTCATGGAAATCAGTTTTTTTTCTCCCATGGTTATGCTTTATATTTAGGTCTAACAGCTCTCGTGGATCTTATTTCACGTTGTTCTTTGATCTCCATTTGTCCACTTATTGCGCCTTCTTCTTTTTCCATCTCCATTTGGTCCTCTTCAGATTCAGTTAAAATGTTCTCTTTTTCTATCTCCATTTCTCTTCTTTCGAAAAATTCCTTGTAGAATATTTCTGCTTTCACAATTGAATCGATTCTGTGTCTCTGTTCTTGACATGTAAACATTAATCCTTCTGGAATCAGCCATCTATAGATCACTTCTTTTTTCAATAGCATTTTGGTCAAAAATCGATATTCTCTTCTATTCTCTCTCTCACTTTTCTAGGTACTAGATCTCTTTGCCTTTGTATTTCAACCCCTTCTCTCTTACCACTTGTAATATTTGGTTTTTAATAGTTTTTTTGGTGAATCTAACATGGACCTCTCTTGGTAATTGGTTTCTCGTCGTATATCTTGTGAAGACTTGATATATCTCATCTACTCCATCCATCATCTTTTCCTCTGTTATTTCCAAGACTCCAGCCAAGATTTCAATCATTACTGCTTCCAAGTTTTGTCCTTTTTCTTCCTCGATATTTTGAAATCTAAGATAAAATTCTGACCTGTCCATCTCCCACTTCAACATCCCACTTTTTTCTTGTTCGACCATTGTTAATCTGTTATCGATATTTCCAATTGTATCATCTCTTTGCTTGTCTTTCTCTTCTATTTTTTGGATTCTCTCATTGTGTTTCACCATCATTTGTTGAACATTTTCAAATTTTCCATCAATCTTTCCAATTCTTTGTTCAATACTCATTTTAAGATCTTGTATTCCTTGCATAACCATCGTTAAATCCACTTGCGCTTTATCTTGCTTCGCCATTGTTGAGAGTTGTCCTCCAGATGATGGGGAGCAGAAGTTGAGATGCCCGAAGGTAAAATTTTCTTACTCATTTCAATAGCTCAGTGTCTTCCAGCTCTTTTAATCCAATTAGTGAGGTAGCCAATTATAATCCAATTAAGAAAAAGGAAAACACCATAAAAAACAAAAAACAAAACCAATAATAAGTAAAAAGCCCAAAATTAAAAAGGAAAAATTCTTCAGGTTCTTCAAGACATTAATCCAATTGTGAAATACTCAATTATAATTCAAAAGTAAAAATTGAAAATAAAGAGAAACAAAAGAAACAAAATAAGGCCCAATAATATCAAAAAGTAATAAGCAAAGAAAAAGGAAAAAAAAAGAGTTCTTCAGGTTCTTCCCACCTTAATCCAATTGAAAGACCTCAAAAAATGAAAAATAGCCATAAAAATAAGTCAAAAATAGAGATAAAGAGGCAGACATCCCTATGAGAAAAAAAAAACAAAAAAAGAATATTCTGAGACTTCCCCTTTAAAAAAAATAAAATAAAAATGAGGTAAAATAAAAAATAAAAAATAAGTATATCAATATTACAAAATGCTGTGGGATTGGAGGGGAGGGATAAAACAATTAATAAAGGATTAAAAAAAAAAAAAGCACACACTGCCTTCTATTTATCCAAGGCTCTTATTTGGCTTCTCCACAAATTTCAAAGCCAAGCTTCAAATATTCAGTTAATAATAAAAGTCCCAAAGAGCACCTGTATAAACATCCTCCAGTGCTCTTCCCTCTATCTTATCATTGCCAGTAGCCTTGAGAAGAGTTTTTTTTTTCCCAACTCTCAACTTCAAACAAAATATTTTGAAGCCTCGAGTTGGCAGTGTTACAAAGTTTCTTCAAACCAATCCCCCTTCTTCCCCCCTGAAAAAAGCCTAAAAAGGAAAAAAAAAGTATATATGTATATTTATGTATATTTAAAAAAAAATATTAAAGGGAGCCTCTATTTTAAAAAATATAAACAGTCAAAAAGGAGAAGAGAGAGCAAGTAAATATAAAAATATAAAAGAAAAAACCAGTCTGATTAACTAGATCACAATAGAAATTCAGTAAAGAAAAAAAAAGACTAAAAATAAAAAGCCGAGCCTCACTTTGACATTACTTAAAAAAAATCGCTGCTAAATCAAATTTTGTCAATAAGTTTACAGATTTCTTCTCATATTAGAGTGTTCTTAAATCCCAAGCAAAAAAAAAGGATCCTCACCAGCCAAAACACTTTTCTTTCTATCTCGTCCTTCCGGAGCTGTCCCAGCTTCAGCAGCCTAATGGCTGCCTCTCCGCTGTTGGCAAAAGGGCTTCTTCTGGATCGACCAGGGACTTGCAATGTCCCTGGGATCTACAGAACGCGCCCCTTACTGTCACCGTCACTACGAGACGGTTTAGGTCCATTGGGACTGACCACGGGCGAAGATATCAGCTGTGATCTCGGAGACCAGAGATTGCAGCTGTATTGCAGCGACGAAGCTCCGCCTTCCCCCACACTAAGCATTTTTAATGCTAAAAATATTTCAAAGGGATAATGCTGGTTGCGTAAACTCTGGTTTCTGGTACTGGTCTCCTCAATTTGGCCTCGTTTCATTATGGTTAAAAGAGACATCAGTGCAACCAGCATCAACAAATGGGATAACAGTTGTGGAGCATCTATTCAGTGAAACCATTTAATGATTCTATAATTTTAAACTATGATAGTCATCTTCTAAATTACTGTTGATTTAGAAATATGGCACCAATGAAAAAAATATAAAATAACTGGGTTGAAAATACTTTGCTACTTTCTTTCACTCTATCTCTGGGGTGTCAAACTCACGTTAATCACATTGTCGCATAATCAGGGGTGGGTTTCTACCAGTTATGCCCACCTCTGTAGAACCGGTAGCTCTGAAGAGCAGCAGACATAGAACTGGTTCTATGTTTGCTAATGTTTTTGCCCACCCGCCAGGTTGTTCCAAAGGCTGCTTCTCGGCAGGCAGCATGCTAATGACGATTAACAGGCATGTGGCTCATAGCGGGCAGGGAAGCTCATAAATCCCGAACCTGTAGATAACCCTGTCGTATCCCATCCCTGCTTACAAGGGTGATTGTTGTGATGAGAATAGAAGAGAGGATTTAAGTATGCTTGCTGTGCTAAAAAATAATAAAGGTGGGATAAAAGTAAAGTATAATATACGAATTGGGACAAGATGGATAGCAAAACAGTAAATATAATCAAAAAGAAAACAAAGAAAACAAAAGACAATATACCAAGTGAAGAGAATGTAAATATACAGGGCCTATTATTATTAAATAATGCTGAAAATGTATCTGAAATGAAAAGTGTCATGTATGCAAATGGACTACTCGAAATCCCCGTGCCTTGATTGGCTAAGGCGCGGGGATTTCTGATTGGCCAGGCGAGCCGCGCCTGATTGGCCCGATTGAAGTCTCCCGCGATTGGTTAAAGCCAAGAGCGGGAGACTTGAATCGCTGCCATTGGCCGCGGCCGCCGAAGCAAAAGATATAAAAGCCGCAAGCTTTTTGTCTTTTGCGGTTCGGTTCCACCAGTGTTAATAAAGAGCTTGAATTGAAAGTCACTGACTACGAGTCTTAATTGCGGATACGACACTGGCGACGAAGGTGGGATCTCGCCATTGAACCGAACCCCGTATCCGTTTAAGAACCAGCGACAGCGAAGATGGCGAAAATAGCACCGCCCGCTCCCTTCAACCCCGCCGCCGAGGACTGGGAATCGTACTCGGATCGATTCCGGATGTATCTGGAATGCGCCGGCATGAAGGACGCCCCGGGCCCGCTAAAACGCGCCGTCTTTCTCACACACTGCGGACCAGAGGTCTTCCAGATGGCCAAGGCATTGGCCAAACCAGCAGACGCAACCGCCATAGACTGGGACGTCCTCGAGCCCATACTGAGACGCCATTACGCCCCCGAGGTCCCCATCCTGATACGGCGAAACGAGTTTTACCGCAGAAACCAGAAACCGAACGAGAAATTAAGCGACTTTGTCGCTGAATTACGGCGCCTGGGAGGACTCTGTGAGTTTGAAGGACTTAATAGTCTCATCAGAGACCGCTTCGTGCTCGGGCTATGGGATCCGACACTCCAGAGCCGACTCATGGCCAAAGGCGACATCAGCCTAGCCGATGCCCTCACTGCGGCCGCAGCAGCAGAAGCCACCCGCACGTCAGCAGACACCATGCGAAGATCTGACGCGAAGGGCGGGAACAACAACCCCGCAAGGTCGGCCGACACCAGAAGCGAAGCGACCGCACACTACGGCGAATACCAATCAGCCTCCAGCGCGTCAGATGACGAGGAGGACATACACCGTGTACAAATGGGACGAGGCGAACAGCGAAGTCAAAGAGGTCGCAGGTCGAGGACCAACTGCGCCGGTTGCGGCGGCGACCACCCCAGGTCAGAATGCCGATTCTTCGACGCTATCTGCAGGCATTGTGACCGACGAGGCCACATCGCCCGAGTTTGCCGCCAGAAAAAACCCCGCAGCCCGCCCAAACGGGAACAACTTGACAGGAAGAGAGAAAGCTCCCCGCCCAGAGCCAGAGAGCGCCAGCCAACGGGTCGATGGGACCAGAGACAACGATCGCAAAGAAGCAGTGACAGCCGGCGTAAAGAGGAAACCCACCAGACGGTGACCATTGGCCACGCCATTTCCGACGGAGCTAGAAAAGTTCACGTAGAAGTTCACATAGAGGGTCGACCATGTAAGATGGAAGTGGACTCCGGTTCCTACCTTTCCATGATTGCTTGGCGCGAAATCAAGCAACTAGTGCCTACACTACAAAGAAGAAACGTACCTGCCCAAAAAATCATCATAAAAGACTATCAAGGTAATCGCGTTCCGGTAGTGGGCACCAAGAACTTTAACATAACCTACAGAGGACACACAGAACAACTTCCACTCACAATAGTCGACCGCGACCGCCCTAGCCTGCTGGGGTTACAATGGTTTGCTCCGCTCAACATCGCGCTGACAGGTGTCAACCACGTATCCATTGAAGCTTGGGAACAGCGGCTAACCGAAGAATTCCAGGAGGTCTTCAATGGAGAATTGGGCAAGTACCAGGGGCCCCTTATTTCATTTGATTTAGACCCAAGGGTTCCCCCGAAGCGGCTTAAGCCTAGAAGGGTACCCTTTGCATTAAAGCCCAAAATTGACGAGCAGCTAGACAAGCTCGTCAGACAAGGGGTGTTACAACCGACAGATCACGCCAGATGGGAAACCCCTATAGTGACCCCAATAAAACCAGACGGGTCCGTGAGAATCTGCGGGGACTATAAGGCCACCCTAAATGGCGCGTTGCAACAAAGCGCCTACCCAGTCCCGGTAGTGCAACATTTACTGCACTCACTGGGAGGGGGCAAAGTTTTTGCTAAGCTCGACCTCGCACAAGCCTATCAACAACTACCTGTGGACGAGGAAACGGCAGAGGCCCAAACAATAGTGACCCACCGGGGGGCTTTTAAATGTAACAGACTTCAATTTGGGGTCAGCGTGGCACCAGGCATCTTCCAGAGCCTGATGGAACGCTTGCTGCAAGGCATCAAGGGGGTGGTGCCCTACTTCGATGACGTATTAGTGGCGGCGCCAAATGAAGCTGAACTAGAAAACCGTTTAAGACAAGTCTTAACGAAATTTAAAGAAACAGGACTTAAAGTCAAACGCGAAAAATGCCAACTTTGTACAAAGCAAGTAGAGTTTCTGGGCTACCTCCTAGACCAGCAGGGCATCCATCCCACAACAAAAAAAGTAAAGGCCATCAAAGAAGCCCCCACCCCAAAGTCCAAATTAGAGCTGCAAGCGTTCTTAGGTTTACTAAACTTCTATAATGTCTTCCTACCTCAAAAGGCTACGGCGGCGGAACCTTTACATAGACTCCTGGACAAGAAGGCAGCCTGGACTTGGGGGAGACGGGAACAAACAGCTTTTCAAAAGACCAAAGACCTCCTCACCTCTGATGCCGTCCTAATGCAATTCTGCGAAACCCTGCCTGTAGCTGTCACTTGCGACGCATCACCCTTCGGCGTCGGCGCTGTCCTCAGCCATACCCTCCCAGACCAGAGAGAAGCACCTATCGCATTTTTCTCGAGAACTCTGACTAAACCAGAGCGGAACTATAGCCAGCTGGACAAAGAAGCTTTGGCTATAGTGGCCGCCGTTAAGCGTTTCCACGAGTACCTTTATGGCCGCCCATTCAAAATAGTGACTGACCATAAACCGTTGCTGGGCATTCTCGCGGGAAACCGTCCCACACCAAACATCTTGTCACCCCGGATGACAAGATGGTCTGAATTCCTGGCAGCCTACAACTATGAACTGCTACACAAGCCAGGTAAGAAGATATCGCACGCGGACGCTTTAAGCCGTTCCCCCTTACCTGACTCTGACCCTGACCCCGCACCAACAACAAATACCCTGTCCATCGAGTGTTTACCCATTACCGCATCGGACATAGCGAGGGAAACGGTTAAGGACAAACACTTAGCGCCAATCTTACATTGGCTACAAAAAGGCTGGCCGGAAAAAGACGATAACGAGACTTTTAAACCTTTCCGCCAGCGCCAGACGGAACTTTCACTACTGAGAGGATGCATCCTTTGGGGAGACAGGGTGGTAATTCCGACTAAATTACAGAACAGGGTCCTAGAGATGTTGCACGAGGGTCATCCTGGCATCGTCAGGACCAAAGCCCTGGCCAGGAGTTACGCTTGGTGGCCTGGCATGGACAAACAAATTGAAACATGGGTCGCCAAATGCCACCGGTGCCAGGAGACCAGATCCAGCCCACCCACGGCACCTATCCGGGACTGGGAGACACCTCGGGGACCCTGGTCCAGAATATATTTAGACTTTGCCGGCCCCACAAATGGCCACACCTTTTTAATCACAGTTGACGCATACTCAAACTGGTTAGAGGTGGCCGACATGAAATCCACCACCACAGAGGCCGTCATTAAAGAACTGTGTAAGCTGTTTGCCACCCACGGCCTCCCAGACGTCGTTGTCTCGGACAACGGGCCACAGTTTACATCCATCGATTTTGAACGGTTCCTGGCAGAAAAAGGCATCCGCCACGCGTTAACAGCACCGGCGCATCCGGCGGCGAACGGTAGGGCGGAGCGGATGGTCCAGTTTACAAAAAAGACCCTCCGGAAAATGGACCACGGGGAGATCAACGACAAGATCAACAGGCTGCTCTTCATACAGCACATCACGCCAAACACAACCACAAACAAGAGTCCTGCAGAGCTCCTGATGGGCAGGAAGCTGCGATCCCCACTCGACCGCCTACACCCAACCTACAACCCAGAGCAGCCCCCAGACTCCAGCTCCAGGTATCGGACATTTGAACCAGGCGACCTAGTATACGCCAAAAACATGACGGGGGACCCCCTATGGATCCCAGCCGTCATAACTCAGATCACGGGTCCAAAGTCGTACCGGCTCCAAACCACCGACGGGCGAGCCTGGAAACGACATATCGACCAGCTCCGGTCACGAACATTGACTAACCTCAACCCCCAAGACACGAACCAAGGGGGGAGGGAACACCCGGTTAAACAACCGCAAGAACAAATAAAAATTAAAAACTCACCAGAACGCAGCCTTCGCGAGTCACAGCCGGAGAAGAACCGTCTGGCCAGCTCTACCGACCCGGAGAAGCCAAGCGGGAGCGGCGGAATCCGCGACTCAACCGACCCGGTAGGCCCAGGCGGGAGCCGCGGCGAAGGAACCAGCCCGATCATCCAGCCGGTTCGCTCAGAGGCAGGAGCAGCCAAAAAGATGACCGCCCCTACCGAGATACAACAAGAAAATGAATTGCGCAGGTCATCTAGGACTCGACGGAGCCCCGCCTACCTGCGTGACTACACCACGTGAGAAGACCATACCAAGAGGGGAGGGGTGTCATGTATGCAAATGGACTACTCGAAATCCCCGTGCCTTGATTGGCTAAGGCGCGGGGATTTCTGATTGGCCAGGCGAGCCGCGCCTGATTGGCCCGATTGAAGTCTCCCGCGATTGGTTAAAGCCAAGAGCGGGAGACTTGAATCGCTGCCATTGGCCGCGGCCGCCGAAGCAAAAGATATAAAAGCCGCAAGCTTTTTGTCTTTTGCGGTTCGGTTCCACCAGTGTTAATAAAGAGCTTGAATTGAAAGTCACTGACTACGAGTCTTAATTGCGGATACGACAAAAAGTATTGCCAAAAGCATTTCCCAAAGATCTAGGTTTAATTTCAATACTGATTTATTTAATCCAAAAGGTTTAACCATATGAGGAATGTGATTGAAGAATTTTCCTGAATGCATAGTACTGTTCAAGAAAAATGCTAATTTTATGCACTGAAATAAGGTGCACTTTGTGCAGATTCAAAGCTGTTTTTCTTGCCACAGGATTGCAAACTTGTTCTTTCCCTTTTCTATTAGCAAACAAAGACAAAATGAGCTGCATTAGAACTGTATTAGAACCCCAGATGAAATAAAGTAATAGAAAAAAAAACAAGCAGTGTTGTATACCTGTATTGGGAGTGAATGCTTATCAAGACAAAGTTTACTTTCACTATTTAGCTGAACTGATGTGGCGAAAGCAGTAAATACCACCCCCCTTCACTGTTGTTTGTCAGGGTGTATTATATCACCCTGAATTGCTTTGTCAATAATCTGCCTGGACTGCAAGTTAAAAATCTAAGATTGCCAGGATGACTGACAGGATGGAGATAGCTGATAATTCTAAGGAATTGAGGTGTAAAATCTTTAAGGACCATATATACAGTATAAATGCCAAGGTATCGCCACATCACTCTGTACTTACAAAGTCAACATCATTGTTAGTGGTAGCATGTCTGTCCATCAAGTTTGCTACAGGAGGATTTATCCCTCTTTCACTCCTTATCTTCCATTGCTGTATTTATTTTGAAACCAGCTGCAGAATAAATTGCTTCTTGCCTTCACCTCCTACACAGAGTGTAATACTCTGGGAAGCCTGAGTCTATTGTGTCCTTAAGGGATGGGATTTTTTTTCCTCCTTCATCTTCAGCAGACTAACTTCTAATTGCATCTATGATACAGAGAGATCTTTCCACCCTTCCTTCTCTTGTAAGCTTTCAAAGTGTAAACATCATCTTAAAATAAGATTACTGTCCAGTTGAAACTAGCTGAATTGCAATGTGGGGTGAAAGACAATTTGAAATATTCAAGGAAAATACATGGATTTAGTTTGGAAATAAAATAGACTTAAGAAAACAAAGGCCTTCTATCTTTATAAAAATCAATGTATTCATTTATTAAGAGTACCTACCCTTTCTTTAACTTCTCTTTCTCCTGACAAATGTTGTGCTTCTTCTCACTAGTACAGTTCTACCTCTAGAAAATGGTTTGCAAGGCAGATTTAATTATTCTATTGATGATGTCAATGTCAGAAATGATTTTATTTCAATCTCTCAGAGCACTTATTTAAAAGAGGTCCTATTATGACCTGAATTCCTTTATAAAAATGGCATTAAATTATTTACTGACAGAGACAATCTTGCCTCAGGCAGTTTATATCCAGAAATGTAGTATGTGCACACATGGCTTGCTCTGGTTTTTTCCAGAGCTATACCTGTTAGAAACATCATGTATAGATAATGTGAATTGCAAACTGCAGAGGATCTGGAATAAACTAGTGGAAAGTGCAAGCAAATGCTCTGCTTTAAATTAGGGAAGATTCCATGCACTGATGTGCATTATTAATATCTTCCTCATTAGTCAGATGATACCTAATCAAATTGATGGTCACTTTGTTCAATAAGAAATTAAGCCATCAGCAATTCCAGTTTTTGCTATTAGGTGCACTCCTTACTTTTTAGAATAACATCAACAAAGGATTTGCTTTTCCTTACATTCAGAGTGTGGAAAAAATAGCTCTTCTTTATGGTGAATTTTTTTTCCAGGTTTTGCAAAATCAGAACAGCTTCACACCTACAGCATTCAGTTGAAAAGTAATGGCAAGACAATTTCAGCTACTGTAGGATAAAACAAGATATGAGCTATGTATATCTTGTCATATTATTCTGCTCTCTAACTTTCCATATCCATTCTTCTCTGGGGTATTTCTTTGTTATAGTGCACAAGGTTGATGGCAAGAACCAAACATCCTTCTCTCTTGAAGTAAGCAATTCTAAAATTGACTGAGATGCTAGAAAATATATTTTCTTAATCATATTAAGGACCCATATTATTCTGCTTTTGCTAAAACAGTAGAGCCCTGATAAGACTTTAAAAACAATGTAATTTCTTATGGTATATAAATATGCTGACTCTGTAAACCACTTAGAGAGGGCCGTAAAGCACTGTGAAGCAGTATATAAATCTAAGTGCTATTGCTATATGTTTTAAGACTAAAAACAGCTCCAACAGAAACTTGAAGAATAACCCAATATTTACACATATTGTTCTGTGGGATCTGTTAGTACATAAATTATATATAGGATTATTCTATTATTTAAATAGCAATAACAATTAGATTTACTTTTTAACTACATTTTTAAGTTATTTTGGTGCTCCTACATAGCAGCAGATGTTTCTCTTCTAGAGTGCAAAGAAAAAATATCTGCTGTGAACTCCACATGGCATCAAGAAGGGCATCTGGCCTGTAAATGCTCAGCTCCAATTGCCCTGATGCTCAACTCCAATTGCCCCAATTCCTCCCCAAATTAAGGGATTACAGAGTTGTAAAAAATGGGGGGGGGAGGTGTTTCCATAACTGATTAGGATTTGTTTTTAGATTATTATGTACTGATAATTGTTAAAAGCCCTTAGCCTCCCCAGATAAATATGCCTGACTGGAATAAGTTGTGCTTAACTTTGATTTAAATCAGTGGGATAATTACTCTTGTGTACCTATTTCAAAAGCACTTAATAATGATACTTTACTTCAATCCCTCTCACAGGCCATTCAAGTGTTGCTGTCAAGATTTTTTCTCAGTGGCTGGAGTTTATGAGGGTCTGGATGGGGAAGAACAGGCTTGACTTAATCATAACAAAATGAAAGCTAAGATAAAGCTAGGTTTTATCTATAGCATCTAGAGATCTTCAATTTTTAACTGTGACTAGGTAACACTCTCCTAGATAGAAGTGATCTGCAATTTTGAGTCTTTATAGACTTATGGCTTTTATGGGAGGAGCAGGTATCAACTGAGGCTACTTGTGTGCTAGTTGCATTAATTATTTGCATCTAGAGCAGGGGTGTCAAACTCATATTGTCACGTCATTGTCATATGACATATCATGTTCCCTCCCCTTCATTAAACTGGGCATAGGCATGATCAGCACGTGACACATCCAGCCCATGGGCCATGAATTTGACACCCCTGATCTAGAGGCTCTGGTCACAGTCATTCGTGTCTTGATCACTTCCTAGCTGAATTCCTTCAATGCAATAGATATGTGACTGTCCAAAATCAGTCATTATAAAGGGCCAGATTACTTGTGAGACTTCCTATCTCTAATGCTTTCTGCTTGTCCTATGATTTCTGATAGGTGCAGGAGTGGAAACATGCTTTGGGTCTCTTCTGTGAAATAATGACATCTAGTAGGCTCCAGGAGGCATGTCTTCTTTGTTGCATGCCTGTCCTTCACAATAGGATAGTTGCAAATATTTTGGCCTTCCAAAAGACTTCATACAGAAACCAAAATGTTACCATGTATGTATTATTTTGTGTTAAAAGACTGCTTTGTGATAAGTTTCAGTTATTAAATTATGTGTTGGCTGCCTTATGACTTTTATACTCTTACTTTATATTTATGTTAAAGTATGCTTATTACATGCACAAGTTTTGTTAACTGCCCAGAGTTATTTGGTTAAAACAGGAAGCCACATGCTTTGTTTAAATTCAAATACTTTTGAAATCATGCAATTATAAGTAAGCAGAGGTATCAACAAGGTAGCCAGTGATGAAACAGCATTGTGCCCATACAGTACAAGCTCTCTCCTCTGTACATGCATCCCAACAGCATACCACTGCCTGTGTAGTTTGGTGAAAGCACTGGATTTTACAGTCTTCTTTGCAGGGGAAAATTCTCAAACTAGATAATGCACTAGATAGTGCATTTGCCTGATTATTCCCCCTAAAGTATAAAAACCCTCCTTCTAAAGACTCATAATCTATCTCATCTATCTCAGGATTGATCAGTGATTATTGTTTCCCAGTTTTACCTGGAAATATATAATTATTAAGCTAATTTATTTAGCTGCCCAACTCATATACATAGATGAATCTGGGAGACTTTCACATTCCTGTGCTGTAGTTTTAGCCAGAATGAAGACTTTTTAACCAAATCCATCATCCTACACTTGTATCTTTTGGATACAGGACAACAGAAGGGAAACAGGGGATGTGTTCCCCACCATTAGTGCATAGTCTGATGATTCTATACCAAGTTTTAAATAGGTTTAAAAAATAATCTCAAGTATAGCATTGTATTATTCTAAGAGTGTGATAAAAAGGATATGAGTGACTTAACCAACCAATTTCTTAACACCATATCTCTTCAGATTATGGTAGAGTACTCACTGGCTTTCAATACCTTGCCTTCATATCTTACCTCAGAGTCCAGGAGCATATGCTGGTTAATGGTGTAAAAACCCAATGAGAGATCTAGCAGAATAAGATAGATGCATTCCCTCCTCTAGTAACCTACAACAGTGATCAATGTGCTTCTGTTCTATATCAAAGCCTTTAATCACATTCATAATGGTTCGGATAATTTGTTTCTTCTAAAGCTACCTGAAACTCTGTCCAAACCATATTCATCAACATTTTTCATGACAAAACGTTGGAAATAGATTAGAAGTTATTCAAATTTACAGAGATATTCACAATCTTTATTGGGTTGTATTTAGAAATCCCTGTTTATTTTCAACTACTTTTTTAAAACTTCTGTTTCCATGAATTTTTCATTATTACTGCTTCTTCTGCTTCTTTGCACAATCTGAATTATATAATTTGATGATTCTTGGTCATTAGTTCAATTAATTTGCTCTGGAACAGCTGAAACCAAGTCTTCAGTTTCTTTGTTTAATGCTTTAACTGTAAGCCATTGTCAGGTTTTATCTTTATTGACTTTTCCCTTTATCTTTTCTAGAAATTGACTTTTCCTTGACAGCATTCTGTTTGTGCTTTTATTATATTATTTCAATATTCATGTTCTGTTCACTGTAAATTCAATAAATTCCAATTTATAACTTGCATCAATGCTTGTTCTTATTATTCACACAATAAGCTAGTGCATGCTTTTCTTCTTGACAGTTTATTTGTCTTGAAGCAAATTTCTGTTTCCCTTATTGCAGGGCAGATATAGAACAATCACTACAGAGATGTAATGCATACTCATGAGTTTTGTTATTTTTAGATCCAAATTGACCAATACAGTTTGTGTCTAGTTGGTAATTCCAGCAATATATTGTATCACTGGTATGGTCCAGATATTGATGGCTTTGATGGTGCTTCCACTATTCAATTTTGTCCTTAGCAGTTTTCTCACATTTTGAATGTGAGAACAGTAATGGAATTGAAATGCCAAGTGGCCAAATCAAGGAACAATCAGGATGAAGCCTAGAAGTGTCTTGGCGTTTCACAGTTGGGTTGTTTCAAGCATGGAGAAGTTAGAAGTAGAAATTCAAATACTATAGTTTTTGTCTAAGAAACACAATTAAAAACATACATCAATAACTTCACATTCACCTTCTATCACCAACTGCTACTTTTCCCTTCTTTCACAACTGGCTTTAACTTGTGTAGTAACAACAAAGGAGCTTATTAGATCAGTGTCCCCTGCACTGAAAATCACAGCCACGAATGAGTGCATACCCTATAATTTAGGATTAAATTGTTTCATCGTAACTACAATTGTCTTTTGGTCATACGAAGTGCAAACATGAATCTTTTAACATGTTGTGTGACTTTTTTTTTCAAATGGTCTTCACTTCCTAACAACTTTAAGATTCAAGAAGTTAGTGTGTGTTTGTGTGTGCGCACACATACATGTTTATATACTTACATAACTGTTGCTTTGCGGACATTTGTTTTTCAGTCATATTTCAATTTTATTATAATGCATGTGTAGGTTGATGGTCCTCCACATTCGGTTGCTTTTTTTATTTACAATTTTATATATGTTTTCTTAAGATATTGATATATGATATGATATATGATAGAAAAAAGGCACCAGAAAGAATTCTATTTATTATTTCCATTTTTCAAAATTCTCTGTGTTTTTTAACAATTCAGTTTCTATGAAATTGTTTAGAATAGGATAGCTCTTTTATGAAAAAAAAAAATCTACTTACTGCAAAAATCAGGAATTGATTTTCATTTTAAACCTTGAATAAATAGATACCAGGTGTGCAGTGTTTAATCTGGCAACTTTTCAGATCTTGTTTTATTTTGGGTCTGTAACTGAACACCAGCAAGTCTGCTTTGCTGTACAGAATTTACAATGTTATGCAATGTTATTCAAACTCAGACTTATGTTATTTCGCTGTAGCCCTTTAAATGTTACTATGTTGTAGCATTTCTATTTTCACATGGCACACCAGTGGAAAAAGTTGATTACATTGTTCCTATCCACTGAATTGTCCCTGAACCAACAACTGAAATAATTTTTCCATGGGATAAATACACTTATTAGGACATGGGTTGAAAATGGTTCATCCAACTGTGGAAGACTGACTGACTGACCTAATTTATTTGTATCCTGCCTTTATTATTTTTACAAATAACTCACGATCTCCCAATTTCTAGCCTAATGCCCTAACCACTAGATAAAACTGCCTCTCAGCTGTCTGTCTAAAGTATCTCTATGGAAGGAGAAGGCGGAGCTTCGTTCCGGCGATACAGCTGCGATCTCGGGGCTCTGAGATCATAGCCGATATTTTCGCCCCTGGTCGGTCCTAACGGACCTAAACTGTCCCGTAGAGACGGTGATCGTGAAGGGCATTGTTCCAGGATCCCAGAGATATCGCAAAATCTCTGGTTTGATCCGGAAGAAGCCCTTTTGCTGGCGGCGGAGAGGCAGCCTCCACAGCTGCTGAAGTCGGGACAGCTCCGGAAAGAAAGTGATTGGAGTGAAGTGTGTCGGCTGGGTGAGAAAAACTCTTTTGTGCTGTAAATTCGCTGAGGTTGGAAAGTTCATCCGATATAAAGAAGAAAGCTGTGAGATTTTTTTTTGACTGAAATTGTTTTGAGCGGCGTTTTTTAAAGTGATGTCAAATTGAGGCTTGGGTTTTTTTTTTCTTTTCTTTATACTTTTTGGGAAAGATTTTACTGTGACTTTGTAGGTAACCGGATTGAATTTTCTCTTATATATATTTTTATGCTCCCTTTGATTTTATGCTCCCTTTGATTTTTTAACTTTCTTTAGGATAGAGGCTCCCTTTGGCTATTTTTTCTTTTTTTTCTGTATATATTATTCCTTTTTTCTGGCGGGGGGGGGAGAAAGAGCATTAAGAAACTTTGTAACACTGCCAACTAGAGGCTTGAAAGTATCTTTATGTGAATTGGAGAGAATTGCAAAAAGACCTCATCTCAAGGACTTTTTAACGTGATAAGATAGAGGGAGAGCACAGCAAAATATTATTGCAGGTGCTTTCCTGGACTGTTATCAACAACACTTGAGGTTTGGCTTTGAAGCTGCTGGAGAAGAGAGTCATAACAAGAGCCTTGGATAAATAACAAAGTGCAGTGTGTTTTCTTATATATACCCCATTCGCTAGCCTTTTCCTAAATTTTAATTTTAGTAATATTTTTATTTTTGCCTTTTATTTTAAAGGGAAAGCCTCAGAGTTTTTTCTTTTTTCTTCTTTATTTTTCTTTTCTTTTTTATTGGGACTTTTTTGCTTTTCATATTTATGTTTTTGGACTACTTTGTTGTTGTGGTTGTTGTTGTTGTTGTTTTTGGATTATTGAGACTTTTTAATTGGATTAAGGTGTGAAGAATCTGAAGGAACTTTTTGTTTTTTTTTTCTCTTTTTGCTTTTTCTTTTTTCTTTTGCTCTTAATCAATATTATTATTTTTGGATTTGTTTGTTTTTTCCTTTCTATTTTTTCCTTTTTTATGGTGGACTATCTCGTAATTGGATTAGGGTCTAGAAGAACCTGAAGATCTTTCTTCTTCCTTTTTTCCTGTTTCTTCTTTGGTTTCGTGTTTTTTACTATTGGAGTTCTCCATTTTGGATTATAATTGGCTGCTCTACCAGTTGGATTAAAAGTCAAGAAGAATTTGAAGTTTTGGAAACATTGAAATGAGCAGGAAACCAATACCATCTGGCATTTCTGCTTCTACCTCTGCTTCCCCACCAGCTGGAGGACAACGTTTAATTCAGACAATGTTGAAGCAAGATAAGGAACAAGAAAAAGTAACTTTACAGATGATTATGCAAGGAATCCAAGATCTCAAGACAAAATCAGATATCATTGAACAAAGAACAGGAAATATTGAACAAAGAACAGAAAATATTGAACAAAGAATAGAAAATATTGAACAAAGAGCAGAAAATATTGAACAAAGAATAGAGAAGACTGATGAAAAAGTGGAAAATATTAAACAAATGATGGTTAAGTATGAGGAGAGATTCCAAAAAATTGAGGAAGAAGGAAAACAAAGAGAGAAGAAAATTGGAAATATTGACAGCAGACTAACAGCGGTTGAACAAGAAAAAGGTGGGATGTTGAGGTGGGAGATGGAAAGGTCAGAATTTTACCTCAGATTTCAAAATATAGAAGAGGAAAAAGGAGAAAATTTGGCAGCGGTAATGATAGAAATTTTGGCAGATGCTTTGGAAATTACAGAGGAAAAGATGATGGATGGAATAGATGAGATATATCGAGTCTATACAAGATATGCGATGAGAAATAAATTACCCAAGGAAGTCCATATTAGATTTACCAAAAAATCCATTAAAACGCAAATATTACAAGTAGTAAGAGAGAAAACACTGAAATACAAGGGTAAAGAGGTTGTGGTTTTAAAACAAATACCCAGAAGAGTGAGAGAGATGAGAAGAGAATATCGATTTCTGACCAAAATACTATTGGAAAACGAAGTGAATTATAGATGGCTGATTCCAGAAGGACTAGTGTTTGGGTGGCAAGAGCAGAGATATAGAATTGATTCAATTGAGAAAGCAGAACTTTTCCATGCAGAATTCTTTGGAGGAAGAAGAGAGGAAGCAGAGAAAGAGGCTTTATCAATTGAGTTTCAAGATGAACAACTGGAGACTGAAAAAGAGAAAGGAGCAGCAGGGGGACAGATGGATAATAAAGAACAGCGTGAAGTGAGATCCACGAGAGCTGTTAGACCTAAATATAAAGCATAATCATGGAGGAAAAAAAAACTGATTACAATGAATATAAATGGACTTAATTCAGCTGTTAAAAGAAGGAAAACTTTTCATAAATTAGAGAAATTAAAATTTGATATAATTTGTTTACAAGAAGTTCACATTAAAAAACAACATGAACAACTGTTATTACAGCCAAAATTGGGGAAAAAATTTCCTCTTTGACTCAATGTAAGAAAAGAGGTGTGGTTTTATACATTAAAGAGGCTATTCCAGCAAAATTGATTTACACGGATGAAGATGGAAGAGTATTAATGGTAGAAATAATGGACAATAATATAAAAATACTCTTGATTGCAATTTATGCTCCAAATGATAAACAAGAAGAGTTTTATAAAAAGCTACATATGAAAATAATTGGACTGGACTATGTTAATATAATTATGATGGGAGATTTTAATGGAATTGTGGACAATAAACTGGACTATATAGCAACAACAACAAAGCAAAATAGAAAGGCTCTCCCAAGGTCTTTTTTTAAAATGACAGATGAATTAACTTTAAAAGATATTTGGAGAGAAAGAAATGTTAAAGCTAAACAATATACTTTTTATTCAAATAGACATTTATCATGGTCCAGATTAGATATGATTTGGATCTCAACAGAACTAATATCTAATATTAAAGAAACAAATATTGAAACAAGTACTTGGGCAGATCATAGCCCAATGACAATTAAATGGAAGGGACAAAAAAAAAGATCGAGATGGACATTAAATAATACTATTTTAAAGGAGAAAGATTTTACACAATGGATGGAGAAGGAATTGGCTTTTTTCTTCAGAGAAAATAAAAAAGAAGATACTTCAACGCAAAATGTGTGGGATACAATAAAGGCATACGCTAGAGGTTTGATAATAGATTATACAAGAAAAAAGAATATTAGGAAAAGGCAAGCTTCTAAGGCCTTGGAAGATGAGTATAAAATTCTTGAAAAAGAATTACAGAAAATGCCACAGAAAAAGGATATTAAATTGAAGCTGGATGTAATCAAACATAAAATGGAATTAATAGAGAAAGAAGAACTGGCACAGAAAATTAGAAACTCTAAACAGAATTATTTTGAAGATGCAAATAAACCAGGTAGATGGCTAGCATATAAATTGAGAAAAGAGAAGGAATCAAGAAAAATATTGAAGTTAATAGATGAACAAGGCCAAGTTTGTTATGGGAATAAGGAGAAAAAAGAAATTATTCGAGATTTTTATGGGCAATTATATAAACAAGAGAATATTGATGAAGAAAAAGTCAAACAGTATTTACAGGAAGCTAATTTACCAAAGATACCTAAAGAGACTGAAGAAATGCTAGAAAGCAATATAACAATGATGGAACTAAATGAAGCATTTAAGAGACAAAATAATGGGAAAGCTCCGGGTCCAGATGGGCTTCCAGTAGAATTTTATAAAACATTTCAAGAATTATTGAGCATCCCATTGTTAGAAGTTATGAATGAAGTTATGTTAAAAAAGATGATACCTAAAACATGGTCAGAGGCTTATATTACACTCATACCAAAGGAAGAGACTGACCCATTGCAAATTAAGAATTATAGACCTATTTCTTTATTGAATGCAGACTATAAAATCTTTGCTTCAATCTTAGCAGAAAGACTTAAAAAATATTTAAATAATTTTATTCACTCAGATCAAAATGGATTTCTGCCAAAGAGACGAATTAGAGACAATATGAGAGTAATCTTGGACACTTTGGAATACTATGAGGCTCATCCTGAAAAGCAAATGGCTTTGATATTCCTAGATGCTCAAAAAGCATTTGACAACGTGAACTGGAGATTTATGTTATTATTATTGGAACAGATGGGTTTCGCTAAAAAAATTATTCAAGCAATCGAAGCCTTATATAATAAACAGACAGCAAGGGTAATGATGGAGGGGGAACTTACAGATTTTATTAATATAAGGAAAGGCACAAGACAAGGATGCCCCCTATCTCCTTTGCTATTTGTGTTGACCTTGGAAGTGTTGAATAGAAATATTAGGGATGATAAAAGCATAAAAGGAATGAAAATTAAGAAGGAAGAATTTAAGCTACAAGCTTTTGCTGATGACTTAGCTTTTATTTTGGAAGATCTGCTAGAAACAGCTCCAAAGTTATTGGAAAGGATAGAGGCATATGGAGAGGTGGCTGGTTTGAAAATAAATAAAGACAAAACAAAGATTTTGACAAAGAATATGCTATTGAGACAGAGAGAAGAATTGGCAGATCTTTTGAAAATTCAAGTTACAAATAAGGTTAAGTATCTGGGGATATATTTGACAACAAGATGTAGCACATTAAAGGAGAATAATTATATTAAACTTAAACAACAGATAACTACAGATTTGAAGAAGTGGGAAAACTTGCAATTGTCATTAATAGGGAGAATTTCAACAATTAAGATGAATATCTTACCTAGAATTTTATTTTTGTTTCAAACAATACCAATTAGGCTTGGAAAAGACTATTTTGAAGATTTAAATAAAATTATGTTGAAGTTTATATGGCAAGGTAAAAAAGCGAGAATAAAGCTAAAGCTTTTGCAAGATGCTAGAATTAGAGGAGGTTTTGGTCTGCCTAATTGGGAATTGTATTATCAAGCTGCAAGTTTGATGTGGGTCAAAGAATGGATAACATTAAGGAAACATAGGTTGTTGACATTAGAAGGGCATGACTTGCTGTTGGGTTGGCATGCTTTTTTATGGTATAAGGGAACTAAAACACAGGGTTATTTTAGAAGACATTATGTACGGGAGTCTTTGTGGTTAAATTGGGAGAAGATAAAAAGACAATGTTATTTGAAAATTCCAGTTTGGTTATCGACCATTGAAGCATTTTCCTATCCTATAATCTACAAGAAGGAACAAACAGTTAGATATGGGGAACTTTTGGATGAAAAGGGTGAACTTAAATCGATCCAAAACTTAGAGGAACAAGGTATAAGGATGAATTGGTTTTCATATGCACAAATACATTCAAGGTATGATGAAGATTCTAAAACGGAGGGATTTTATGATAAACAGACTGATTTAGATAAGATCTTGATGGGTACTGATGAGAAGGTGATTAAAAAACTATATGGTTATTTACTGGGAATGAAATTAGAGGAAGAACAAGTCAAAGAAACTATGATTGTTTGGGGGAAGAATTTTGGATATGGGATTGATTTAGAGAAATGGCAGAAATTGTGGTCTCAAAATTATAAAATGACAATGTCAATAGCATATAAAGAAAACTTGTATAAGATGTTTTACAGGTGGCACTTTCCTCCGACAAGAATAGCAAGAATGTTTAAGAACAAATCTGAAAAATGCTGGAAATGTCATCAGATACCCGGCTCGTATTACCATATGTGGTGGACTTGTGAGGATGCTAGAAAATATTGGACTATAATTCGCATGTGGTTGGAAAAAATGACAAAGAAACATATAGATTTGAAACCAGAGATCTTCTTATTGGGAATTTTACCTGATATATATAGTAAAGATTTGAAATACCTGATTGTAAATGTATTAACAGCGGCCAGGATTGTATTTGCTAAAAACTGGAAGAATGAGAAAATACCATTACAGGAAGAAATTATTAAGAAAATATTGGAATGTGCTGAGATGAGCAGATTGACATTTGAAATTAGAGAGCAAGAGGATAAACAATTTTACGAAATTTGGGATCTTTTTTATAAATGGCTAGATGATAAAATACGATAATAGAATATTTAGAATGCTAGATAGTAAGGAATATCTTTATTTTGCTATTATTTTGCTATTTGCTATTATATTTATAAAGGATTTTTTAGGATTGATTTGATATGACTAGATGATTTGTTATAGAGTAAACTGGTTTACAGTATTGTTAGCTCATTAAGCATGAATGATTAAAAATATAGTCAAAAACTTCTTTTTTTAGTGATATTAGGATATATAAGTTTGGATTGACAATATGAGTTGTTATGTAACATAATTGTAATTGAGACTACAGAATGAATGCACAAAAATGATGAACCAACTGACACACTGGATGTACATATAAGAGTTGATGTTTTTATGTTTTGTTTGTCTTGTTTGTTTGTAGAAAATTAATAAAAACTTTTTCAAAAAAAATAAATAAAGTATCTCTATGGAAGATATTTTAAATGGCACCAGGCCATTTTTCAAGATTAGATCACCCAATACCTGCAAAGGTGTTGAAATTACAATGTTTGAACCAGCTTGTTTAGAATATTGATTTAAAAAGAGTCTTATTGGATTAGGTCAAGGGCTGTCTAAATTGGAGTAATGATATGATCGAGGGTGATACTTGCTGTGTTCAAAGACTAATGGCAGTCCTCTCTCTGGTCCGCCACCTACGTGGGAGCACTGATCATTCCCATTGGTTGATGCCGTTTGACAGCCGGCTATAAAAGGGAGCCGTCAAACAGCATCAGCTGTCGCTGCCAGCTGGCTGTCAGTTAGCCCCGGCAGCCGCAGCAACCCTTTATTCAAGGAATAAAGTCTGTTAGCTTTTACCCTGGCTCTGTCTCACTCTGTAACCACCACTCTACAACACTGGCGATGAGGGCGGGATGCAGTAAAGATGACCAGGCAAGACAACTGCGTTGAAGTCACAATAAAAAAGAGCTGAAGCTGCTACGAGCTGAATGAAGTCACGCTGCTGAAGCTCTCCAAAGAGCGCGAACTTTAAAGCTTCCCAGCTGAGGAGCCGAATGCCGCTTGACAGGCGCAGCCTGGAAACGCTTTTCTAAAAGCGGAAAATTCTAGTTCCCTCAGCTGAGGAGACCGACGCTGCCACTTTAATGGCCTCAAACCTGACATTCCCTCCCTTCCAGCTGGGGGCAGAGACATGGGAATCATACATGAACAGATTCAAATGCTTCCTAAATGCCATTGATCTGTCTGAAGCCACTGACCTGAAGAAAAGGTCCTATTTTTTAAGCTTCTGTGGGGCTACAGTTTTTGATACAGCCTCTGCACTGGTGTCCCCACGCTCTATAAAGGCTATCCCCTGGGATGAGTTGAAGGAAATCCTGCCAAACCACTGTTCCCCAGACCCTCTCAGATAGCTAGGAGATTGGCTTTTAGGAGGAGAGTTCAAGCTGAAGGGGAAACTGTGAGTCAGTACATGGCATCCTTAAGGTCAGCTGCCATACACTGTGGGTTTAGGGATTACCTTGAAGACATGCTGCTTGACCAAATTGTGAGAGGAGTTATGGACCTAAAGCTACAGAGGCATTTACTTGCTAAAAAAGATTTAACCCTAGCCTTAGCTATTGAGGAGGCTCAGGCTGCTGAGCTGTCAGAGGTATCAGCAGCTGAGATTCATGGGGACCCCCTAAGGAAAGGGCACTCTACCATTCATTACGATGAGGTCTCCCAAGAAGAGGAACCTCTTGAGGTAAACTGCCTCACATGTCCAAACTCCCCCCCCCCCAGAGCTACCTAAGAAAAACCAGACAGTCAGACAGCAACCCAATTGTATGAGCTGTGGGGGTAACCAGCACAGATCAACTTGCAGATTCAGAAACGTTATCTGTCTGAACTGCCAGAAGAGAGGGCACATAGCCAGGGTTTGCCAAGCCGAGCAGACCTCCACACAAAGATCTCAAGCTGCTGCCTCCTTCCAAAGGCAAGTGGAAGATTGCTACACTTGTTACCACTCAAACAATACCACCCCTAGGTTTAACAAAATAAGCATTTCTCTTTTTATAGAAGGTAAACCCTGCCGAATGGAGGTAGATACCAGGTCTGCCCTCTCCATCATCTCGTGGACCACCCTGAAGAAGTTGCTACCTTCGCTCTCAAAAAAGAAGCTGCTCAACTGCCACCTGACTACCAGGGAAAGACCATTCCAGTCCTGGGTAAGGGTAAATTCCTCATTTAATTCCAGAGGCCACTTGACACTGGTGGTTGTAGATGGTGGTGTCCTTCCTAGCTTGCTAGGACTAGATTGGTTCCCTGCCCCAGGCCTTAACATTACAGGGATTCACTCTGTGGTAAATTCTGAAGTAGATTCCCTTTTCAGGGACTACTCTTATGTTTTCAGTAGCGAACTAGGTTGTTATTCTGGCACCCCTATCTCTTTCAATGTGGACCCCCAAGCTACCCCAATTCGTTTAAAACTGCGAAGGGTACCTTTTGCCATTCGGCCTAAATTGGATGCGGAGTTAGACAAACTTATCAAACAAGGAGTGCTGGAGCAGGTAGATTTCACCAAGTGGGAAACGCCCATTGTCACCCCCTTTAAAAAAGATGGCAGCGTGAGAATCTGCACTGACTATAAAACGTCCCTGAACCGTTTTCTCCAAATTAGTGCATACCCAGTACCTGTAATTCAACACCTGCTACACTCTTTTGAACCAGGTACAATTTTCGCAAAGTTAGACATGTCCCAAGCATATCAGCAATTTCCTGTGGACCAACACACTGCTGACTTGCAAACTATAGTTACCCACAGAGGCGCCTTTAGATGTAAACGTTTACAATTTGGGGTCAGTGTGGCCCCAGGCATTTTTCAGTCCCTCATGGAGAGAATCCTCCAGGGTCTTCTGGGAGTAGTGCCATACTTTGATGACATTTTAGTTTCTGCCACCAACAAAACACAATTATTACTCAGAGTCAGGTTGGTCCTTGACAGGTTTAGGCAAAATGGGCTTAAATTGAAAAAAGACAAATGCACCATTGCCACCAAGCAAGTGGGCTTCCTTGGTTATCGAATTGACGCCTCTGGAATTCACCCCACAGAAACTAAGGTTAGAGCCATCCACAGCGCACCCACACCCTCTAACAAAACTGAATTGCAGGCCTTTTTAGGACTCCTGAATTTTTATGTAGCATTCCTGCCTCACAAGGCCTCTAGCTGAGCCCCTTCATAGGCTCTTAGATAAAAAGACCCCCTGGCACTGGGGACAGAGAGAAGCCAATGCTTTCCAAGCAGTTAAGTCTTTTTTAACCTCAAACGCTATGTTAGTCCAATTTAAACCAGACCTGCCCCTGGTGTTAGCTTCAAATGCCTCACCCTTTGGCATAGGAGCAGTATTGAGCAATAGGCTCCCAAATGGATCTGAGGCACCCATTGCCTACTTTTCAAGAACTTTCTCTGCTGCAGAGAGGAACTATAGTCAAATCGATAAGGAAGCCCTAACAGCTTTTGCTGCTGTGAAAAAATTCCAGGAGTTTCTCTATGGCCATTGTTTTGAACTTGTGACAGATCACAAGCCACTTTTGGGACTTTTAGCTGGAGATAAGCAAACCCCACAGGTACTATCCTCACGAATGACTAGATGGACTCTGTTCCTGGCTGCCTACTCATACAGACTGGTACATCGCCCGGGGAAGAACCTGTGCCATGCAGATGCCCTCAGCAGATGCCCCCTGCCAACACCAGTCAAAGACCCAGCTCCCATCCAAGCAATCTTCGACTGCAATGTACTTGACCTACCAGTCTCAGCCGTGGATATTGCTGCCCACTCGAGAATGGACCAAGTGATTTCCCAAGTCCTGGACTGGGTGGGAAGGGGGTGGCCTGATATTCAGTACGCCCCTGAATTCATGCCATTTAAGACCCACAGGTAAGAGTTGTCTTCACTACAGGGCTGTCTGTTATGGGGGACAAGGGTGGTCATACCACCCACCTTGCAAGAGCAAGCTTTAAAGGCTCTGCACAAGGGTCATCCTGGCATTGTGAGAATGAAGGCCTTGGCCCGCAGCTACATATGGTGGCCAGGATTGGATGCCTGGATTGCCAACTGGGTGAACACATGCCAGCCCTGCCAGGCAACTAGAGCAGCCCCACCAATAGCTGCCCCAACCAGGTGGGAAGATGCTGGGGCCCCTTGGTCCAGGTTGCATATTGACCTGGCTGGACCTATACAAGGGAAGGCATTTTTGGTTGTAGTAGACTCGTTCTTTAAGTGGACTGATGTAGCTTTGCTCCCCACCACCACAACACTGGCTGTCACAAGGGCCTTGACCAGACTGTTTGTTACACATGGACTCCCTGACACCTTGGTTTCAGATAATGGCCCCCAATTTAGTTCCAAAGAGTTCGCAGTCTTCCCAGCCAACCTAGGCATCAGACACACCCTCACAGCCCCCTTTCACCTTGCAAGCAATGGGATGGCTGAGAGGGCTGTTAGGTCCATGAAGGAAGTTTTGGCCAGGCTCGGCCAAGCAGACTGTGTTCTGTCCCTTAATTAGCATTCTTGAGATCCCCGCGCTTTGATTGGCCAAAGCGCGGGGCACTCTGATTGGTCAGGCGAGCCGCGCCGATTGGCTCGCTAAGAATCTCCCGCGATAGGTCTATTCGAATCGTGGGAGATTCAAAGTGGTGCCATTGGCCGCGGCCGCCGCGGCTAAAAGAATAAAAGCCGCGAACCTTTTGCAAAGCGCCAGTTCGATTCCTACTTTAATAAAAGAGCATGATTTGAAGTCACCGACTCCTGGCATCATTTTCGAGGACACAACACTGGCGACGAAGGTGGGATCCCGACCCTGAACCAAACCACGTGTCTGACGGAAGCCAGACGAACCACCACGATGGCGAAAATCGCACCTCCCGCACCCTTCAACCCCGCCACCGAGGACTGGGAATCGTACTCCGACCGATTCCGCATGTTCCTCGAGTGCAGCGATCTGAAGGACGCCACCGGCCCCATGAAGCGCGCCGTCTTCCTGACCCACTGCAGGACCAAGGTTTTCAAGATGGCCAAGGCGCTTGCCAAACCCGCCGATGCGACCGCGATGGATTGGGACGTCCTCGAGCCAATACTTCAGTGGCACTATGCTCCAGAGGTACCCATCCTAATCCGACGCAACGAATTCTACCGTCGGGACCAACGGTCGGGTGAGAGTTTCAGCAACTTCGTCGCCGAACTACAGCGCCTAGGGGGGCTGTGCGAATTCGACAACCTGAACGATGCCCTGCGAGACAGAATCGTGCTCGGGTTGTGGGACCCTGTCCTCCAGAGCCGGCTGATGGCCAAGGGCAACATCAGCCTAGCAGACACCCTCACAGCAGCCGCAGCCGCCGAAGCGACCCGAACGTCCGCCAACCGCATGCGCTGACCGAACGCTGGGGACCACAGCGGGAACAACAACCCTGCAAGGTCAGCCGAGGCCCAACCCGAGACGACCACCCACCAGGGCGATTTCCACTCGGCATCGGGCACTTCCGATGACAAGGAAGAAATTCATCGCCTACAGACAGGCCGCGACCCACAGAACCGGCGGGGTCGTAAGTCGAGGACCAACTGTGCCGACTGCGGAGGCGACCACCCCAGGTCCGAATGCCGGTTTTTTGAATTGATCTGCCGGCATTGTGACAAGAAGGGACACATCGCCCGTGTCTGCCGCCTTAAAAAGAACCGCAGCCCAGCCCGATGGGACCAGAGCGACCGGAGGAGAGAGAGCACACCACCCCGGACCAGAGATTGCCCCTCGGACAACAGATGGGACCGGAATGAACGATCCCTATGAGGCGGCGATAACCGGCGAAGAGAGGAGACCCATCAGACGGTCACCATCGGCCACACCATAACCAATGACGCCCGGAAGGTCCACGTGGAGGTAGGCATCGAGGGCGAGCCATGCAAAATGGAGGTGGACTCCGAGTCCTACCTCTCCATGATAGCATGGCATGAAATAAAGCGCTTGGTGCCTACCATCCAAAGGAGGAACCTAGACAGCCAGAGACTCATCGTAAAGGACTACCAGGGAAACCGCATCCCGGTAGTCAGAACCAAACACTTCAACATCACAAATAAAGGGCACACCAAAAGGCTTCCCCTGACAATCGTCGACCGTGACCGCCCAAGCCTACTGGGACTGCAATGGTTCGCCCCGCTCGGCATCGCAGTCACGGGAGTCGACCACGTCATCGACGACAGCTGGGAGCAACAACTGGCCCGGGAATTCCAAGAGGTCTTCGACGGAAACCTAGGCAAGTACCCAGGGCCCTTTATATCATTCAGCCTAGACCCAAACGTCCCCCCAAAACGCCTGAAACCAAGGCGGGTGCCATTCGCACTTAAACCCAAGATAGACGAGCAAATTGACAAGCTCGTCAAGCAAGGGGTCCTACAGCCAATAGACCACGCCCGGTGGGAGACCCCCATAGTCACCCCGATCAAGCCTGATGGGTCGGTGAGGATCTGTGGGGACTATAAGGCCACCCTAAATGGCGCGCTGCAACAAAGCGCCTACCCCGTCCCAGTAGTGCAACACCTACTGCACTCACTGGGAGGGGGCAAGGTTTTCGCCAAGCTCGACCTCGCCCAGGCATACCAACAGTTGCCAGTCGACGAGCAAATGGCAGAAGCGCAAACCATAGTCACCCACCGGGGAGCATTTAAATGCAACCGACTCCAATTCGGAGTCAGCGTGGCACCGGGAATATTCCAAAGCCTAGTGGAAAGACTATTGCAAGGCATCAAGGGGGTGGTACCTTACTTCGACGACGTCCTAGTATCGGCAACCAACCAAGCTGAACTAGAGGGTCGCCTAAGGGAGGTCCTAACCAAATTCAAAGAGACCGGGCTCAAAGTAAAGAGGGAGAAATGCCAATTATACACGGAACGGGTTGAATTCCTAGGATACCTCCTAGACCGTCACGGCATTCACCCCACAAACCAAAAAATCAAGGCCATCAAAGAAGCCCCCACACCCAAGTCGAAGACGGAACTACAGGCATTCCTGGGGCTACTTAACTTTTACAATGTTTTCCTGCCCCAAAAGGCGACGGTGGCGGAGCCCTTGCATAGGCTCCTGGACAAGGTGGCGACTTGGACTTGGGGGAAATGCGAGAAAGCCGCCTTCCAAAGAACAAAGGACCTCCTTACCTCCGACGCCGTCCTTATACAGTATAACGAGACCCTACCTCTGGCTGTCACATGCGACGCATCACCCTTCGGCGTCGGCGCTGTCCTCAGCCATACCCTCCCTGACGGAAAAGAAGCGCCCATCGCATTCTTTTCAAGGACCCTCACCAAACCGGAGCGGAACTATAGCCAGCTGGACAAAGAGGCTCTGGCTATCGTTGCTGCTGTAAAAAGATTCCACGATTACCTCTACGGCCGGACATTCACCATCATAACCGACCACAAGCCGCTGCTGGGAATCTTTGCAGGAAACCGGGCCACCCCGAACATTCTGTCTCCCCGAATGACAAGGTGGTCCGAGTTCCTGGCAGCCTACAACTACGGACTCATACACAGACCGGGTAAGACGATCTCCCATGCAGACGCCTTAAGCCGCTCGCCGCTACCGGAACCTGACACCGACCCAGCACCCACGACGATCACCCTCAGCATAGAGACTCTACCCAACCTGCCCATAACCACGTCAGACATTGCCCGAGAGACTAATAAAGACAAACGTCTGGCGCGGGTGTTGCATTGGGTAGAGAAAGGGTGGCCGGAAAGAGACAACGACGAGTCCGTCAAAACATTCCGGAACCGGCAAACGGAACTCTCATTATTAAAAGGGTGCATACTATGGGGGGATAGGGTGGTCATTCCAGAAAAACTACAAGGGAAGGTTCTGGAACTACTACACGAGGGGCACCCTGGCATCGTTAGGACTAAAGCCCTGGCCAGAAGTTACGCTTGGTGGCCAGGGCTGGACAAACATATTGAGACCTGGGTAGCAAGGTGCCAACGATGCCAGGAAACTAGGCCAAGCCCACCCACAGCACCCGTCCTAGAGTGGGAAACCCCAAGGGGACCTTGGTCTAGGATCCATATAGACTTCGCCGGGCCCACAAAAGGACACACCTTCCTTATAACAGTAGACGCTTACTCCAACTGGCTGGAGGTAAGCAACATGAAAACAACAACCACGGAGGCCGTGATCAAGGTACTCTGCAAACTCTTTGCAACGCACGGCCTCCCAGACATCGTCGTTTCCGACAACGGGCCCCAATTCACCTCACTGGAATTCGAAAAATTCCTAGCGGAAAGGGGCATCCGACACATGCTGACAGCACCGGTGCACCCGGTGGCGAACGGTAGGGTGGAACGGATGGTGCAATTCACTAAGAAAACCATCCGGAAAATAGACCACGGGGAGATCCAGGA
Organism: Hydrophis major; assembly: GCA_033807585.1. Lineage (NCBI taxonomy): Eukaryota > Metazoa > Chordata > Lepidosauria > Squamata > Elapidae > Hydrophis > Hydrophis major. The sequence continues at coordinate 327,617,031 of CM066329.1, read as the reverse complement.
GAAAATAAACAAACTACTCTTCACCCAACACATAACCCCAAATACCACAACGAATAAGAGCCCAGCCGAACTATTAATGGGGAGGAAATTAAGGTCCCCACTCGACAGGTTACACCCCACGTATAACCCGGAGAAGCTCCCAGACTCAAACAGCAAACACCGAACTTTCGCACCAGGCGACCCCATATATGCAAGAAACCTGACGGGAGACCCACTATGGGTACCGGCCGTCATCACACAAATAACAGGCCCACACTCGTACCGGCTACAAACAGCAGACGGATGAGCCTGGAAATGCCACATCGACCAATTAAGGTCGAGGACGACCAACCAAGAGACCACCGACGCACAAACAGGCGAAACCGACCCCCACAACACAAACCAAGGGGGGAGGGAATACCCAGGGGACCAAAACCAAAGAAGAATAAACCAGCCATACTTACCGGAAAGCAGTCAACATGACCCCTCGCCAGGAAGAGACAGCCAGGCCAGCTCGACCGACCCGGGGAGACCGAGCGGGAGCGGCGAAACCCGCAGCTCAACCAACCCGGGAGGCCCAGGAGGGAGCTACGGAAAGCGGCCCAGCCCGACCGACCAGCCGGTTCCCACGACGGCATCAGGAGCAACAGAGATCCCGACTGAACCGGCCGGGATCCAACCTACGACTGAGCTGCGCAGGTCCAGTAGGCTCAGACGGAGCCCCGCCTACCTACGTGACTACGCGATGTAAGGACCAAACCAAGAGGGGAGGGGGGTTCTGTCCCTTAATTAGCATTCTTGAGATCCCGCGCTTTGATTGGCCAAAGCACGGGGCACTCTGATTGGTCAGGCGAGCCGCGCCGATTGGCTCGCTAAGAATCTCCCACAATTGGTCTATTCGAATTGCGGGAGATTCAAAGTGATGCCATTGGCCGCAGCCGCCGCGGCTAAAAGAATAAAAGCCGCGAACCTTTTGCAAAGCGCCAGTTCGGTTCCTACTTTAATAAAAGAGCATGATTTGAAGTCACCGACTCCTGGCATCATTTTCGAGGACACAACAGACTGGCACTCCAAACTGTCCACTTACTTGCTCACGCAACACGCTACTCCATGCCCCATTACTAACAAGACCCCAGCAGAACTTTTGATGGGCAGACGCCTCAGAACCACCCTGGATAGGTTGCACCCCCACTATGCTCCTAGCACACCACTGGCTTCTGACAGCCATGCCAGGGAATTTGCCCTGCAAGACCTGGTTTATGCCAGGAACTATGCAGGGCATCCCCTGTGGCTGCCAGTGTAAATAGTCTCTATTACAGGACCCAAGTCCTACAGGGTCCTCTTGGAGGATGGTCGAGTTTGGAGAAGACACATCGATCAGCTAAGAAGATGCTGGAGGGAGACTGTCGCCAAAATCCCGGTCTACCAGCCGCCAGACATCCCGGTCTACCAGTTGCCTGCCGCAGCCAACCCACTAGAGGGCCCAGTCTACCAGCTGCCCGACAACCCAGCCTACCAGCTGCCGCGAGCCAATTGAGAGGACTCACCCAGTCAGCAGTCGGACTCCAGGACTCAGACTTCTGACAACCCTCAGTGAGCTCCCGATGGCACCTGGGGAGAGCAGGACTCGATGGCAACAGGCAAACCTCAGGAACTGCGAAGATCAGGCCGCGAGCGAAAGCAGCCAGCCCGGCTGCCGGACTACGCATGCTCGTGGCCAGGGGAAAGGAGTGCTGTGTTCAAAGACTAACAGCAGTCCTCTCTCTGGTCCACCACCTACGCGGGAGCACCGATCGCTCCCATTGGTTGATGCCGTTTGACAGCTGGCTATACCCGCCAAACTCTGATCTATACCTTCCTTTTTACATTGTTTTTTTTTTTAATGGGACTTACATTTATTGAGCTTATTGACATTTCAGTTTGAAAATGAAGAGCACAATAAAAAGGAATTAGCAGCCTGTTGGTTGACTGAAAGTGAAATAGCAACACAAATATAACAAATGCATTTTCTGTTGGATATCAAAGTAAAGAAGCATTTCACTCAGGAGGATTTGACATTAGGTAACTTCCCCCATACACCATTTTTTCCCTGTTCCAGGTGCTGTACAGACTAAGACCATAAAAGAGAAAATTTAAGCACAAATTCACACCCTGAAAAGTCAAAATCATTGGCTTCCTCTTACAGAAGGCTCCCTGGGGAACATAATACAGGGAATCATGGGCAATTTACTACTAGTTGTGATATATAACTGTCTGATGTAAAAAAAAAATCAATAGTTTTCTCTTTAAAAGGCTTCCTTGGGGACTAAAGAGTAGAAGGTCAGAACAGGTTACTAGTTTGCATGCTAGTCTGTTTGTTCTTTGATAGCAAACAACACCACAAATAATGACTATTCACTTTCAGAAAGAAGAAAGCATGGAGTGGCCTCTGCTCCATCTTATTCAATACTGAAATAACATTATTTTTGTTCCAGAATGAGAAATTTGAGGAATGAAATTGTTATCTTTTCTCTTGAACTTAAAGCCCCTCCACACATACACTTTCTCTCCCTCTCCCTCTCCCCCCCTCTCTCTTTCTATCTCACACACAACCCCTTAGGCCATGTCTGCAACATGATTTAAAATAATCTTGTATCTTTTTTAAAGTTACTACCTTTTATGTTGGCCCTGCAGTCCAATGTCTTTAATAGCTGTCAGAAAGTGAAAAAGAGAGGGCAGATGATGCTTGCTGTCATAAACAAAAGTGATAGGCTAAGCTTGAGCTGTTCAAGGTTGTTCTGCTGGACAAAACTTCTGGAACTTTCTAAAATATACTGTTTCAGCTTATATCCAGTGATTATTATTTTTTTTTTGAAACAAATTTTTATTAATTTTAAAGATAAAACAACACATCATTAACCATTAAATACATAAACACATAAAACCTCTTAACATTGTAAATCCTTACAAGTCAAACAAAACATTATTTTTATACAGCGTAATTCCAATTTATCCCATCTCCATATGGACACACAAATATCTTTCAGCAAATTTCTCATTATTTCTCTTTACTCCTATTCAATTTCATTTCTCTTCCATATTTATCCATTTTATAGTCATCATATTCTTTTCTTTCTGGCTTGTTTAAATTATTCTCATCTAACATTCCTCCAAGGTTTTATTGATTCTTTTTTCCTTTTTTTTATAAAAAACAAATTTTGTTAGTTTTACCAAAAACACAATACACAAACATACAAACACAAAACATAAACAAAACTAAAAGATCTTTTCTGAAGGTTGTCTGTTCCCGGGTTAAAACTCTTCACACAGACACAAATTCAAACATCATATTCAACCCATATCTCCTTCCATATCTTATTATCATTTTCTTTTTTATATATATATATAAAAACCATTTTTATCAGTTTTATAAAAACAATGCACAAAGAATCAAGGCATAGCAGCTTATAAATTCTTTTCTAAGAAAAAATAATAATAAAAGACCAATAAGACATAACATTTCCAGATTATAATATCAATATTTCATATAATATTAACTTCATATCTTGTCCCTACTTCTCCTTTCCATCCAAATTATTTATTAATTAAAATTTTATTGCCTTTTATCAATATACAAAATCCAAAAAAAAAGCATATATATCCTTCCATATCTTATTACCATTTTCAACAACATTCTTTGTCTGTTCTATTTCCAATTATCCATTCATCTTTTTTTCTTTTACTATACTTCTCCTGTACACCAATTGGAGTAACATCTATAACTCATTACCCTAACTTAGAAATACTATATATAGCAATCTTTCTTGGGATTCTGTTTAAAAGATTCTAAAATTACATAATAAATTTTATATTCTAAATATACATATAAAAACACACTCTTATATACCCTCCAGAATCCCTCTTTTAATCTAAATTAAATTCACCCATTGTCTCTAAATAAACTTTTTTTCTTTAGGTCTTGCTTCCCCCCATTAAGGCTTCTCCTCCCCCCCTTTCTCTCTTGCTTATTCTTCTCCTTGCCCTTTCTACCCCTTTGCTTTTTCCCTTCGCTTTTCTTGCTCCTTTTCCTTTGCTTTCTAACCTTGCCTCCATCTTTTCGCTCATTTTTCTCTCTTTTGGTTGTTTTTATAATTCTTAAAATCCCCTTTTTCTTATCCTTTTTCTCCTCCTCTCCGGAAGGGACCCATTGTTCATCAAAGATGGCTTCTTCTTCCTCTTCTTCCTTGTCCCAGTCCTTCTGCTGCGTAATCAACTTTTCAACAGAACATAACGCCATTTCTAAGAATTGAAACAAAGCGCCCAAAGTATCTTCTTTTTTATATTTTTGATATTCAATCTCTAGTTCATCCACAAACGATGCCATTATGAAAAGGGAAACTTTTTCCAAAACAACCACAAGTATTTTTAATCAAAGACAATCAAAAGCAATTAAAAAAAAAGTTCCAAAAGTTAATACTTTTCTTCCTTCTTCTCTTTCTCTTTCTGGATTAATTTTTAATCAAAGAGGTCCAATTACCATATAACTTCCTTTGGGATCCACAAAGACGTTCTAGACAATCTCCTCCTTTTTCAGCTTCTGCTCCAATTTTTTTTCTCCCTTCCCACTTGCAATGACAATTTTAAATAATCAGAAATCCATACCTCCAGCAAAGATTTTCCAATTTCTTAAATTTTTCAATGTCCAAAAATCCCTTTGTCTCTTAGCTTCAACTTTCAAAGCAATCCACTTTCAATGTCTAATATATCCAAATATTTCTGCTATTTCCGTGGGGTGGGAGAGTAAAAAAAAAAAGTTCCCTTTAACAGCTTCTCCGCCACTTTTCGCTCTTCTTAGGGATACAATGTATCCTCCAGCAATTCAAGCAGCTCAATTCCAGGCAATTTAAAAGATGTTACTTGACCCGGCTCAGACAGAACTTTCACTCTTCACACTTCCTCCAGCACAGTTCTTACCCGGTTGCTGGCTTCTTCGTGGCGGCCATTGCTGACCGCCGCTCCACCGCCTTGGGAAAAAGGGGTTTTCCCGGAGAAGGGGGGGGTCTGCGACACCCCCACCTCCCTATCCGATATATCCAGTGATTATTGAGACATATCCTGCCTCTCTTCTGTCTGCAGATCTTTTGAAGAAGTTTTGAGGGATGTAGAGAAGTGGAATTTGTTCCTTAAGCAGGGATTGTTTTAACAGTATGTATTAAAACATACTTTGATATTTTGGTGAAATTATATTTTTCTGGGTTTGCATTTAATATTCACCAGGGATGTCTTTAATGCATGGCACTGTGTTGATCTTTATACATGGGAAGCCATGAGGTAATTCCAGCTTGCTTTTGATCCTAGTCTAGTATACTTTCTCCTGTTTGAAAATGTGCGCTTAGTAAACTTTTCTGGAAACCATTTAAGAAATAATTTCAAAAACTATTGGATAAGAATGAAAGAATATTTGGACAGGATCAAAATCAAAAGCTGTCCAGAGTCACTCTGGATAGTGACAGAGGTATCATGTTAAATAGTTTTAAAAATCTGATGAAAAGAAGATTTTTCAGGTTTGGAGCTCAGTAATCTGATGTTACAATTAGCCTGCTATCAAATAGTCCTTTTCCTCCAGTTGACTGTCCTTCTATGATTGCCAATGAGACTGGACAACATTCTCTGTAATTACTATACACATGTTGGTTGGTTCAGAGGTGGGATTCAAATTGTTTTACCACTGGTTTGATGGGCATGGCTTGGTGGGCGTGACTTGGCAGGCATGCTTTGCCTAACACTGGTGCACAGCTTTTCCCACATCAGTTGAGACCTGCAGCGCCAATCAGTTGAGAGGATAAAGAGGAGAAATGTGCAGGGGTGGATGGGAGGGCCAATCCTGCACTTTTATCTTCTTTTTCCTCTAAGCTGATTGTCGGAGGATTGTTTTCCTCCTCTCAGCTAATCATTGGCTATTTTTACAATTGGTTCAGCTGAACCAGTCCAAACTGGTAGCATACCACCACTGGATAGGTTGGTTGGTTGGTTGGGGGAATATTGTCCTTATGGAAGTCTTGCTCAAGGTCATTATTCCCATTGGTATGCAGAAAGCTGAACTTATTAAAATAAGCAGCAACTTATTTTTTCCAGTGAGGAAGAGAGAGAAGTTTGTGTATTCAAACTGGTGGTATGGAAAACTAAATTCTTTGTTCCTGCCATTGTTTTCTCCTCCCAGAATTAGAATAGAATAGAATAGAATTCTTTATTGGCCAAGTATGATTGGACACACAAGAAATTTGTCTTGGTGCAAATACTCTGTACAAAAAAGAAAAGATACATTCATCAAGAGTCAAGAACCATAGGTACAACACTTAATGATAGTCATAGGGTACAATAAGTAATCAAATCATACTAGAAAACGGTCAATATAAATTGTAAGAATACAAGCAACAAAGTTACAGTCCTACAATCACAAGTAGGAGGGAATGGGTGATAAGGAGTGATGAGAAGATTAACAGTAATACTAGTGCAGACTTTGTAATAGTTGAACAGTGTTGAGGGAATTACTTGTTCAGCAGAGTGATGGCTTTTGGGAAAAAACTGTTCTTGTGCCTAGTTGTTCTGGTGTGCAGTGCTCTATAGCGTGGTTTTAAGGGAAGGAGTTGAAACAGTTCATGTCCAGAATGTGAGGGGTCTGTAAATATTTTCACAGCCCTCTTTTTAACTCATGCAGTATACAGGTCCTCGACTGAAGGCAGGTGGGTAGTAATTGTTTTTTCTGCAGTCCTAATTATCCTCTGAAGTCTGTGTCTGTCCTGTTGGGATGCAGAATCAAACCAGATAGTTATAGAGGTGCAGATGACAGACTCAATAATTCCTCTGTAGAACTGGATCAGCAGCTCCTTGGGCAGTTGGAGCTTTCTGAGTTGACGCAATTGCTGTGTTGAAAGTAGCCCACATTGCTTTCTATGAGTGCAGCAATGTTGAATCATTGCTGACTTTCAAGAAATTGCTGGTGGTATGATGGCAGCTTTAATCTGACATACTTTTCTCCTGTCACAAGGATGGGAGGAAAGCAGTTCTGTGCTGTTTCATGATGAGCACATAAATACAATTGTTTGGATAGATCAATAAGTTTTATGGGGAAGGTGTTTAAAAGGATAGGAATCATGGTTGTAAACAGTCATGCTGACTGGCTAGGTGACTAATATGTCAATTTTCATTCTATAACATTTTTTAAGCTTGACTCCAATTTAACGTATGTCACATTTTTACATTATTATATCAGTAAATATAATGTACTATCCCTTAGTAGGAGAAGCCACCCCATGAAGATTTTTAAACTATCGTGTTAATTTTTGAAATAGTACTTTTGCACAAGTATTGATGAATAAATGGAGTCTACAGAATTTAATAGAAGAAACAATTTTACTTATTTATTTTATAGCCTAGATTTCCACAAACATTCACTAAGCTTCATGGAGAAAGTGTGGACTTTCACATATTTGAAAATATATATATACAATTTGTATGCATATTCTATATTGAATTTGCATGAATAAAAGTATAATAACCTCACTCTGAAATGAACATAAGCGAAATAATAAGTAATTACATAACTGAAACTACAAGGGAGTTGATATTTACTGAGTCAGTAAATAGAAAATGGTTTTAAAGTACAAATGTAAAAATTCTGTAGTTAATGAAGCAAAGCAGAGAACATACATATCAAATGGAAAAGTCATCCTGGCCAGAAAGAGAAGAGAACAGATGTTGCTAGGAAAAAATATCTTGAAGCCATCAAGGAACATTATTAAAAGCATCTTATTAAAAAGCAGGATAAAATACAAAATCTTGAGCTTCACATAACATCTCATTGTTACATGGAAATAAATAATTAAAATTTAGTATAGTTTTAGATTATGCATAATGCCTTGGAATGATAAGAGCATTTTTTTCCAGTTTTCCCGAATAATCTCCAGAAGCAGTGAAAAATTTGAAAATGATTTCTTCATCATTCAGATATGTATCTTAGTATGAAATAGCTACACTTTTCCATATTCAGTAACATAATAAAAGATTTCTCCCGCACAAATATTTATTTATGTATGTTTGGAGTCAGGCTTTTCATTAAATACATTGATGCCATTCCTATCTTCATTCAAATAAATCATTGCAGTTGTGAGGTTTTGAACTCAGAATCAGTGCTGGTATTCCAATTCAGTCCAGTTCAGGTGAACCAATAGTAAAAAAAAAATGCTACATTTCGGCCGAACTGGTAGTAAAAACCCAGCTACCAGTTTGGCTGAACTGGTATATTTTTTCCTTCCCAACAATCAGCTGTTTTGATTATCAACTGTGCTGGGATCCCCCTTGCTATCTTACTACACCCAGGAGGCTTCCCTGAAGCCCAGGAGACAAAAAGGTTCACATCGGGGGAGAGCTATGTGGCCCCCCTGTGTGCCGTCTTTTGCTTCTTGGGCCTCAGGGAAGCCACCTGGGCCTCAGGGAAGCCTCTTGGGAACAAAAACGGGCTCCCATGAGGCAAAAAGCCAGAGCGTTGTTGTAACTATGTATCATTCATGTGTTTGCAACTATGTATCATTGCAACTATGTATCATTCATGCGTTTGCAACATTGTATCATTCACGTGTAATCATTAACTTCTGTCTCTTCAGTGACCTTTGCAAGGCACGTACAAGAGACAAGGAGCTAGACGTTTTGTAAATAAGCTTATCCACACTGTAAATAATCTGTCCGGTATGCAGCTTTGTAAACATGCACATCCTGATGAGATTACCATGTTTGACTTGAGCTTTTTGATTAAATCATTTTCTTGTAGAAAAGCACAATAAAAGAGCGTGTGCCAAGACATTCGGGGCGCGCTCATCAAGAGGAAACTTCGCTTCCTGTCGTTTCTCTTCCCTTTGCTCCCTTTCATGAGCCGCCCATCAGATGCAGGATGGCAGATACCGCATTCTGGTGACCCCGACGTGATTCCCTAAGGGGGATACGCAGCGACGCGCCCATATCTTATCAGCTCGATGGGAGCTGTGCATCGCCAGGCCTGAAGCGAATTGCACATCATCGGATCTGAAACACGGTCTCGACTTTCGTAAGTATGGGTGGAAACTTTTCTCAACAACAGACGCTGCATCTGAAGGAATTGAGGGAGTTAGTCGCTTCTTCTAAATATTCTGCTAATTTAAAGGGCTCGTCTGTAAAAATGAAACCTATTGCTACATTATTGGCTTATGTGTGGCAACATTGTCCCAATTATCCAGAGAAAGGGTCCTTAAAAATTTCAATTTGGCAAAAAATTGGTGAACATCTCCATAGTCCTCCTCGTGCACCTATTGGCATTTTGGTCACTTGGAGGAAAATTATGGAGGCTTTAAAAGTCCATTATAAAATAGAAGCAGGGAGTGTGTTTGAATCTCCCCCGCCAAGTTATGATAACTTTTCAATTTGCTCTAACTCAGGCAGAAGCTGCTGCCATTATTCAACAATGCCCCACATGTAGTAAGCAAGGACATTCCATTCCCATAGGAGTAAATCCTAGAGGATTAAAAGCTTGTGAAATTTGGCAAATGGATGTAACTCAGTATCCACCTTTTGCCCCTTGGAAATATTTGCACGTTTCCATCGATACATATTCAGGGTTTATTCTGGCTACTCCTCAAAGGGGAGAAACTGTAAAACATGTCATCAATCATTCAATTCGTACCTTTGCCTCGCTGGGACGTCCAAAAGAAATCAAAACAGACAATGGATCTGCCTATACAAGTTCTGCTTTTCAGGACTTCTGTAACAGATGGGATGTAACCCACAAGTTTGGGATTCCTTACAACAGCCAGGGGCAGGCTATTGTGGAATGAGCGAACTTATCTCTGAAACGTGCTCTTGATCGATATTCGTTGCGGGAAAAAACCCCGAACCTCCCAGCATTGCAAAATTCTCTTAACATTTGTCTTTACACTTTAAACTTTCTCAATCTGACTGGCATTCCTCCCACTTCTGCTGCTTCGCGTCATTTTTCCTCCCCCTCACCCCCGCCTAACAGACCTCTGGTATATTATCTCAGATTGCCAGATCCTGCCTGGCAGGGTCCTGCTGAGCTTCTCACTTGGGGGCGAGGCTACACTGTGATCTTACTGCCAGACAAAACCACTTGCTGGATCCCTGGTAGGGCGGTTAGACCCTATCATGGGAATTCCTCTGCTACATCTGTATCTTAAAACTCTTCCTGATATTCTTGCCTATATCTTCTTTGCAATTTCTACCTTACTTCAACAAAACCTATGCTTCCTGTCAAAAGACTATTCGTGTTAAAACCATTTCATTAACAGAAGGCTATTATACTTGTTCCATGTGGGTACGTCATGAAAATGCTACCCGTAGTTTTCACTCTGTCACTTCTGTTTTATTTAAAGAACACTCTACCACTCGCTCTTTTGTTCCTTCTTTACTCTTCCTATGGAAAGGAACCTTAAAATCTTTTCCTCTATTCAATCTCAAACATAGGGGGACCTAAATGTCCTTCTATTGTATTATGGGTTTCCCCACCCCAACTAACATCCTTGATGAATTACCAAATTAATCTTTATTGTCATTATTGTAATTATTATCCTTTTTTACTAATTGAATTCCCTCCTCATCTTGTAAATGTTCTACAACTAACTTTTCCATAGCCCTCTCTCCTACTTGTCATGCCTTTATATACCCGAACTCTGATCCTGTCAACAAACGACGCTTCAAAAGAACTGTCCATGACGATCCGCAGAAGCCTCATAGAAGATATAATATTGCTTGGACTATAACTGACTTTCAAGGAGTTCGCTTAAGTTCTACAACCAATTTTTCTCGCATAGAAGACTTCTACCCACCACTTCAATACGATTTGGCAGATGCACCCACACAACCGGGGGGTATCCTGCAATCCACACCACTTCAGGAGGAACTTTAACATCACGCCTGAAAGGAATGTATTTTATCCCTGGCAATAATTTTGTTTGGACTTGTTCCACCGGTTTCATGGCATGTATCCATGGGGATGAAATTGTTAAATCCAAATCATTTTGCATTCAAGTATGGCTTGTGTATATAACTCTGATGATTTTATATCCCTACAGGTACCCATGGAATACCCCCTCTTGCAAAATCGTAAAGATTTAGATCTGTTATTTTTTAAAACAAGGGGGATTGTGTGCTATGCTTAAAGAAGAATGTTGTCTTTATGCTGATGGCGGGGGGGGGGGGTTCATTTTCTATTTCTCCATGGTTTACAACCTTTTTAACTGCATTGGCAGGATCGTTAATAATCACTATATTGATATGTATTATAGGACCTTGTTGTTTTTATAGAATATTGCAATTTTTTAAAAAATTAATTATCCTCCATAACTGCTGATGTTAATGTGCTTTTGCAAGCTCATGTTATATCCTCAACACCGGACGAAAAAATGTCATTGCTGAGTTACCGCTCCTTGGACAACCCTGACGCTGACGGGTCGCACTCTTGCCTAGATGACGGGGACGGTGAACATTTCAGAAAAATGGTTCCTGTCTTCTTGGACGAGGAAGAAGACTCATCATAAATAATAAAAACAGAGGAGATGTTGTAACTATGTATCATTCATGTGTTTGCAACTATGTATCATTGCAACTATGTATCATTCATGAGTTTGCAACATTGTATCATTCACGTGTAATCATTAACTTCTGTCTCGTCAGTGACCTTTGCAAGGCACGTACAAGAGACAAGGAGCTAGACGTTTTGTTAATAAGCTTATCCACACTGTAAATAATCTCTCCGGTATGCAGCTTTGTAAACATGCACATCCTGATGAGATTACCATGTTTGACTTGAGCTTTTTGATTAAATCATTTTCTTGTAAAAAAGCACAATAAAAGAGCGTGTGCCAAGACATTCGGGGCGTGCTCATCAAGAGGAAACTTCGCTTCCTGTCGTTTCTCTTCCCTTTGCTCCCTTTCATGAGCCGCCCATCAGATGCGGGATGGCAGATACCGCAGAGCGTGTGGGAGGAGGTGCTGCAAATAGAAGGCATGTCCACCCAGTCACATGACCATGCCCACATAGCCATACCCACAAAACTGGTAGTAAAAGTGTTTGCATCCTACCCCTGCTCAGAATCCTTCTTAAAGCCAACGTATTTCTTACACAAAGGGATACATCAAAAGTACATAAAACAATAGAACCCAGGAGCAAACATTACAAAATAGTTATACTGAAAATACTATTAGAAGTTTTCATGAAACTCAAAATTAAAAAAAAAAGTGAATAAAACTTCACCTGACAGATTCATCCATTTTTGAAATATGAAATATGAGTTGGAGAACTTTAATATGTTGGAGAGACTTGTTAGGAAAAGCAAAGCATATTAAAAGCATTTAAGCAATGCTGCAGGAGTGCCAACTTAAACAGAACTTTATGTGCATTCAGAAGCAAGTTGTACAGAGTCCAGTGAAACACACAAAGTGTGTAATTTTAATCATTTGAATAGGCAGATAAGCTGAAGATTTTGTTGATCAATTAGAAAGGGCTACTTTTAATTAAAAAGAATATTTTGATTTTTAATAATTATTACAATTGGTCTGAATGTCATTTTTATATATTCTGTTTAGTATTTATAGAAAAGTCATCCTGGCCAGAAAGCCATTTTAACAAGTCATGCTTGGTTGTTGACATGATTCAAATCGTAACACATTTTGAATTTTACTTATGTCATTTAGGACTTCTTTAGTATGTGTTACAATTCTAATATATGTTTTATCATAAAATAAAGCAACCATTGTATGGAGGTCTATGATGTACTTTTGTTGATAAATCACAGTTATTCCCACAATCTCTGCCTCTATACTGTTCTCTACATGAAATTCCTCTTTTAGAAGTGTAGAGGTTTGGACAAGGAAAGTCTCCAATAGATGGCGATATTGAGATTCCTGTGTTCTTCAACCTCTTTAACTCTGAAATCCAACTTTTCAATTGAGAATTATTTTTTGACTGTGCATGATAATGTTTTTATTAAGAAACACATATTAATCTGCAAAGCATGTAGGTGTGAGATGAGGAAAGGCCTATGGTCTTTAGAGAAATGCACTGTACCCATGGAAACAGTTATAGAAACAACCTTATTGGCATCACAATATGAATTACCTTCTGAATACTTTGTTATGCTTCAGTACATGAACGATTTTATTTATGCTCAGGATTTTTCTGCTACAATATTACATCTATCCCATGGTATGTAAATAATTCTAATTTTAACATTATTTTATTTAAAAATAAAGTTTATCTAGAAGTATTCATTACACATTATCTATTTAGAAAAGAGTATTTAATTGGTTTCTATATTAATTTATTTTGGGTGCTTTGGATATAAAGTATATTTAGTCATTCTTATTTATCATTTCTGTTTTAACTTATTTAAACTTCCTTCTTTCCTCCCTCCTTCTCTCCTTCCCTATATTTTTAATAGCAAGGAAACTAACAAAAATTTTGTGTCTTAATAATACAAAGTAATCTTAAAAGAAAAAATATGTATGTTCTATATGAAGTAACTCCAAAACCACTAAAAAAAGCCTTTATTGAAAGTTTTTATATATTTAAAAGATTAAAAATATATGTATATAAAAGAAAAGCAGAAAAAAGAACAAGTGCCAGAAGCAGTACAGATAAGAAAGAAATGAGGAAACCAGAAAGTGAAAGAGGCTTCCAATCTTCTTTACTGCAGTTATAAGCAATCTTTTACCATCTCTCCTTAAATTGCTTTATATCGTTCTCTTCTTACAATATTCAACCTTCTGTAATCAGTCAAACCAGAGAATTCATTTTTTCCACATTAAAAAAGTCCAGAATTTATTTCCAATCAACATCCTAATGTTTTCTATTAGGAACATTTGTAACAGAGGTATTTAAACATCTCCTTAGTCCAACAAGAGTCCTGCTACTCATCAGAATTTGGGCAGGGTTAAAAGATTTTTAAACTAAGCTGCAAAAGCAGCTGAATTCTGATACTATTTACTGAATTCTGATACTATATGTAGTCTTCTGACTGAAGTTAAAATAAATGCCCACTGAAAGACAAAGAAGTGTAAAAAATTATACACTTTTTTCCAATTTCCCAGCATAGTTTATGTTTTGCATATTTTGAAGAATAAACATTTCAGAGGAGTTTTTCATGTATAAATTCAAAATAATGTTGGATGAAAATGCAGACATCTTAAAAGATAAATAAACTTCCATGATACATTCATTTTCGTCACATTTATTTTATTCCAAACAGCCAAACAAATTATATGCCATTTGTCTATATCCTTTCTAATTTCTCAAATTGGAAATAAATCGAAATAACCACTAAAAAATCACCCTGTCAAAATAAAGAAAAGAATAACAACACAAATTCCAGTTATAGTTTGTCAAATTATTGAGATTCAGCATTAAGATTTATTCCAATTCACAAAGGAATAAAACAGGATCATAAATTCACATATTATCAAAATAATTTAGGCAAGAAATTGTATGGTTTATCAAGGAATATGTCATCCACATACAAGAAAATAATGTTTTGTTTCTACTGTTACAATTCCTTTAATAACTTCAGAATTTCTTATAGTTCAGATCTGCTTAACTAAATTTAAAAAAAACAAACAAATGAGAGAATCCTTGATGTGTTGTTACCATATACATTTTTAAAAGAGATAATTATTAGTGATTAAGAAGTGAATAAAAAAGGGTAACTGGTATATAACATTGGGAAAAATGAAAGTAAACCAAATCCTGTTTCATAAATCTTTGCGAAACCATATAAAAGGCTTGTCAGTATCCAGAGAACTAATGGTTGATGGATTGTATCCATTTGGTACTAAAATAATTACATCAATTAACAACATATTATCACAATCTTAATGGCTCCATTTAAATGCAACTTAGGCTATTTGCAAATAATTGAAAGAACAAGTGCTAAACTATAGGCCAATTAACATCCATATTTATCATGGAAATAGGTAGGAACGTTATCTAGTTTGAAAAGCAACCCAAGATTAATTAAAATTACAGTACACATTTTATTTGTCTATAAATATCAATATATATTTATAACAAAAAAAGGATAAAATCAATTTAAAAACCATCAGTAGCAAAGCTTCTTTCAATGTTATAGATTTATTTGTAAAGAAAAGTGAACAGAAATCAGTAACTAAGGGACTAACTTTCATAGGTATGGGAATATTCTATGTTCCACAGTAAACAAAAGAACATATATGATATCTACCTTAAGAACAAAAAAGAAAACCACCAGCATAATCATCCCAAAACATAAAAAATGTGAGAAAACAGAAATGAGAAGAGAACACAAAAGGAGAACACAAAAGTTCTGAATTTTCACTCTGAAGTAGTCATATAACAAAGCAATCCAGACACCATAACATCTCCTCCTCTCTTCCTCCTCCTCCTGCTCCTGCTCCTCTTCCTCTTATTATCAAAAAGTTAAAAAGAAAAGAAATAAAATGTACTTTATGCACACATATATCCATACAAATGCACATGCATCCCTATATATGCAGGATGAAGGCTTCTTCACTGAAAGCTATGAACTGTAATCTAGTGTGAATTGGTAAAGAGATGTTTCTGAACATCCCAGTCAACAACTTTTATGTCTAATGTAGCAGAAGGACCAATGAACAACACAGAGAAACCTATAATCTTGAGCAGAAAACAAAGAAGAAGAAAAGTGTGGGAGAGCAAAACCCAACCACAAAGGCTAAAGTTTGACCTTTATTTCAGTGATACACAGAACCAGTGCTTTTGTGGTTTGATATATTTCTCTACAATATTGCTTTTAAAAACCATATTCAGGAATATTTCTTAGTTGCTCAGGGTCACTTGAACTGCAAGATGGGAGGCAAATAAATTTGATAAAAAAATTATTACAAAATTTGATGATTAAAAAAAGGTAGCAAAGAGATTTTCTCCAGCCCAAAGTACTTACAATACAGTATACACCTCTCCTTTGGTGCTATGTGTGATGACATGACTAGAGAATACCAACTGATCCTATAGCTATAATACTTTGGCAATGTTTTAGTGCTGTGGCAAAGCATTTATAACTGACTAATAAAAGAGAAGAAAATATAATCTGATGTCCATGTGACTTGCCTCAGAGATACAGCTTTTGTCATTGGGGCTGTCTGAATTGAAATATTCTACTTATTTATTTTTTAAATTTATCAACGAGTAAATTAAGGAATATATTTGCCAATAATCATATGATACTAAAGCAATTCAGAAACTACTTATTCAATTGAAATTAATAGGTGTTATAAAGCCCCACTTTTTCATTGAAGTGTACTTGCTAAATCTCCAAAGTTGTTATTCTGAAAAAACCCTATCCCCAAAAAGTTATTTTGCATCTTTCTACAGTCTGAGAAAATAATAAGTGCTAAACGATATGTTTAAAAGAGCCAAGTGTTTAGTTGGAATTCTATAGTCTCTGAGATAATATTTCTGAGGCCATAGGATAAAGTGCAAGGATGAGTAAAACTTTTCAGTCTGGAATCAAATTTCTGGCTTATGATGAATGGAGGGAAGGGTGATTTTGTAGTACAAACAGAATCAGTTTTGTTTTCATCAAGTCAGCCTGAAAATGCCATCACACTGAATGGGTGAATCTAGACAACCACCAGATGTTAGAAGTGCAGAGCCACATGAAGGGTTGAAAGACAAAAGTATGAATATTATAAAGATACCATCTGCATATCTAGTCATTAGCAGTGAGAGAAAATTTAGCTGTCAATTTGATCAGAATCTATGCAAGAAGGTATTGCCACTGTCCTTTGAGTCTGGCAGAAAAATAATCTGCCTGTTCCTTAATAAAATAACAGACAGTTCCTTTTGCTAGGAATTTAATACTTCCTATTTTCTGGATAGTGGACACGGCAATAACTGGAGACAGAAGAAGAGAAGAGAAAGAACTTGAGGACATTACAAAATATAAAAACCTACAAGAGATGTAGAATGACTATGACAAAAGAAAGCAAAGATAGTACCAATAGTGCCTTGAGTACAATTCTGAAACATCTGGAGTGCCACTTGAACACTATTAACACTGAAATCACTATCAGTCAGTTTGAAAGAGCAGCTTTACTTGGGGTAGCTTATATCTTGTGACAATACCTTTAATGTTATTAAGCAATATCAACCTATGGCAGGTCTTTATAAAGGAATTGATAGGTGGACAAATCCAGTCTAAACATCTGGTTGACTGTGTCACCAACTATGCTTTCATGTCAGCAACATATTAGGTTACATTGTGCTCACATAAAATCACCATTGTTATTATTATTATAACATGTATCTAGGGCAGAATATATATTATGCAGGAAAAGATGTTTTTCTTTCAAATGTAATTGTCTCATTTCCCCAAAAAAATAACATAACCAGGTGCATGCTTTATTTAAGCTCAGTTATTTGCTCGATCTGTTCTTTACAAATTATATCACAGAAGCTGTTTTAGTTCTGATTATTTTAATGTGTCATTCTATATGGTAAACTCTTCTCAGTGTTTGTAAATTATTATCCAAACAACCAGAGGAAAAAAAAAGGAAACACAGGCATGGTAATTTGGCAGGCTGCAAAATCCTGCAGGCTTTTGATGCAGAAATCTAGCAGGGATATATTTTAAAAAAGAGTTCATATAACTTTTCTTCTTTACAGCTTCCTTCTTGCTCACTGATGGAAAACAAAATATTCTTGTGGGTGTTTGAACAGCTTGGGTTACAGTGACCTAGGAACTACATCTCAGTGATTAAAATCATCCAGATTTCAGCAACTTGAAACTCTACATTCCCTACAGTCTGGTGTTTCGCAAACTTGGCAACTTTGAAGTTTATGGACTTTAGTTTTAGTTTACTTTATTGTCATTGCGCCTCATAAAGCAAAATTAAATGCTATCTTCAGTGTACATTACAACCATAAAAATAAAACACAAACAGACTTTGACTCCCAGAATTCCTTCTGCAAGTTATGAGGGCTGGGGAATTCTATGAGTTGAAGTCCCTACATCTTAAAAATCACCATCTTTGAGAAACACTGCAAAGTTCCCCTATGTTTATGCATGCAATACCATCCTTTGTTATTCAAGATATGGCTGTTTTGTATAATTAATGGGAAAAAGTGCTTCTGCTTAAAATTCTGCAAAACAGAAAGCATATTATCTTATTGTAATGTTATTATTATAGTGGTAATAAATAGCCATATTATTGCAAGTTGTGCACTCACTTTAATGATCACAGCCCTACATTTCAGGTGGTAATTTGCTTGCTTTTCTTTGAAGGTTATTCTAGGGTTAGCATGGTCTCCCACAATAGAACTAGGAAGAGTTATCTCTCCCTGCCATGGAATATTGATTAAAAATGAAGTATTTCCCAGTGATTTTTCCATATCTTTCCAAGGAAGATGTAAGGTGGATCCAGTCAAAGGGATAGGGAAAGCACCTGCATATTTTTTTCCAGAGAGGAACCATATTCAGAAAAAACAAAAACCCGCACCAACTCTCATTACTGACCAAGCATAGCCTTCTCTTATTACTCTTGGAAAGTGTTAAGTCTGGAGCATGGGTGCGAATGATGGAGACAAGCCGGTAAAAACAGTGAACTTCAAACTCTTTATTTACATATTGTGACAGCTCAAACTGGAGGGCTGCTATAGCCTTCCTTATATAGGCAACTTATTAACTATTCAACCAATAGCAAACCTGGAGCGCTAGCTCTGTTAACCAATCAGAATGGCCTGTTAATGGCCAATCAGATGCTCCTGAACGGACCAATCCGATCCTGCCATTAACAGCCAATCAGAAGTGCAGGGCCAGAACCCTGCACTTGACTTCAAGCTCAAGATAACTTTATTGGTATTATTCATTCACAACAGAAAGAGTACCTAC
Source organism: Hydrophis major (assembly GCA_033807585.1). NCBI lineage: Eukaryota > Metazoa > Chordata > Lepidosauria > Squamata > Elapidae > Hydrophis > Hydrophis major. The sequence goes on along the minus strand of CM066329.1, from coordinate 327,598,129 downwards.
TAATATGAGGGACAAGTCAAATATACAGTAGCCCTGACTCGAACAAACCCACATATTTGTCCTGAATAGCCTTTTAAATCAAACAAACCTGTCATAAAAACAGAAATCTGTTTTATCAAGTTTTGCTATGGCATAAAAAGCTCTATTCTCATTCAGAAGTCCATTTAGTAAAATCCTCTTAATTACTGGAGGTGTTTTAGAGAGCAAAAGTCAGGAACAGTCAGCCAAGAGATTGGGGTGGTTTATCAAGAAATCAAAAATCAAAACATCAGTTGCATAGGATTTCAAATAATAAACATTGTTCACATGTAGTGGATTATTATTGAAGTAGGCTTAATTTAGCTAATATTTGTCAAGACTGGCCTGGCTGCAAGGTCATCCAGAAATTCTGACTTGCCTCAGATTGCCTTCACTCCCAAGACTTTTTCCTTTGGGGGTATCTCAGCATCTCTCTATCTTCTAATATTTGATCCAAAACTGTTATTATTATTGCAACCTGAATGGATGCATCAGAGATCTTACCACAAAATCCAAGCTAACAAATCTGAGGCAGTAATAACTTATTCTAACTCAGGTTTTAATATCTGTACTGATCCTGCTTAGTTCAAATAAAGCCATGACATTCTTGGAGATCTGGAAATCATCTCTTTGGAGTTTGTTTGTTTGTTTCATGTTTCCTGCTTCAAGCAGATGGCTGAATTTGATAACTGTCGTGTCCGCAAAAAGACGCCAGGAGTCGGTGACTACGTTTCAAGCTCTTTATTTAACAGTTGTGAACCGAACCGGCGAAAAGGAAAAAGCCCGCGGCTTTTATCCTTTTCGCTGCGGCGGCCGCGGCCAATGGCAACGATTCAAGTCTCCCGCTCTTGGAGTGAGCCAATCGCGGGAGACTTCAAACGGGCCAATCGGCGCGGCTCGCCTGGCCAATCAGAAATCCCCGCGCTTTAGCCAATCAAAGCGCGGGGATTTCGAGTATGTAAATTAAGGACAGAACACCCCTCCCCTCTTGGTATAGTCCTTACGTTGCGTAGTCACGTAGGTAGGCGGGGCTCCGTCTAGTCCTACTTGACCTGCGCAACTCAGTTGCAAGCTGGATTTCGTCCGGAGCGGTCATGTTTTTGGCTGCTCCCTCTTCTGTGTGAACCGGTTGGATGATCGGGCCGGTTCCTTCTCCGTGGCTCCCACCTGGGCCTTCCGGGTTGGTTGAGCTACGGGTTTCGCCGTTCCCGCTTGGTTTCTCCGAGTTGGTTGAGCTGGCTAGGTGGTTCTTCTCTGGTGGGGGATCGCGATGGCTGCGCTCCGGTAAGTACTGCTGGTTTATTTTTTCTTGCGTTTGCTTATTCGGGTATTCCCTCCCCCCTTGGTTCGTGTTTTGGGGGTTGAGTTCTGTTGCTGTTCGTGACCTGAGCTGGTCAATGTGCCGTTTCCAGGCTCGCCCATCTGTGGTTTGGAGCCGGTATGATCGTGGGCCTGTGATCTGGGTGATGACGGCTGGGATCCATAGGGGGTCCCCCGTCAGGTTTTTCGCGTACACTAAGTCGCCGGGTGCGAATGTTCGGTATTTTGTACTTGAGTCTGGGGGCCGCTCCGGGTTATATGTTGGGTGTAACCTGTCGAGCGGGGACCTCAGCTTCCTACCCATTAGTAACTCGGCTGGGCTTTTGTTGGTAGTGGTGTTCGGGGTGATGTGTTGTATAAAGAGGAGTTTATTTATTTTGTCGTTGATCTCCCCGTGGTCCATTTTCCGGATGGTTTTTTTGGTAAATTGAACCATCCGTTCCGCCCTACCGTTCGCCGCCGGATGCGCCGGTGCTGTTAATGCGTGGCGGATGCCCCTCTCCGCCAGGAATCTCTCGAAGTCGAGGGAGGTAAATTGGGGCCCGTTGTCGGAGACGACGACGTCTGGGAGGCCGTGTGTTGCAAAGAGTTTGCAAAGTTCTTTGATGACGGCCTCCGTGGTAGTAGATTTCATGTCGCTTACCTCCAACCAGTTGGAGTAAGCATCAACTGTTATTAGAAAGGTATGCCCATTCGTGGGACCGGCAAAGTCTAAATGGATTCTGGACCAGGGCCCCCTTGGTGTTTCCCACTCCAGGATGGGTGCTGCGGGTGGGCTTGGTCTGGTCTCCTGGCATCATTGGCACCTATGCCTCTATCTGCTTGTCCATCCCTGGCCACCAAGCGTAACTCCTGGCCAGGGCTTTAGTTCTGACGATGCCAGGATGCCCCTCATGCAACATCTCTAAGACCTTCCCTTGCAACCTGTCCGGGATGACCACCCTGTCACCCCATAAAATACACCCCTTAAGCAGCGAGAGTTCAGTCTGGCGGTTTCTGAATGTCTTAACGGATTCGTCCTTGTCCCTTTCAGGCCAACCTTTTTCCACCCAATGTAAAATTCGCGCCAGACGCGTGTCCTTAATAGTTTCCCGGGCAATGTCTGATGCGGTAATGGGTAGGTTGGGCAGGTTCTTGATGTTAAGGGTGTTTGTCGTTGGTGCTGGGTCAGGATCAGAGTCTGGTAAAGGCGAGCGGCTTAAAGCGTCCGCGTGCGAAATTTTCTTACCCGGCTTGTGTAACAGTTCGTAGCTGTAGGCTGCCAGGAACTCGGACCACCTTGTCATCCGGGGCGATAAAATGTTCGGGGTGGCTCGATTTCCTGCAAGGATGCCCAGCAACGGCTTATGGTCTGTCACAATGGTAAAAGGGCGGCCGTAAAGGTATTCGTGGAATCGCTTAACGGCGGCAACTATAGCCAATGCTTCTTTGTCCAGCTGGCTATAGTTCCGCTCCGGTTTAGTTAGAGTCCTGGAAAAGAAAGCGATGGGTGCTTCTCTTTTGTCAGGGAGGGTATGGCTGAGGACAGCGCCGACGCCGAAAGGTGATGCGTCGCAAGTGACGGCCAAGGGCAAGGTTTCACTGAATTGGATCAGGACGGCGTCGGAGGTGAGGAGGTCTTTGGTTTTTTGGAAGGCGGCTTGCTCCCGTCTCCCCCAAGTCCAGGTTGCCGCCTTATCCAGGAGCCTATGCAAAGGCTCCGCCGCCGTAGCCTTTTGGGGTAGGAAAACATTATAAAAATTCAGCAACCCCAAGAAAGCCTGTAGTTCCGTCTTAGACCTAGGGGTGGGGGCCTCTTTGATAGCTTTCACTTTTTTAATTGTAGGGTGAATGCCATGCCGGTCTAGAAGGTAGCCCAAGAATTCCACTCGCTCTGTGCATAGTTGGCATTTTTCCCGTTTTACTTTAAGTCCCGTTACTTTAAATTTGGTTAAGACCTCCCTGAGTCGGTTTTCTAATTCGGCTTCGTTTGGCGCCGCCACTAATACATCATCAAAATAGGGCACCACCCCCTTGATGCCCTGCAGTAAACGTTCCATCAGGCTCTGAAAGATGCCTGGTGCCACGCTGACTCCGAACTGGAGTCGGTTGCACTTGAAGGCCCCCCGATGGGTAACGATGGTCTGGGCTTCCGCTGTTTTTTCGTCGACCGGCAACTGTTGATATGCTTGGGCGAGATCGAGCTTGGCAAAGACCCTGCCCCCTCCCAGTGAGTGCAGTAGGTGTTGCACGATTGGGACAGGGTAGGCGCTTTGTTGCAACGCGCCATTTAGGGTGGCCTTATAGTCCCCACAAATTCTCACGGACCCGTCTGGTTTGACTGGGGTCACTATAGGGGTCTCCCATCGGGCATGGTCTATCGGCTGCAGCACCCCCTGTTTGACGAGCTTGTCAATCTGCTCGTCAATCTTAGGTTTTAGGGCGAATGGTACCCGCCTAAGTTTTAGTCGCTTGGGGGGAACCCTAGGGTCTAGGTCAAATGAGATAAGGGGCCCCTGGTACTTGCCCAGGCTTCCGTCGAAGACCTCCCGGAACTCCTGGGCTAGCCGCTGTTCCCAGCCGTCGTCGGCGACGTGGTTGACTCCTGTTAGCGCGATGTCGAGCAGGGCGAACCATTGTAAGCCCAGCAGGCTTGGACGGTCGTGATCGACGATTGTGAGTGGGAGTTGTTCGGTGCGGCCCTTGTAAGTTACATTAAAGTTCTTGGTGCCCACTACCGGGACGCGGTTTCCCTGGTAGTCTTTTATAATAAGTCTTTGGGCGTTTATGTTCCTCTTATGGAGGGTGGGCACTAACCGTTTTATCTCGTGCCATGCAATCATGGAGAGGTAGGACCCGGAGTCCACCTCCATCTTGCATGGTTGGCCTTCAATGTGGACTTCTACGTGTACCTTTCTGGTGCCGTCGGAGATGGCGTGGCCGATGGTTACCGTCTGGTGGGTTTCTTCCTTGCGCCGACTGTCGCCGCCTCTTGAGGGTCGCTGGATTCGGTCCCACCGGCCGTCCGGTTGACGATCTCTGGTCCTGGGCGGTGGGCTTTCCCTCTTACGATCGTGTTGGTCCCATCTGGGTGGGCTGCGAGTCTTCTTTTGGCGGCAAACCCGAGCGATGTGTCCCCTTTTTTCACAATGCCTACAGATAGAATCAAAAAATCGGCATTCTGATCTGGGGTGGTCGCCGCCGCATCCGGCACAGTTGGTCCTCGACCTATGACCTCTTCGGTTCCGTTGGTCGCCGCGCCCCGTCTGCACGCGATGTATGTCCTCCTCGTCTTCTGACGTGCTGGATGCAGACTGGAATTCTCCGTAGTGTGCGGTTGATTCGTTTTTTTAGTCGGCCGACCTTGCCGGGTTGTTGTTTCCGCCCTTCGCATCTGATTTTCGCATGCTGTCAGCGGAAGTGTGGGTTGCTTCTGCGGCTGCAGCTGCGGTGAGGGCGTCTGCTAGGCTGATGTCGCCCTTAGCCATAAGCCGGCTCTGGAGTGCAGGGTCCCATAGGCCGAGTACGAACCGGTCTCTTAGGAGGCTGTTCAGACCTTCAAATTCGCAGAGTCCTCCTAGGCGCCGCAGCTCGGCGACGAAATCGCTCAGTTTTTCGCCCGGTTTCTGGTCGCGCCGGTAAAATTCGTTGCGCCGGATCAGGATGGGGACCTCGGGGGCATAATGGCGCTGCAGGATAGGTTCGAGGACGTCCCAGTCCATGGCGGTTGCGTCGGCTGGCTTGGCCAATGCTTTGGCCATCTGGAAAACCTCAGTTCCGCAATGGGTGAGGAAAACGGCGTGTTTTAGTGGGCCCGGGGCGTCCTTCATTCCGGTGCACTCGAGGTACATGCGAAAACGGTCTGAGAACGATTCCCAGTCCTCGGTGGCGGGGTTGAAGGGGGCGGGCGGTGCTATTTTCGCCATTTCGGTGCTGAAACTGGCTCTTGTTGGACACGGGGTTCGGTTCAAGGTCAAGATCCCATCCTCGTCGCCAGTGTCGTGTCCGCAAAAAGACGCCAGGAGTCGGTGACTACGTTTCAAGCTCTTTATTTAACAGTTGTGAACCGAACCGGCGAAAAGGAAAAAGCCCGCGGCTTTTATCCTTTTCGCTGCGGCGGCCGCGGCCAATGGCAGCGATTCAAGTCTCCCGCTCTTGGAGTGAGCCAATCGCGGGAGACTTCAAACGGGCTAATCGGCGCGGCTCGCCTGGCCAATCAGAAATCCCCGCGCTTTAGCCAATCAAAGCGTGGGGATTTCGAGTATGTAAATTAAGGACAGAACAATAACAGATATGATCTATAGTTCTATAATTATTGGCCTGTCTCTATTGCCATTATCCATCTACTTCTTTGTGCTCCACCTCCCTGGCTGCTGCTATTGATACTTATTCAATTCTGAGTACTGCCGTTGCTTCTATGTGACAGTACATCTCTCCTATACTTTTAGCAGCTGCCTAGTGTGACAGTCTACCTCTAGCTAAGTGGGAAATTGAGCAGCTGCTTGCAGAATCTGAGCCAATCTTCTGCCTATATCTCTTGGCTACTGTTTGTGTGAGAATTGTGAGGATTGCATTAAACAACTTACACTGAATTAATTGTACCTTACTACTAGCCTTTTCTTCAAAGTTAGGAGAAAACAAAGCTGTCATTATCATCATCATCATAAGCAAAAAATCACTTGTTAAATTATCCAGCTATTCATAGATATAATTTCTGAGAAACACATACATGTACACATCTTAAAATGGTTTCTTTTCACATAGCCATCATCAAAATTCTGAAGACCGACATGCTGTTCATTTATTTACTTATTTTTGGCACAATCTTATAGAGATGAGTCATGATATGATTCATTTGCTTGATATGTTTCATTTGCTTACTATTATAAACAATATTTCAATATCAGTCAATATGATATTGTTGTTCCTTCCTCCTTCCTAAATATTTTACTTAACTTGAACTTAAGTCTCATGCTATTTATGTTAGGAATTATTAACAGTTTTTGAACTAATACAGCAAGAATAAAAATTTCTCTGAAGAATGTTCTTTTGCTAAAGATTTTTTTATAATAGCCACATTATAAGTCGAAATGTGTTACATTTATAACAAACAAATAGATCTGATTTTTATTACTAATCCATTCTATGTTAAGAATAAAATTGTTGTTTGTATAGAATCTTAGTCATCTTTCTTTGTGAAGGTATTTAGGAGCTAGATGTTGTACATGAAATCTTGTTATATATAATGCTAATCAGACTTTCTTTAAAAGTTTAGCTGTCATATTCCAAAACAAAGCAAGTAAAAGTTTAAAATACCTTAAAATACCGCACTGGTAAGGAATATATATTCACAATTAATCATAGTTGAAAGTTTGTTAATATTTACAAAATGTGCACATCATAAGAAAATGTTCCATTAATTATATTTTCAATTTTGTAGAAAGAAGTGGAACTTTAGCAAAATGTACTGGACACAGATTTTTATGCTCTCCCTAATGTATGTGGATAAATTCAGCATTAGACCAGTTGCTCTGCAACAATGGGCACAGTAAACTAGAAAACAAAAGTATAAACTAAATTTTGAAAACATCTTATGATAAATACTTATGTTCAGATATCCATAACAAAAGTGTCTACTGCACCCCTCCCTCCTAAAGTTATTGGAGTATTCCAGTAAATTTAGAGCATGGTTGTCAAACTTGATTTCATTGAGGGCCATGTCAGGGTTGTGTTTGACCTCGGAGGGGCCAGGGACATGGCCAGGGGTGTAGCCAGCTTGAATCACTTGGCACTTGTGGTGGCCCTGGTGGTGCTTGTCTTCCTTTTGTTCTTTTTCCTTCCCTCTTCATTCCCCTTTCTTCTTCCTTCCCCTCTTTCCTTATTTTTCCTTCCTTGCTCTCTTCCCAAAGGGAACTTCTTTGTCTTTCCTCTTTCCCTTTTTCCTTTCCTATCCCTTCTTGGATGCTCAAATGCAAAAGGGAAAACATTTCTTCTTTTCTTTTGTTTTGCTTTTAGTTTGAAGGCATGCAATCCTCCCAAGCTTCATTTTCACTGGCAGAGGCACTGTGGATCAGTCCTTCAGTTTTTCCAGGGTGGCCCCCAGGCCTTAAGTTTGACATCCCTGGTTTAGTGTAAGGTCAATATTTGTATGTTTGGTCAAATGTATTGGAAATTTATTTATTCCAATTTATTGGAAATTTGTGTGGTCAAAGGTAAAAGCAATCCATTGTAAGGAATCTTGACTTTATTTAGTTAGAACTAGGGTGGTGACTGGGCCATCATCTTGCCATGTTATTCAGTATTCCTTTGGGTGTGTGACCCTAATGATGAATGATGTGTGCTATAAGATGCTATCTTCCCTTATAGAATAAATCTCAGAGTTGCCTCTCTGGAATGACTTCTACTCTCTTGAAAAAATTTAATAGCCTTTTATAAGTAAAGGTACATGCTTGACAGATTAAATGTTTCAGCAAGGCAAAGTTTGGTTGCCTGGCTGGCAGGTAGACAGAACAAAACTGTTATGCAACCAGTTATTTTTGTTAATAGCAGGGGTGTTAAACTCACATCGTCACAGCGGTATCACATGATGTATCAGGACTTTTTCCACCTTTGCTAAACTGGGAATGGGCATTGCCAGTGCATGGCCCATCTGGCCTGTGGGCAACTAGTTTGACAGCTGTTGTTTAGAGATTATTCCATGAGAGCATTGAAAAAAAGAAAAGTTTGTGAGTCCTCTAACCTATTATTATATACAAAAAAATGTGAAATCGCAATTCCCAGTTCTTTAGCTGGTATTGGCCTTTATACACATTGAGTTCTCCCAAGAACCTAAAATATAATAATGTAGTGATATAATTTATGTGCAGATTCAAGCAGTAATTGACAGATGGATTCTTTTGGTATGGCATCCATTTATTTTCAATTGATGCTTAACAAAGTCACAACATATTCCCACAAAAAGTCATAGTCATATAAATAGAATCATTATAAGTGTGAGTAATTTTAAGTATTTTGAAGAAAATAAGAACAATGTCACCTCATTTTAGGTAACATTATCTATATTTGCCATTTTAAAGCTCTTTTGCTCTTTTGCCACCTATGGTTAGACTTAAGCGTAGCACATAAATTATGTGCTACAATGTCCTACCAGTCAATAACTACTTCAGCTTCAATAGGGCAGGGATGGCAGACACAATGGTGCACTTATGTGTCTGCCATCCCTGTCCTATTGTCCCAATTTATTCGTACCTATTTCCTGTATTCTTACTCATGGTTATACTTATACCTATTATCTTGTAAGCGATTGACAAATCAAATCAAATAAATAAATAGAAAAGTGCATTATGTTTGTCTTCATTCACCAAGATGTACATGAGAAACAAATGCTCTTGTTGTGGAAAAATAAGGAAGTATCACATCAGGTAGAAAAAGCTAAATTTTTGTACAGCCATAGTTTAAAACCAAAAGTCTAAAAATCAAATTTTGAAAAACAAGCAAGCAACTTGTCAAAGAAGCTGTATCAATATGATTTATTTCAACTTGCCTTGAAATGAAAAAATGGAGAGGTCCAGGCTTTTTAGCAACCATAAATGTCAGAATGCAAAAATGAAAATCACATGTATCAGAAAACAGAAGGATGCCCTTTTCATTCTAACTCTCTGAAAAAAATGGGTAAAGGAGGGATTTTCAGTGGCCATCAAGAATGCCTTTGCAATTGGCACACAAGGTTTATATTTACACAAAAATCAAAGTAGCAGAATAAAAGAAATCCCTCATTAAAGGCATGCACATTTATAATATGCCTATTTCTAAAATGCAATAACTTATTGTAACACAGGCATTGCTGAAAATGTGCCAGGAACATGACACTGTCTGTGGGAATATGTTACCACAGAAATGTAATCTATGCATTCCATGTGGTTTTGAACATAATTGTGCATGGGCTATGGTTGCTATTCAAGTTTCTATGCTTATTGAGCAGGGATATTGGGTATATTCCTGGCAACACAGTGGTTTATCCATTACATTAAAATGCAGTTCATATTTCAAAATGCTCTCTCTCTCTCTCTCTCTCTCCTTTTGCTCCCCCCCCCTTTTTTTTTTTTTTGCCTAAGATCACTGCAAAAATAAGAAACAAATGGCATAGCTATCAGCTCTCATTACCAATTGCCCAGTAAATGTAAAAACACTAAAAATAGCCACAGGAAGCAATGATTTCTTCAACAAATTACAGGGTTGTTTATTTAGTGTGCTAAGTAATAGATTTTTGATCTAAGATAAACAGTTTTAAAAGTTACATTTATTTTGTTGTGAAAGGAAAAGGAAATTGCTATTCCCTACAGGCAGTTTTACCTTGTAAAGCAATCTGTCTTCAAACCCAAAATGAAAGAGAGCCAAAAGCTGAATTAGATGACAAGGCCCTTGAGATAATGCTAGCTACTATGTTTGGTTGAGAACCACAGATGTTTCATATCATGCGTATCGGCACAAAGAACCCCATGCAAATTTATATGTGCTCTGATCCAGAACCTTTCATGTGGAAATGCCTCCCCTATTCTGTTGACAAAAGAAAACTAGGACTGGGTCTGTGTTTCCTTTCTCATATCGCTTTTACTTTATTGCTTTAAATATGGGGAGGACAACTGTTTCTCTATGGCCATGGGAGAGAGAAACAGAGTTCCCCAGGAGGCACTTTCAACCAGCATAGGAATGCTTTATATGTAATTCCATAATCTAAATGCCATGCTGACAATTGATAAGAAAGACTTTTATCTGTTGAAGAATGGGAAAAATGCAGTTTATGTACCTAGAAATAGAAGTGCACATCCTAATTCCTACAGATTCCCCTTCTGTTACATCCTGGATCTTAAAAACCAAAGCAAAACAAATACATTCATTTTTTTTCCCTGTTCATTAGAAACAATGCACATTCTGCAAATTTTTCTATAAAAACCTCCATTTCTGCAACTTCTGCAACATACTCAAGAGAAACAACAACCTGAAGAATATATGAGCTGATTTTGGGTTTCTTCTTTAAATCGAGAAGAACTTTCCCTTTCCAAGAGTAATTGAGATTGAAACAAGATAAGATGTTGTCTCCCATTGGATGGTTAAACCTCCTTTCCCCATTGGAATCCCTATTTTGCAAATTGGGGGGGGAGGAGGGGAGAAAGCCAACACAATTTGAATAAATTGAATTTGTTCCACTATGGAAAAGACAGTTTTGTAGAAATCTTATGTTTAACTACTAAAAAGAAAAATGAAGGCATCCCAATTTGGACCTCCAAACATTATTGGATGCACTAAATACAGGAATGTACTCACTTCTCAGTCCTGCTTTCCTTGGCCAATAGTGTTTTTTAACATGAAATATTTACCATTTTATATTTGTTTTAAAATATATATTTTGGTAGGGTTTCTCTCCCCCCCCCCCATTTGCAAAATAGGGATTCCAGTGGGGAAAGGAGGTTTAACCATCCAATGGGAGACAACATCTTATCTTGTTTCAAGATAAAGTTCTTCTAGATTTAAAGAAGAAACCCATATATTCTTCAGGTTGTTGTTTCTCTTGAGTATGTTGCAGAAGTTGCAGAAATGGAGGTTTCCCCAATGATCTGAGGGATTGAGCAACAGGGATGCAATGACTTCCATCAAGTTCACAGCAATGATGCAACCCAAATGTACATATACTAGAACCTTCCAGGTTTCTAGTGCATTTTTCAGAATATAGTTTATTTCTCAGTAAAGGAGAGACAATTTTCAGATACAGATGTTGATTATTTTCTGATTATTTTCATTATTTGGGAGATTATAGTATTATAATATTTAGAAATATCTGATAACTTTACTGATTTCTGCTTGCTTTACAAAAAGTTGAGAAATAAAGAAGTTAAAATAATTAAATGGAAAAAAATATCTTTTCTTTTTGAAAGTATGAATAGGAAGAACGTTTTTGATGGGAAAGCTGCCTTGTTTACATATTAGTGGGGGCAAAAAAAACATTGAAGGCCAGAACACGATGTTACTTCCAAGGGAATATTTGCTTCATGAGCTTGTAGAATCCTTGAATCTTTTAACTCTTTATTGAAACCAGAAATTACTGTGGATTCACTGGATTTACAAATGCAATTGGATGAAATTCAAAAACTGAAAAGACACTTTGAATTAATTACCTTTTCAAATTGAAATATAAAACCGGACTCAGCGCTCTATTTATGGAACTAAAGATGGTTAAGAATAAAGTAGAAATATAATATTTGTGACTCTGTTTATGGTTAAATAATAATTCTTATTTCAGTTGATGTTGAATGGTTATCTAAATTGGACAGTGTTTTTTAAAACAAAGTCTAGTGGGCTAATTAATTTATTTTTGATATCTAAAAAGAAATAAATATTTTTGATAATGTTCAATAGTTTTTTATTTGTTTTTTATGGATAAAGGAACAAAATATAAAATGAACTATACATTTATATTATTAGTAATTTTGCTAATATTTACTAGAGCTGACAATTTAAAATGTGTTTATACAAAATGGGATGAGATGTGGAGTGAAGTTATATCTTGCTGAATTTAAGGGATAATGATAAGTTGTTAACGAAGTCAGATTTTTTGTGAAAAACTAAGATAAATGTAATTTTGATTTTGGATTTGATGATGCAAATTATATAGGATCATAAAAATAATGTAAACTATTTCTAATTTTAAAATAAGAGTTGGGTTTATTTTTTATCTATATCTATACCAAAGAAATCAGAAGCCATTCTTTTTCCTTTACTTTTTTCTTTTTTTATACTTCATTTTGCTTTTTGCTTGATTCTTTTTTCTTGTTTTTGAAATTTAATAAAATCACTTTCTGCAAATTTGTAAAATAAAAAAAACAAATTCAGATCCACATACAACTCTCACTGACTTTACCTATGCCACTACAAACAACTGGTTATGAGTATGATATTTGTTTTGGATTATAACATCTGATTTCATATTTATTTCCTGATAAGCAGAATTATATATTTGAAAACCATCTGGATATATCTTTTTACATGCAGTTAAACATATTCTGCTTTTTAGTATTCAGTTCTTTTCTGTATAGGGAATTCAATTCAAGACATAGAATATTTTATCCTTCCCTGTACATAGAACTGTGGGACAAATAAAATTAAGAAAAATTAACTTAGATGGAAAACTATCTGTCGTGTCCGCAAAAAGACGCCAGGAGTCGGTGACTACGTTTCAAGCTCTTTATTTAACAGTTGTGAACCGAACCGGCGAAAAGGAAAACGGGCCGCCTTATCCAGGAGCCTATGCAAAGGCTCCGCCGCCGTTGCCTTTTGGGGTAGGAAAACATTATAAAAGTTCAGCAACCCCAAGAAAGCCTGTAATTCAGTCTTAGACCTAGGGGTGGGGGCCTCTTTGATAGCTTTCACTTTTTTAATTGTAGGATGAATGCCATGCCGGTCGAGAAGGTAGCCCAAGAATTCCACTCGCTCCGTGCATAGTTGGCATTTTTCTCGTTTTACTTTAAGTCCCGTTACTTTAAATTTGGTTAAGACCTCCCTGAGTCGGTTTTCTAATTCGGCTTCGTTTGGCGCCGCCACTAATACGTCATCGAAATAGGGCACCACCTCCTTGATGCCCTGCAGCAAACGTTCCATCAGGCTCTGAAAGATGCCTGGTGCCACGCTGACTCCGAACTGGAGTCGGTTGCACTTGAAGGCCCCCCGATGGGTAACAATGGTCTGGGCTTCCGCTGTTTTTTCGTCGACCGGCAACTGTTGGTATGCCTGGGCGAGATCGAGCTTGGCAAAGACCCTGCCCCCTCCCAGTGAGTGCAGTAGGTGTTGCACGATTGGGACGGGGTAGGCGCTCTGTTGCAATGCGCCATTTAGGGTGGCCTTATAGTCCCCACTAATTCTCACGGACCCGTCTGGCTTGACCGGGGTCACTATAGGGGTCTCCCATCGGGCATGGTCTATCGGCTGCAACACCCTCTGTTTGACGAGCTTGTCAATCTGCTCGTCAATCTTAGGTTTTAGGGCGAATGGTACCCGCCTGGGTTTTAGTCGCTTGGGGGGAACCCTAGGGTCTAGGTCAAATGAGATAAGGGGCCCCTGGTACTTGCCCAGGCTTCCGTCAAAGACCTCCCGGAACTCCTGGGCTAGCCGCTGTTCCCAGCCATCGTCGGCGACGTGGTTGACTCCTGTTAGCGCGATGTCGAGTGGGGCGAACCATTGTAGACCCAGCAGGCTTGGGCGGTCGCGATCGACGATCATGAGTGGGAGTTGTTCGGTTCGGCCCTTATAAGTCACATTAAAGTTCTTGGTGCCCACTACCGGGACGCGGTTTCCCTGGTAGTCTTTTATAATAAGTTTTTGGGCATTTATGTTCCTCTTATGGAGGGTGGGCACTAATCGTTTTATCTCGTGCCATGCAATCATGGAGAGGTAGGACCCGGAGTCCACCTCCATCTTGCATGGTTGGCCTTCAATATGGACTTCTACATGTACCTTTCTGGCGCCGTCGGAGATGGCGTGGCCGATGGTTACCGTCTGGTGGGTTTCTTCCTTGCGCCGACTGTCACCGCCTCTTGAGGATCGCTGGATTCGGTCCCACCGGCCGTCCGATTGGCGATCTCGGGTCCTGGGCGGGGGGCTTTCCTTCTTACGATCGTGTTGGTCCCATCTGGGTGGACTGCGAGTCTTCTTTTGGCGGCAAACCCTAGCGATGTGTCCCCTTTTTTCACAATGCCGACAGAGTCAAAAAATCGGCATTCTGATCTGGGGTGGTCGCCACCGCAACCGGCACAGTTGGTCCTCGACCTACGACCTCTTCGGTTCCGTTGGTCGCCGCGCCCCGTCTGCACGCGATGTATGTCCACCTCGTCTTCTGACGTGCTGGATGCAGACTGGAAGTCTCCGTAGTGTGCGGTTCATTCGTTTTTTGGGTCGGCCGACCTTGCCGGGTTGTTGTTTCCGCCCTTCGCGTCAGATTTTCGTATGCTGTCAGCGGAAGTGCGGGTTGCTTCTGCGGCTGCGGCTGCGGTGAGGGCGTCTGCTTGGCTGATGTCGCCCTTAGCCATAAGCCGGCTCTGGAGTGCAGGGTCCCATAGGCCGAGTACGAACCGGTCTCTTAGGAGGCTGTTCAGACCTTCAAATTCGCAGAGCCCTCCTAGGCGCCATAGCTCGGCGACGAAATCGCTCAGTTTTTCGCCCGGTTTCTGGTCCCGCCGGTAAAATTCGTTGCGCCGTATCAGGATGGGGACCTCGGGGGCGTAATGGCGCCGCAGGATAGGTTCGAGGACGTTCCAGTCCATGGCGGTTGCGTCGGCCGGCTTGGCCAATGCTTTGGCCATCTGAAAAACTTCGGTTCCGCAATGGGTGAGGAAAACGGCGCGTTTTAGCGGGCCCGGGGCGTCCTTCATTCCGGTGCACTCGAGGTACATGCGGAAACGGTCTGAGAACGATTCCCAGTCCTCGGTGGCGGGGTTGAAGGGGGCGGGCGGTGCGATTTTCGCCATTTCGGTGCTGAAACTGGTTCTTGTCGGACACGGGGTTCGGTTCAGGGTCGGGATCCCATCCTCGTCGCCAGTGTCGTGTCCGCAAAAAGACGCCAGGAGTCGGTGACTACGTTTCAAGCTCTTTATTTAACAGTTGTGAACCGAACCGGCGAAAAGGAAAAAGCCCGCGGCTTTTATCCTTTTCGCTGCGGCGGCCGTGGCCAATGGCAGCGATTCAAGTCTCCCGCTCTTGGAGTGAGCCAATCGCAGGAGACTTCAATCGGGCCAATCGGCGCGGCTCGCCTGGCCAATCAGAAATCCCCGCGCTTTAGCCAATCAAAGCGCGGGGATTTCGAGTATGTAAATTTAGGACAGAACACCATCAAAATCAATTTCCAATTTAAACTAACAGACAAATACATCATGAAGCAAAATCAAACATATCAGATTGTATTGTAGGTGTATAGTATTTACTATTGCAGATTATATATATATATATTGTAAGCCAGCATCCCTTACCCCTCTTGTTAAATGATCCAGAAGAGAACACGTCTAACCCATCCTTTATTTCTTAAGGTACAAATACATACATGTACAAATCCAAGGAAGTACAAAAGCACACCAAAATATAGAAAACTTACCTTGTTACACAAAAGAAAATATAGATACCTGCTATGACCACTGATAAAGGCATTAGAAATAATTCCAGAAGCATCTCTGCATTTTTTCTTGTTTTTCCCATAATCCTAAGAACATATTGAAAACTACTGTTCTTTTAATAGAGGTTCTATTAAAAATGCATCATATTAATTAGTAAAAAAAGGCATTGGAAATAATTCCAGAAGCATCTCTTTGCATTTTTTTCCTGTTTTTCCCATAATCCTAAGAACATATTGAAAACTGCTGTTCTTTTAATAGAGGTTCTATTAAAAATGCATCATATTAATTAGTAAAAAATGAAGAAATATATATGTTATCATGGAAAAATACCTATACAGAAGAGATGAAAACATTAATTTTTGCTTCATGATGATCTTAATTATGCTAATTGGTCTGTTGACTGGTTAACTTGCTGACTATTTTTAAAGTAACATTTTAATAAGTTCAAGTAATTTACAATATGTTCAAGTCATAAGGCACTTTACAGTTTTCACATAATCTCTGGAAACTGCATCAATGTATCTCCTTAATAAGCTATAAATATATAGGAAGTAGGTTGTAAACTTTCCTAATTACATTAATTCAGTGGAATCATAGTTTTAAATCAACTTGCATAGCAAGGGCTGAAATTTTTTTTGTATACTTCTCTTCAAATGATGGAAAAAATATCACATGTGTTTAACAATAAAATCCACTCTATACTTTATATCAACAGTAAACCCAATGAACCTAAGACTTATCAATAAACACATAGGATTGTTGTCCAAAAGTTCTGTTATTTATATATTTAGACCTATTAGCAAATAAATAGCAAACATTTAGTAGGTGAAATTCCCAACCTCTCTAGTAGAAAAAATAAATCACTTGTTGACTTTTCTTCCCCATATTGATAGACTTAGGAAAAGAAAGAGGGAAATAGATAACTACTACAATTCTTGGGCAGTTGCTTCAGTGTTGATGGGACCCACCAGAGATCTAAGCTTAAACTTTTCCATGGCTTATATATAATCTCCAAAACTATTTTTTACCATGGTAGAAATATTATTGCAGAATTTAAGACAAGAAGAAAAGGAAGGGCAGGGTACCTTGTCCACCAAATGAGAAATGTACTTGAGGCCTCACCCATTGGAAATAAACCACAAAGCCCCAAATGAAAAATGAACATTATTGTATAAAATGAAAAATCCAGCCTATTATGATAATGCTATCATGTCATCAATTCCAGTCTGAACCTCCTCACTAAGATCTCCCTTGGATACCCACCCACCCCAAGTTTGCTGTAAATGTTCTGAGGAGACAAGCCAATGGACCCATTGCTGAAGTCTTCATAAATCTTCAGTCAGTTCTATTTACACATATTGGAAAATTTCTCCCCTTTAAATAATGCTGCTATTTGTATTTACCTTTTTATTGTCCTTGTGACAATTTTAGCAACTTGGATATAGGAATAGATAATGTTTACTGTCTGACATTGCTCTTTAGTCTGTATAGTTTAGACATTGCTCTTTAGTCGACCTTATTTTTTTTTAAAAAAAAAAACTTTCTTTGAAGATTACATGAAAGAAGGTACTTTATAAAAATGTAAGCTATAACTGAGAGATATAATGTCTCACTTCACAAAGCCTTTTCCTTCCTTTTGAAACTTTATGACAAGAGTAGAGAGAAAAATGTAAAGACAGGCATATTTATATCAAAAAGATTGATTTTGCTCTTGTATATCGTATGATAAATAATAAGAACAGAGTAAGAATTTTTAAATCAATAATTGGTGTTTGTAACAAGAGCTGATAACCAGCTGAGCATCTGCTCTCTATCCTGCAGCAAAGAAGGGGGCAGAGTTGTTAAATGATTATCCTTTTCAAATATTCCATGCAGTCAAAGCTTCATTTTTAAAACATTTAGTGAAAAATCTTTTTTTGCTATTTTGAAAAATAAATCTCAATTTGAAAGTGGATCCATGTAATATAGAATTGAGCAGCTGGATACTGTAAAAATCAAGAGCATTGCCCAGTTGGTCTGTCAGCCTACTTTGTAAATTGAGTCTGTGCTAGAAGCTCTTCCCCTTCCAATTAAAGAATAAAGGCTGAGGTGCTTGCCACCTTTTTCCGCATATTTGATGTGGCTTTTCATTCATTTCCTTTTTTTTTTTTTTTTTTTTTGATGTGGTTTGTCTTTAGACTTCTCTCTGCCATGATAGAAAAGCCCAGTAAAATGAGGCAAGCAAGTTTTAAAACTTCTGTTTTCATCTGAATTTTACAGTCAATAAAAAAATTATCTTCCATTTTCACAGGGTCCTGCTCTCAGGATATGTTTTCTTAAAACAATATTTTCAGATGTAAAAGGAATATATTTTACTTGGTTAACTTACACCTTGTTCAGTAATTACATTCATTAATTTTCCCGTCAGCCTGCTTGCCCAGTTAACTGTTCTGATAAAAGAGTTGAAATTTGCTCAAATGGAGAAATAAATGAAAGCTAGGATAGGGATAATGTAGAGAGAATTTGGAAATGTGAGCTAGTGGGATTATTTAAGTACCTATTTAACATTTCCTCCTGTACCACTTGAAGGAGCTTAGCAGAAACATTTTTTTCCTCATTTTATCACAGTCCCCTTCTAATATTTTATATTGGATTCCTTTATGCCAAATTCCATCATTCTTCACGTTATGGTGATATTTTAGATAACAAATCAAGTAATTTGAAAAAAACTAAGTCTGGAGACAATGTTATATAAAATGTTTCTATCCACGTGTTATTTTATTCTAATAATTTAAGAGTTAACCTAGTGCATTAAGTTGTTGGACTGATGTTGGGGAGATCCATAGATCCAGCCACAGGAGCTCACTGGATAATTTTGGGCCCGTTGATTTTTCTTTCTCTTCCTAATATACAAACAGGAAAAATTGGAGGAAGTGGTTTCATCTATTTTCCTTTGCACACACACAGAGTGGGAACCCACAAACTTTACATATAAAAAAGGAGCACAGTAAAGAATGAAAAAATTGCCTTTCATGGAAAAAAATACTTCAAAAACAAGTTTGGCATTATATATAAATGCATTTATGATCTTTAGCTATAAACTCTAAACATCCCTTTGGGATGTGTAAAGCTTCAAAAGGGTGCTTTGCTTTAATCAAAACCCTGAGTAAGAGCCCCTTCAAGGTAGCTGTGTAACAGTTCAATAATCAGTGAAGATTCAGTGTAGCCAGGCATTGCCAAAGCATTCACTTTGAAGGCCTTCTTCGATGGTACTTCCCCTGGTACTTCTGAAAAAAAACCCAGCAACCTCACCTGGGGAAATCAAGATGGAGCAAGACAACACTTCAAATTGAATCAATCTTTCCATTCATTCAGCTCCACAAAGCAAAGTGTCATTCTTTATCCAGTCTTAACATCATATTTAATATTTCTGTCCAACAAGCTGTTTATATAGATCCAAGAATGACTTTTTTTAGTATACACTATACAATAACTAAAAATGGAGGCCACATATAAATAAAACTATCAATAACTAAACTTAGAATATTTCTGTTAATTTTGTTAGCTTTCTAGCCACTTTTTCAGTACTTTCCCCAAAGAAAGATGAAACTTGAAGTTCTAATATTTTGCTGTAACAACTGCATTAATTTCTAATGTTGCACTGTTCTATACGTCTTGCAGAAAATGGATACTGAAACCAGCAGTATTAAATATTAACATTTATTATGTATTTTATCAAAACTTTCAGCCAATGAGTTACTAAATGTATAATGTCAGTAGAGAAAATAAATGTATTCATTTGTTTATCAATTTATGAACTGTTTAACAACGTGTTCATATGTTATTAATATTTGCAATGCAGTGCATGTTTCTGTTGTTGAAAAGGTAAACTTAACCTCCTCACCCATTCCCATAGGTCATTTCATCCATTCCAAACTAAATGTGTATGAAAAGGTTTCCAACTTCTGAAATCTGTCCATTTCTTTTCCACTTCATTCTGTCCTTTTCTATTCCATCCTATTCTATTATACAGGATATCTTGATTTTCCCAGGTTTGATCTAGTGCAGCACTGTCAATGCCCAGTTTAGCAAAGGGGGAAAAGTCCTGATACATCATGTGATGCTGCTGTGATGACGTGAGTTTGACAACCCTGCTCTAGTGGCTTCATTCTGGCAGTTTAAAACTTGATCTAGATGGAGGAGGAGGAGGAGGAGGAGGAGGAGGAGGAGGAGGAGGAGGAGGAGGAGAGGGAGGGAGGAAGGAAGGAAGGAAGGAAGGAAGGAAGGAAGGAAGGAAGTCTAAAATTAAGTCTGAAATTAAAACATATTGACTCTTGATAATCCACTCCCTTCTAAACACATGCAAATACACACATACACACTTGTAAGATATAGACAACTTTTTAGCATTTTATCAGTTTACATAAGTTTGTTCTTTGTGCAGTGTTTTATTGCTGTTTATTGCCAAACTATCACATGCATGCATCTTCTCATATATTTTCTTGTTGCTTTTAATGTTCCAACTTTCATGAAAATGAGGTTGTACTCTGAAAAAAATATGTTTTTTCTATGCCTGTTAATGGAAAAACAGAGCCATCTTTTTCCCAGTTTATGCTCAGAACTTGAATGTGATAGAATTGTTTATATGCCTAGACTATAACCAGAACCAAAGATTCAACAGCAAAGGAATAAAGTAATCCTTTCACAGCCTTAATAATTTATTTGCATTATTTTGTGTCATGTTTTCTTGTATTTTGAAAGTTTTGCTTTCTTTGAATATTTTACTATATTTTGTTACTAATGTTCATTGTTTTAGCTGCCCAAAGCAACAGAAAATACAACTTCATACAACACAGAGAGACATTCCCCTACAGAGTTACACAAGGATGAATTTTGCCTTTTGGTTTTTACTCTTGTAGCTATTTATTCAGATATTAAAGTCTCTCTGAATTTAACATAACTTACTTTTAACTAGACACATAGGATTATACTGTAAATGTGACTACTTGAAGGGAGTTACAAAATCATTTTGAATTTATACTCTCAAAATTGCAAATGTCTTATGATTTTCACAGTGCACTGACAAGCATATGATGTTACTCACCAGGTATTGTCCTATGGAAATTTAGTGTAGCTGTCACTCAATCTTTGTCAAGCAAAACAAACTGTATGACTTCACCATAAGCATGATGCTATTTTATTGCAACAATTTCTTATCAAAGCTTTTGAGCAGTGGCTTTGGTGTACCCTGACCAGAAAACAGAGAGTCCAAATAGTGAGATGTGCCCCCACACAAGATAGGTGTCAACTTCATAGGCTTTAACACAGTGTAAACTCCCCGAATGTCTCCGATTCTGACATCATATCTATTCAGTCTGGTTTTATAAACATCAATCCAATAGTATGTGTGACAGGCATTCATAAATATATATATTATTATGAATGGGTCCTAAACTGCATGTTGAACATTTCTACATAATTCTGTAGGAAGAAGCATTTCACTTTGTCAAGTCTTAATTATTCTGCAAATTAACTTAAAATTAGTGATTATTGTAATATGAAAGAGAAAAATGTTTCTGTCTTCTTGCAACATTATGAAGTATCTTTCAATCCTCTATCATCAATATATATCAATGTAATATTCTAATTCAGAAAAATCTGTTACTAATAAAATTGAAATATGGGTTCTCTTAAAAATTCCTAGTGGTAAAGATGATCATTTCACTTAAATTATACCCATAAGCTTCTGTTCCATTATTTTTTTGCTCTGAAGTTTGGTGTTTGTTTGAGTAGCAGGTAAATAGAAAAAAAGTGCAGTGATATGTGACAATGATCAACAGCAACTGGAGCAAGTATATATGTAATTGATCAAGTATTGTCATACCTTGGACCTGTTAAACAATACACAATAAATATAGCCCCATTGGTTAGAATTCAAAGAGTTATTCTTAGGCATGTTCAGTGGGAACTTTGATCTCCCTCTGAACAATAGACTTTAGGAAGGAAAAAAAAATATTTGAGAAACAATTACTTTAAAATTAGTATGCACACAAATATCAGAACCTGGCATTTCAGCAACTTACTTGAAAATATCATTAGACTGGCAGAGAGCTCTTTGTGTAAAACCAGGCATAGTTTTTGCTTTTTTAAAAATGAACTATTTTTGAATAAGATTCAGCCTGTTGAAGATTCTCCTTACATGTTTGAGGGACAGAGAGTAGGAGTATAATCCATCTACCCACGCTACTATAATTCCATACCATGTAGGACTGTACCAGTGGTGGGATTGAATTTTTTTTTTTTTATTATCAGTTCTGAGCGTGGCTAGGTGGACATGGCAGGGGAAGGATACTGTAAAATCTCCAGTCAGAGGTGGCATTTGCCAGTTCTCTGAGCCACTCAAAATTTTTGCTACAGGTTCTCCAGAACTAGTCCGAACCTGCTGAATACTACTTCTGGATTGCACTTCATAGTAGCATGAAAGGAGGAAGTCATAGATGTAATCTTCAGGTTGTAGACACTTCAAAAACTGGCTGTTACAGATATGATCTTTCCCATTTTTACTGAATAGAAATAGCGTCTCGGTGTTTTTGCTACAGCAAAAGTAGTTTTTGCTAAGCAAAAATAGTGTCTTGACATATTTGCATATTACATAATGATCTGTTATTACTATTATGACCAGCATACATGAAAGAAGATGGACCCAATTACAAATGAGTTTATGTTTTCAATGCCCTTATTGATTGACTGATTGTATTTCAGATAATGATGCATAACTCCATGAGATGTACATTCTAATTTTATTAAAGTAGAAACTTCCCCGGGGTTGTGCCAATAAAGAGAACTATAAGGTCTCCGTATAGGAGAGGGAAGTGGGATTATGTTTAATGCCTCATAAAATTTAAAAATATATTAAAAACAAAAGGGAAATTTTGTTTCAACAGTTTCTGACAGCAGAACCAGAAAGGCAGCAATTCTCCTTTTTCATGGAAATTCTGTATACCCTCAAAACCTGCTCTAGAGGATCCAACAGCATTTTAAAATTTGAGGATATATGGCAGACAGAAGAGGACATTGTTGTACAGCATGTGTAATAATCTACTTGCTCAGCCTAAGACTTCACCAAGAAAAAGCAAAACAAAAACAGAACAATCAGTAATCACAGAAGGTATCCTGAGAGTATTGGTGTGATTTGTTTAAGTACATTTTATACGTGAAATATAAAACTAACAATGATTTCAATCGTAATAGAATGTTTTATAAACAGATAACAGATAATCAGAGTTGGAAGGGACTTTGTAGGTCATCTAGTCCAACCCCCCACCCAAGCAGGAGACCCTACACCATTTTTGACAAATGGCAGTCCAGTCTCTTCTTGAAAGTCTCAAGTGATGGCTCTCCGAGGGCAAGCTTCCATTGGTTGATTGTTCTCACTGCCAGAATGTTTCTCCTTATTTCCAGGTTAAATCTCTCCTTGTTCAGTTTCCATCCATTATTCCTTGTCTGGCCTACAAGCGCTTCAGAAAATAGCTTGACCCCTTCCTCTCTGTGACAGCCCCTCAAATATTGGAAGACTGCTATCATGTCTCCCCTGTTCCTTCTCTAGTCAGTGTTTTAGTCTATCAAGGTCCATTTGGATCTTGAGCCTATCTTCTTGGGTATCAGCTATTCCTGCCAGTTTAGTATCATCTGCAAATTTGGTAAGGTCCCCTTCTATTCCCTCATCTAAGTCATTAATGAAGATATTGAAGAGTACTGGGCCTAAGATGGAACCTTGTGGCACCCCACTGCTTACTTCCCTCCGGGTAGACTTAAACCCATTAAGGACTACTCGTTGAGTACGGTTTGCCAGCCAGTTGTTAATCCATCTGGTGGTGGTGCTATCTATTCCACTTTTTTCTAGCTGACTAAGAAGTAGGTTGTGATCCACTTTGTCGAATGCCTTGCTAAAATATAAATATATTATGTCCACAGTATTTTGCTGGTCTACTAATTTAGTCACTGTGTTGAAGAATGAAATAAGATTGGTTTGGCATGATCTGTTCTTAACAAACCTGTGCTGACTGCTACCGTGTTTCTCACATAATAAGGCCGGGCCTTATTTTTTTTTGACCCCCGAAAAAACGGCTAGGACATCTTTTCGGGGGTGACTTAATTCCCCCCCTTGCAACTTCGGGTGGGTGGGCGGGCGGCAACAGCTTGGATATTCGGGAGACCTTCGGGTTAGGGCCACCGTTGCTTTCCCTTCTTCTTTGCTGCTGCGGTGTTAGGCATTTGGCGCAGACACGTGCGGCCAGTCAGGGCTACTCCCTGCAACCGGAGCCCTGAGGAGACATTTGGCTTCAGGCGCTCCCGTATTCCCTTTGCTTTCGAAGGTAAAGTGAATTATTTTACAAAGCCTCCCCCGCCCGAGAGGGCAGCCCAACCCCACATGGGGAGGCTAATTTCCCGGGGCCTCTTCCTTCCTCCCTGACCTCCCTACACTGCACGCCTCTGACGCGCGAGTCCCTTCAGCCCAGTGAGCCTTTCCACCTCAAAGAAAAGCCAGGCAGGTGGCTGCGGAACAGCAGCAGTGGGTCTGAGCCGCTCGCAGTGGAAACAGCCTTAGCCCAACACGGGGAGAATGCGCAAGGTTAGCGCCCGCCAGCTCGTCCTTCCTGCCTCCATGGCTCGGTTTCCCCTACCGGTGGGTCCTCCTTTTGTGCGGAGGGCTGCGGCAAGCCCCCCCACCTTCTTTCCCCCCCATTTCTCATGTTTAATATGGGGCTTAATTTGGGGGGAGGGGCTTAATTTGATTTTATGCCAATAAAACATGGTGGGGCTTCCTATTGGTGGAGGCCGTATTGTTGGAGAAACACAGTAGTTATTACTTTACTTGTTTCTAGATGTTGGCAGATCTGCTTTTTAATTATCTTTTCCAGTATCTTCCCAAGTATTGATGTTAGGCTTTTTCTGTATCTTGTACAGAGTTGGATTTATAAACTGTACCGATGCAGACAGATAACTCCACAAGACATCCATAACAAAGAACATTTATTGGTTCATCAGGTATCCTCATAACTCACGTTTGTGATGAAGTTCTTCTGTTATGACCAATCCTTTGTGTATCTGTCTTGTAGTAAAAGATGGTTATCTCCTAACCCATCTTGTAGCGATAGAAAGAAGGTGCCATGAATAAGAGAGTTCAGACAAAGAATGAGGAAAACTTCCCCAACCCATCGAGGGTCAAACTAGTGACCAATCAGGATTACAGAAGTGGTCACGTGACATGGACTACATTTCCCAGGATACCTTTAACTACATTTACCATGATGCATTCCCTTAAGGGGACAGCTCATAATTTGTAAGTAATTATCCAATTCCCATAGACTGGTTGGGACAGCACAAGGCTGATTGGTCCATAGTTTCCTGGGTCTGTTTACACAATAACTTGAAAATGTGTGTGTGTGTGTGTATTAATATTAAGTTTTAAACACTTAAAAAAGTGAGATCTTCTCCATTTTATCAGAAGCTCAGTGCAGTCTTAAAGATTGCTTTAAATTGCAGCCCTGGTCTTTTCTTGAAGATCTCAGTGAAACATCTTATTTCTCAGAACAAAGACCTTTTCTGTCATGGTATATAAATAGCATTTTTATTTTTAGTTATTTTTGTTGGCTAGTATGCTATTAAGATTTGAAAATCACTTCTTCTGGTAATTAGCAAATTCACATTTTTTTCAGGATTAAAAAAAGGGAAAGAAACCCACCCTCTGTGTTATTAGGTTACAAAGTGAATTGTTCTGCAGCTGCAGAATCAAATGCTTTAGCTGAGTTAATGCTTTTCATTTCTTCTGCATGTGTCAGCATTAATGGAGGCAAGCTTCTATAAAGCTTTGCATGTGAAGATGGTGCTGAGCAGACTAGATTCAGTTCTGTTGAATGCTTTCTGAAATTTTTTTAACGGGAATACCACACAAAAGGAGACTTCAAATCAGGCTGAACTTCAAGTAAAAGTTAATGCTATTCTCTTTTGGGTTCAACCACCCACTTTGCTTAAGGTCACTAGTTGAGGCTAATGCTGTGCAGAGGGGCTGCAGCAAACTTGGCATCTCCTTGATTAGGCTCCCTGCTGATCTAATACACATACCAGCTCACTTGCCAAGTCAAATAACACATTTAGTGAATTGGAAATAAGATTTAAGTGAGCCAGCACAATGCGGCTTGCCCTCTCATCTTTTTACTGAATTCTTCTCTTTGTATGCTAGACTGTGAAAACTGCTCTTGTTAGAGGACTTAATCTTCATTTTTTTCCTGTAGATTATTTGGAAACAGGTCAATTGAATGTTGGAACTGCTAACTCCTCCTACTAAAGAAAAGGAGCTGCTTGGGGCATACTTAATACATCATTTAAATGCAAGGCTTCTATTATTAAAGGGAAAAATACAGTAGTATAAGCATCTCTTAAAATAGGTGAAAGAATGTGAAGCATAATTGAAAAAGCAAAGTATATCTTTCTTTGCCATATATCTTATTAAGAGGCTCTGATATTAACTATTCATGATGAGTAATTGATAAAGTTGATTACATAAGAGTATATCCATCTTGTCTGATTGTAATGCTGCATCTAATTCTTAATACAGACAGCCACATACAATAGGATGACATTTCTATGGGACATTTCATTACTGCTTCTCATAATAGCAATCCAAAGCATTTCACATAATGCTTGACTTTGCACTATTCTAGTTTTTAATGACATGAGATTAAGATGATCATAAAGCATGACAGCTTGCATTTGGTATATTTGTCTCCTGCTATTTTATAATAAAAGAACAGCCATTGAAGTTGTTGTAATTTGAGATTTATCACAGATTTATCTTAGATTATCATGTCATCAAAAATATAATCTCATCCCATCTTGTTGTGATATGTGGTACAGGGTTATGATATGTATTGACTTTTTATGGTCTACCTATCTTTTCGGCTTATATAAATTTATGTGAGCTTTTTCCCTGTAGTGAATACTGAAATAAGAGCTTCCTTTTTAAGCCCTTTAATACATTTTATATCAATATGAATGACAGCAATATATACTTGAGAGCCAAAATAGTAGCCAGAACTGCATTCAGTGCTCAAACAGGAAATATATGTCTCAAATCTATGTAATTGTGTTTTGGGCAATTAAAAAAGAGCTGGGAAAATAAATGAACAGAATTGAATATCCCTATCCCTATCCAAACCAAATTTATCTGTAAAAATTTGCCACTTTCAGTGGAGGGAAATGTGGGTGCTTGATTCATATGACAATATCAATGCTGCTTGATAGTAGTTGCAAAAATAGATTTATCAAAACCATACTCATTATTTGCTCTCTGCCAAAGTAGCCAACAGCATTCCTTGAAGGCTCTGAGGTAAAATGTGATCACTAAAATGCCCTTCCCAGGTAGTTCTCTAGAATAAGGTTCTAGGCTACTATGACATTATGGGAATAAGTAACTATGAAGAGTGCTAACCATAGGTCCATTTCACCACAATGACAAAAACAGCAATTGATCTTCTTGCAGAAGAAGGTAGAGAAAGAGAAAAAGAGAGAAGCAGCTAAATATTCTGCCTCAGACTAAGATACTGTATGTACTGATAAGTATTAATAGAATAGAGCAGTGTTTCTCAACTTTGGCAACTTTAACATGTGTAGACTTCAATTCCCAGAATCACATCTTAAAGTGACTAAGGTTAAAAAACTGGAATAGAGCTTCAGGAATACACATGCTATTTCTTTTCTGAAAGTAGCTGAATTTGAACCAAACATAAGCAAAAACACTTGTAAAATCCCTGCTTGGATGAAACTCCTTGGATAAAATCCCTGCTTAGATGGCCTTCAACCAAATGTCGGATACATTATGGAACTGAACTGCTACGTTTTAAGGACTGAACTCAGATTTCTCAGTATTTTATTTTCCAGTCTGCTGAAAATCTGTGGGTGGAGAATGCAACCAGTTTAAAGTTGCTTAAGAAAAATTGTTTATATCAGTTTTTATTTTTAGCGTCTCCATCTCCATCTGGAAAAATCATTACTCTTTTCTGTGTGAAAAACCCGAAGGAATATTTCAGAAAAATGTCAGCTATAAAAATTCTGCTCAACTATGCAAGGACAAGCCTATAGCGAACTATATGCAATAT
The DNA here is from genome assembly GCA_033807585.1 of Hydrophis major. Taxonomy (NCBI): domain Eukaryota; kingdom Metazoa; phylum Chordata; class Lepidosauria; order Squamata; family Elapidae; genus Hydrophis; species Hydrophis major. The sequence goes on along the minus strand of CM066329.1, from coordinate 327,570,522 downwards.
AATGATGGTAGTTTTCATAAATGTGTAGTTATGCATTTCAGCAGCAAGAGGTCACTCTAACATTAGACCCTCGATTTCAAATCAGGCAGAGGTCCCTTCAGTTATCTCTATGCTCTTTGTACTCATTTGAGGTAACACTATGGCTGCCTAATGACTAGGGAAAAAACCAAACCATCAAAGGAATCGTAAGAAGGAAATTATAGGGCATGAAAGGGAAAATGGCAAACGTATAGAATCTGGGTGTTAATCTGAATCCCTGGAAACTTTGAAATCAAAAAGCTAAAATTTACAGTAGCCAGCCAACACTAGCAGAGACAGCAATCAAATACATGTAAGGCAACAGTTGCATTAAATATAATAGTGCTTATTTCTTAGAAAATATGCATTGATTTATGCTTTTAGTATTTAAGACAGCTGTAGATGTTCAAATATGGAAGGGGAAAAATCAATATGAAAAAATTCTACCAACATGGATGAGGTCAAGACTAAGGCTAAATTCAACCACATAGTCAGATTACTTAAATAGCAATACTTAGTAAATATTAAAGAGTAAATACTCAAAGAACTATCGTGGCACAATGATTAGAATGCAGTCCTGCAGGCGAACTCCAGGAGTTTGATTCTGAATGGCTCAAGGTTAATTCAGCTTTCCATGCTTCTGAGGTGGGTAAAATAAGGACCCAATTGTTGTGGGCAATTCGCTGACTCTGTAAACCGCTTAGAGAGGGCTGTAAAGCACTGAGAAGTGTTATATAAGTCTAAGTTTTATTGCTATTAAATAGCCATATATTATTTATTTTCTTTTTTAGAAAAAAAAATTATTAGAAATCACAATTTATAGAAAAAATGGAGGGTCTCTGAAGTTATCTAAAACTTTTAGAGGTTTCACTTTGCTCTGGACTTTAAATTGTATATCCTTCCAATAAATAAATCTATAAGATTAGGGACTGTTCATTTTGTGGCAATAGAAGTAAATAGAACTAAGATCAGCATATATACACTACAGTAAAATAGGTTTCAAATGTGAATGGTCATAAATTGTTATTTCCACTTAAGTATTTTCTACCATGTCTCCTACTCCCCTAAAAATTGTAATAAGGTATCTAGAATTGGTATTGAAAAATATCCAATAATAATATTGTATATTTTCCTCTACTTTATTAGGATGAAGTATTACACAAAGTTAACTCTCAAAAAGATTGGTGCAGAAAAATTTCGAGTTATTATAATGATCAAGGCCTCTCATAGAATACTACATAGTCAGAAAAAGTAGGAAACCTTAAAGCTAGAGGTTAATCCACAAACTGGCCATACTGATGATGAAGCAGTCTGTTTAATAATTGTCCAATAAATGCTAGAAATGTAAATGTATTTGTAGATATTTCTATTGTCCAAAATACATCATTAAAGCTTCTGAATTGCTGTTTTAGATATAATCTGTGGCCAAGTCAATATGATTCTAAATTGTGTTTGTATGGTTTTTCATATGCAGATGTGTAATTGTTAAAACAGTACAATTAATATCAAGCCATATGATAAAATACTAACAAAGATTAAAGAAACTGTTTAGAGATAATGAATGTTCTGCATCCAATACCGCAGGTTAATATCCTAGGCTTATAACGTTCAAAATAGAGCCATTAATTACAGGAGCCTGGTTTGTTTTCACTTTTGCTACAAGACCCAACATCCAAATCATAGTAGATTGCGTTCTGGAATATTTTAAATCTTAAGAAAGGTCTTGAGGTATTTCTATGGAAAGAAAGAGCTGATCTTATGATCTTATTCATACAGATTGGATTGTCCTGAGAAAATATCTTGGTCTTTGGGAAAATGTTCCTTTCTGAAGCTATTAATATTGTTATGAAGCTATTAATATTGTTATGCAGAAATATCAAATAATGTGGTGTACATTGTTGTTCTCTGTAGCTGACACAAATATTTCAGACCCAATTTGCATAAACACCTGAAAAAATATAATTAAGGATCATCAGCAGATTCTCAAAGCCAGTAGGAGATCTATTCAAACTAATGGCTTTCTAATTTGGGCTGATCTTTAACAGAAAAGATTGTGCATCAACAAAAATAGAGATAAGGACTTCTGAGTTCTAGCTTTATTAACCTAATGAATTCCAAGTGCTTTTAGTCTACTGTCTTTGCAAAATGTAGCTCCTGTGTTGAAAGGATAGCCAAAAGTTTTATTTCAGGATAAAATTGTGCACAAAAAAATCCTTTTTCATTTATGCTTTTGACATTTGGAATCTTTTCTGTAAATTTATATACTCTTATTAGAAGATGTAATAAATTGTAAATAACACAAAATATGTGTTCTAACACACATGCGTAGGGCTTTTGCTGCTGGTTTTTTTTTCCTGTTTGCCATATGCATATAAAATGGAATTTTAGAACAAAGTTTAGCTTAGGAAAGCATGAAGAGAGGGAGGTTTGATTTTGTATTTCTGTATTTTTTCACTAGGATCTGAATGTCAGTGGGCATTTAATTTTTTTTTCTATTACTTCTCCAACAATATTTCATGCTAATAATACTATAGTCAGCTTATATCTACATTCTTGTGTGTTTTTCTTTCCTAATTGTAGCCTTATGAAGCCCCATAATATTAACATCTAACCCTTGATTAAAAAAGGAGTGACATTTGAAAGGGCTGGCAAGTTAGAAGGGAATTATTAACTGAAAACAGCAGCATCTCTATCAGCAACGTCTCTTTTTTCCAATAGCGTTAAAAATGATGTTGTTTCTCAAAGCCTTTCCCATAGGTAAGGTGTCACCTCAAATAAAGGTAAAGTTTCAGCACGCTAGGGCTGAAAGTATATTAGCTTGTTAGTAAAGGAAAATAAATAAGTGTAAGTGACATATTAATGTTGCTTTGGCTAAAGAAAGGACTTGCCTCACTTATTGTAAATAGCTGTCCTCTTGCTGCTTTCTTGTAATGGTCTACTATAGGCCATAAAAGGTGAGCTCTGTTTTTAATGTTCTTAAAACAGCCAACTGAATTTTTCTTTCTTCAAGATGTTTTACAAAATGTAACAGCAATGAGAATGCCTAGGAAGAAAATTGTTATGTATATATAAAATGAAAGCGGTGGAATGTATGGAATCATGATGCTGTAATGCTTTATCCAATCCAGGAACAGATAATTGTATTTCATGTTCAATGCCCTTTCAATATTTTCAATTGAGCATTATTTTCCGGTCAGTGCTTCCACTGCTGTTTTCATTTAGTATTTAGAATCATTGAGTATTCTTCAAAAAAGAATCACTGTACCCCCGCATTTTTCACTTAATAAAATAAAGGCTCCAATTATAGGGTAACCATTATTACTTATGTCAAACAGACTATTATTCCTTGTAGTAACTGGAACTTGTAACTGGAACTTGCAGTTGATGAAGACCAAACTTAGGAGATAACAACATTTTTGTGTTGACCGGTTTGATTGCTTTATCTGTTGCTTACATTTAGAAACTGGCAAATTTTTATCTTAAAATCGTTCCTAATCTAATCAAAGCTTCTTTTAATATACTATTTACATTTTCTAGATTTTTGAAATGTTAATTATTGTATATGCCTAAATATATTCAGAAAAAGTTTTGATTTAGATATCCAGCATTTCCAAATATCTATAGATTTATATTGCAGTTTCTTTATTCAAAGGTTATTCTATTTACCTGTTCTGAGCCTTTTTCCATTAAGCTTTAAGTAACTGTCACTCGATGATGCTAGGCAACTTTCTCCAAAAAATGCACAAGCAAATTTTAAACTGAATCAACACCAGGGAAGGCTGACCTCAGTGATATATGTAAATCAAGGCAGATCCCTATTCTCCCCACCACCACACACACTTTCTTGGTCAGAAGAAAGTATTGTCCTTTAAGCATTAGAGGACTTTGCTTTGGAATTCAATAAATACATAAATGTTTTTTTAGCCAAAAGCAGGGGTGGGTTGTTGTTGTTTGTCTTTATGTGTGCAGGTTCTATATAAGCTCAATGACTGCCTCTACTTCTGTCTTTTATGCCTACATCACATTATACAATAGGATACTCAAAAGTTCATAAAATAATAATTCTTCAGTAAGAAATTCTATGCAATTTGTAAAACTCAGAGCCTGGAGAAATTACAACAAATCTGTACCACTCTGTGAGATTTAGTTTAACCAAACAGCCAACTACTGGTTGTTGTAAATAAGGCAACTTTTATTTATACTTTTATTTACAATGCTAAGATTTTAAAGTTAAAAATTGATTTTATATATTTGTTGCTTTCTTTTCTTTTTCTTTTCTTTTTCTTTCTCTTATTTCTCTCTTGTGAGATTGGTGCATCTGTCAAGGAATGGGTGGAGAAGAGCTGAGAGTTTTAGACATAAACTGCAGTGCTACATGCATAAGAAGTATCCATTGAAAAAAGTGCCAAATTAAGATGAAATCACATGAACAATTTTAATATAATTGTTCAACTGAAAATACCCTTTGCAGCTTTACTGTAGGTCAAGATAAAATATCATGATTTCTGATACTTAACTTATTATCCTAACTTTAATTGAGATAACTAGCTTGAATTGCCAAAGAACTTCAGTGGGTTGCAGGCTTCCCCGTATAAAATGATTTTTTTCTTACAAAAAATAGTAAATCAAGGAGAGGTTTAAAGTAGAAAGCTTTCCCCTGACAACAAAAATTCTATGAATTTTGGTGTTGTCATTTTCTACGTTATCACTATGTATATTACTTCCCTTTTTTTCCTGTGAATAATACAGTATCAACAATATTAACTCATTTCAATTTACTACCCTGCAAAAATGTCCCTGCATTTCCTTATTATCTGACTTGATGAACTAATTAAAACAGTCAAGGTTATAGCTAGGTGTCCAATAAAAATGGTTCTAATTGCCCTGAGACTGTGGATAATTCAATTACAAATCTTCAATTTGATTTATTCCTTTCTTCCTACGGAAGGATTATGTTGATGGGTTTCAGGTAATAGAAATTGGTGGCTTAGGAGGAACATTTAAAACATCCTTCCAGATTTAACTAATGTGATTAAGTTTTATGAAGTTTGTTTTTCTTCTTAAAATCTTACAGAGGTCAAGTACTCATGTGATTCCTTTGGAGCAGTGGCTGAGAAGTTGGTTAAATTAAGGAGGTGGTAGTAATCTCTTGAAATGTGCTCATTAGAGCTCAAAAAAGGAATTGAAAAATCTTTTCCCATATCACGCAATAAATGAATAAACCTTCATAATACTTTTCAAGTCTTAATTACTGATTCTTGATGTGGAACTACTGCTTGGATAAGGCCTTCTTACTGGATCACACTTCTGGGCTCATTACAGGAGAAAACATCAGGCTTGACAAATATTTTGAAGCTGAGTTCAAACCTTTGCCCTGTCAGTAATTTAAACTGAAATGAACCATCAAGGCAATTTCCCACCTTGCATCTCATTTTTTTCCTACAAAAAAAAGAGTCTTTCATTTGACAAGTAAGTAAATGACACTCCTTAATATTTTATATTTTTAACTGCTGAAAACCCCATGAGTATATGCACTTCTGACTGTCTACTCAGTGTTTTCTTATACATTAGATCCACTTATTTTGCCAAGGAACAATGTTATAGTATTACAAATTTAATTGCCCATTTCTTGTTATCACTGGGCTGTGATTTTGTATAACCCTAAATCCTTTTTTATTAATATTAGCATGGACATCAGAACTGCATTTTAGATATGTCTGATGAATCCTGCAAGGAAGTACTTCCATGTTGTCATTACAAGGTTTACAGAGAGCAAGGTATAAAATAACTAATAATTTCTTTCATAATGAGAGAGGAAATCTTTTTTATGTTCAATTGCCATAGTCTTCAGAAATTTTACTTGTAGTATTGATGTAAAAAAAGCACTGAAGAATAAACTGACAAATAAAAAGATTCTAGTAATGGTACAGTCTAAAAAGGAGTACAAAAATTGTATATTAAATATTATTCCTTTTTAATTTTTAATACCATGACAAAGAGGAAGGAAGGATGGAAGGAAGGAAGGAAGGAAGGAAGGAAGGAAGGAAGGAAGGAAAGAAAGAAAGAAAGAAAGAAAGAAAGAAAGAAAGAAAGAAAGAAAGAAAGAAAGAAAGAAAGAAAAAACTCAAAAGCATGCATTTCATGAATTTCTTATTCACAAAATCTAACCTATTTATTTTCATATTAAACAAATAAATGAATAATATTTAAGTCTATTCGCTTAACAATTGAGCTTATCAATTAACATATATATTTCATATTTCTAAATATTCCTCAAATAGACCAGTTTCACTGAAGCAGTGACATGGGCAGTATATACATTTAATAAATAAATAATAGAGAATGAGCTATAGTTCTGTAGAATCAATATCATTGTGCACATAAAAACGTACGATATCCAATACTACTGTTGTCCTATTAGTTTCCAAACTAATAAGTAATCCTAAATACCATATGTATCTATTACAATTATAACTGTTACAGAATAAAACTAATATATCAAACAACTTCAGTCGATAAAAGACAACTTTATGGCACATCATGTGGCCTAGTTTTGAGCACTGTATCTTCCATAGGTAGTTCAAATCACTAAATACTTCCTCAAAAACATTTAATTATTTAAAGTAAAAAAAATAGTTGTTACTCTATACAAGTAGACATTTCAATTCCGTATTTCATACATTCCCTATACATTTGAATGTCTAGTTTGCTATATAGCAAGAACAATTACAGATTTGCTTTTATAAATAATATATTATCTTGTAGTGTTGAGAGAATCTTATACAAAACTTTATAATAGAATGAAAATGAATTAAAGGACAGTGAAAAATATTTCTGATCCTAACCAGCAAATTATCTTGACCATCCAGCTACATTGCTTAATTAAATAATATTGATTTCAAGTCACTGTAGATTATAGACTGACACTGTGATTTCTAGTTTGAATAGATATTTTAAAGTCCAGAATAAAAAAGAATTTTTTTTTTTTACAAAAAACATGTATCACAGTTCACTCAATTTTAATCTCTATTAACTATAATTTAATCTTAATTTAAGAAATCTAGCATTACTTTCGAAACTAATGTTTGTTCTTCTATGCCTTATTTTCTGTGTTACCTGTGATGTATAACAATTACTATAACTTCCATTTTGCATTACAGTTTAGCCAATAATATCTTGAAAGCAAAGCATAATATTCTGTAGTGCAAAGTAAAATCAAAATAAGAAAATTGCTGACCACTGTCAACTTTTATGATAAATCATGGCTCTTGTAAAACTGGTTTCTAAAGTGCTGCTGAGTATGGAATATTTAGTACCTAAATAAATCCTTTCTTGTAAAAACAGATATGTGTGCATTTGTTTTATATACATCTACTTCACCAAAGGTTGAAAATTATAGGAATTGTGCTATAGCTACACTGAAAAAATCTCTCCCTGTCTCTCTGAGTTTTTTTTTTTTTTTTTTTGGGGGGGGGGGAGGGATATTATTTTTTAAATTCAAGATCAGTGGAGAATCTGTTCAGGAAAACCTTTGCTGAATTTCAAGATTAAGCAAATTCTTTCTCATTTCTCAAGATATGTACCCAGAATAAGTACTTTCCAGGAGAAACTGTGATGTATTCATTTTGAGAAGAAATTCAAAAGAAATATACATAGGTTTTTCTCAAATGGAGAGATGATTTTGAGTTAATGAATTAAAAACTTGTAGCTGCAAGATATTGAATTTTCTTTTAATGTTTCTTCTAGAGCTTTATTACTCTGCTTCAATCTTTGGTAAGAAATTACTCAGGACCTTTTCAGATAATTCCCCATGTCCATATTATTCTTTTCTGGATTTCTGTAACATTGAGTTTTCTGTCTTGTATTTTAATTTGTTGATTCAATTTCCATTTACACTTCTTCCATTCAAGTTACAACCTTCAGTATATTGTAATAATCACCAAACAATCTACTGACATTGCTTTATACTGCACATCATCACTTTGGTCAATCAAAGCTTTTTAGACACTGATTGGCAGTTGATTCTTGAATAATGTGGTTTTCTTATGACATGGAATAGGTTAAGTTTGGAAAAATAAGACAAAAATAGGTATCATCACTGGTGGTGAATTGGTGTTTCATCACATTATTCAAATGTACAAAATTTAGAAATGCAAACTGCTGATTTGAATTACTTCAACATGGACTTTCAATTTATATCAATGTTAAAATATGTTAATATATTATATGTCTAAAAGTGTACCTAATTTGTTTTAGACAAAGAGGCCAAAGTTTATTTCAGAAACATGGTTCTGGCATAAGCAGAAAACAGAGAATAGTAATAACATTTAGTATAATTTACATGGTGTAATATTTTATTTTAGAATAAGCCTAAGTGCACTTTTTAAATGCCACTTTAATAAAATAAAAAATTGAGTCCTTTGGTTAGTTACTCTGAGACAGTATGAACCCTGAGGCAGGTGTAGCAAATGGTGTTGAAGTTGAACCCTTTATAAAAGACTCTTTTTTTTTTTTTAATTGGAAAATGCTAAAAAATCAAGAATCTTCAGCAGCACAAGATATTGAAGTGATTTTGTTCTCTTTTTGTAAGAGTAATTAGCTGGGGAAGAACACTTCTCTTTTTAAAATGCTTCCCTTTTTACCACTAGACAGCATGGTATATTAGAGCTTAGAAATTCTTAGTGATTCCTTTCTACCTTAATATTTCTTTAAAAAGGCTGGCTCTTAAATATGCATTTTAAATCTATTTTCTGTTCTCAAATTGAAATGTGTATGTATCAGGAGAATAGGAAAGCACTGGAACTTATGATTTAAATAAGGATGAATTCTTCATATTGTAACCTGTTATATTAGCTGTGTATTGTGTGCTTGCATATTAAATGAGGTACATCATCTATCAAAAGAAATTCAAGGGTTGGAAAAAAACAAAGAATGTTCATGTAAATATGACTTTGCTATGCACTTTGCAATTAAAGAACAAGGAGATAAATGATATGCTTTGATTTTCTAAAAAAGATATACCCTGCATAATTTTGTAGCATTTTGGAGAACTTAGACCTACTAACAGACATGATATTATTGTGTTTCTAGGAAAGGCTAAAGCATAATATTCACCTAATGATGCCTTAGGTCCAGTGGTGTGGTTCAAAAATAATTACTACTAGTTCTGTCGGCATGGTTGGTGGGTTTAGCTTGGTGGGTGTGGCAAGGAAAGGATACTGTAAAATCTCTATTCCCTACCCACTCCTGGAGAAGGTTACTGCAAAATCCCCACCTCACTAACCTGCTTTCAAGCTCCGTTCTCTTATGCAAGGCAACAAAAGAAGACGCAGTCAATCAGCTGGGACTTGGGAGACAGATAATAGATGGGGCAAGGCCAGTCAGAGATGGTATTTACTGGTTCTCCAAACTACTCAAAATTTCTGTTACCAGTTCTCCAGAACTGGTCAGATCCTGCTGAATACCACCTCTGCATAGGTCAGTTCAGTACCCTGATTCACTTCAGTAAGATATTTTTTCTGGATTTTAGTGTGGACATGTCTGTGCCATTGAATAAAATAGTACAGTAGTTTGAGTAAGAATGGGATCTATCACATCTTCTAAATCACAGTGACTCTCTGCTGTCTTTTTATTCTAAAAATCTAACTCTGCATGTAAGATTCACTATGTATAAGCATCCTACATTGTAAATGTAATTTGGAAGAGGTTTTCTTAGGATGTGCAGCAATGAAATTTAACACAACTTCAAAACAATTTTAATATTATGCATTAAATCCATTTGTTTCATTTTTCCAGCATTTAAAAATCTACAAAATGATATAAGTGCTTTTTTTTGTAGGACAATCAGAAGTACTCTTCTAAATATGTTTTAAGTATACACTATCCTAATAAATATTTTGGATTGATGGACATCCTTAATATAATAGTGCAATACAGACTAAAGAACCAAACCTATTACAAAAAAATTAATAAACATAGTTTTTTAGTAATATTAATAGCCAGTGTTTTATGGTAGATAAATTGGATGTTAGGTGGGGTGTTTAGCTGGTTAGTTAGGCCTGAAATTGACAGGGTAGACAAACGGAAGTGGACTAAAGGCTCTGTCAAACCAACTGTTTAAGAGGGATTGGAGACATCTGGAGGCTGATGGATCCTTGGATTTACAGGAGGAATGACAAAGTTTCAAAAGAGTTGGTTTTCTTGAGAGAAAGAGAGAGAGAAAGGTAGCAGCATTTCAGTAGTGATACAGAGAATGAAAAATGTAGGAAATGGAGAATGTGAAAGATTGATATAGAAGATATAGATAATATAGATACATCTAGAGATGACTGATCAATTTGATCATTTTTAAAAAATCAAATTAACTACAGATTTTAAACTGAGGTTTGTTGAGATCTGATTGTATTATTTGAACCAGAGTTTCAAAATAATAAGCAAACCAAGATAAAAAAAATACTGACCTATTTGCATATCTATATCTTAACAGTGTTCATTATTACTAAATTCAAGACCCACATAAATTATCTCATTTGTTTAAATAATATTTTGCATCAAAACATCGGTATAATTCAAAGATAAACCAGCCATTTTATACTATCTTTTATTATGAAGATCTTGGGAATTCATGTTCATAGTCCATTTTGACTTGCATAGGATTTTTACATTAAATTAAATCAATTTTGCTATTGTATACTGCTTTACAAGTCTTAATTACATGAGGAAAACTATGGGAAGTTTCTTGAATCAATCTGGATTAAAGCATAATTTCATAGCCAAACAGAAACATGTTCCCATCACTGCACTTGAATTGTTACGTAGCTTGGGGCTTGTATTAAAATCACTGAATAATTGCAATCAGATTATTATAATCAAGTACAAGGACAGTAATTACAGGTTACAGGCATTTTAAACTGCCCGGAAAGTCCAATATACTGATCATATGCATATGAAAAGTTTATGTTAGTGATAAAATTAATGAACAGGATTGTCAGCTCTTGCCTGAGATATGTGTCACACATCACTTCACAAAGAGGCAACATTTCTGCCAAGCACCCAACATGCTGACATGATTTCCATTTCAAATATTAACTAGTGTAAAACTGAAATAGATTGTTCATTTTCAATTTTAGTTTAAAAAAATAAATCAATACTTTTGGTTTCCAAATTTTCATTTTATTTGGATGACTAAATCTTCCTTTACTGATAGCAATTTATTTATTTTTGTTAACTTTAGCTTCATTTGCCTCAGCATGTGCAGGGTTAAAGAAGACTGACAGTTCTAGCAAGATTCCTAGTCCCAGTTAGAGGTATAAACAGAGGTTTCCAGTAAGAACTACAATAACATTGAAACAACGTTACATGCATTATAATGTCATAATGCCAATGAGTCTAATTATGTACTTCTATCATTTTGCATCAGACAACCGATGTGCATGAAGATGTCAAGAATTATGTATCACCTGTTCTGCCTTGCTACACCAGCTAATATCCATGGCTATAAATGCCTTGAAATATGTGCTTAGAACTCCCTTCAGACAAAGCACACAATGATTCTTCTAGTAGTTGTGTTTATAAAGATGCTGTCAGCAGAATATGAGTTTGGGCCCAAGTCTCTCATCCTCTATTAAGATCAATGTGCAGAGGCAAAGACTTGTCTATAGCTTTTTGTAATATCAGTGTACAAAGGAAGCTGAACAGCATCAGGTTTCCAGTTTCCAATTTGATAACATGAATAATTTACCTTAACACTTAAAAACATTCAGTTTTTAAAAGTTGTGCACTTTGATTCCCTCCACTGTTGATTCCCTCCTTCCCTGTTTAAGTGTGTCCATGTAAATCTAGTTGAAAATACCATAAGTTCAATCAGCATTTATTATTTTCTCAAACATTTCAGTTAAAACAGTGATATGATTTGAAACACATAAAGCCAACTGTGTAATAGTTTTGTTTTTACCAATGATTAATAATAAATTTGAAATATAATTCAGATTGTCATTTCATGGACACCATCTGAACTAAAAATTCAAGGAGTAAAGCCCGAACATCTCAGCACAAGCATTTAAAAATCATATAATTTTATTGCTATTTTGTTTCTGACTGTAGGCAGATTTGCCTTATGCCACTCTCTTTGGTAAAGGAAGTGCTCAGTGGTTAAAGAAGCCAAGCTTGTCAACTGAAAAACTGATAGCCTGGGTGTCATGTCTCTAGGGCCATGTCAGACTATGCTATCAAGGGAAGAAGTGCTGTTAACCACCCAACCTGAGGCTTCCACTGTTCCACGGAGATAATGAGCCTTGCTGTCATCACACGCTGAGCTGTTACAGTCTGCGGATGGTTGTAGACAAAGTGATTTGGTTGCTGCCTGTTGAACTAATGATCTAATGAGGGGTGGAGGGTCACTTCATAGGTGTAAATACAATGTTGGAATATGATATTTGTACAAGTATAATAAATTGGATAAATAATTAATGGATAAAAAGCACGGTATTTAGGGTGTTACATGGTGACCGGATGTGATCCAGTAGCACTCACCGGATGTTGGATAAACTCATTAAGTTGTTAACTAGTGTATAAATACAGCTCTAGCTGCAAGATACACCAGAGCTGACTTTAATTCCTTTTGGTTACTCGTTGTTGCCTGAATCCGGAACATTGTATGGACGAATAAAGACTCATTTGATCATTACCTTGAGACCTTTGTTTCCCTGCCTGTCTGGAATCCGGCAAAACAGCTGAGAAGAAAGTCAGCTCTCCCCACACCTCCCAGGCTGAAGAGCTGTGGGGCCTTTCCCGCTCCCCTCCTTGGCCAAAGGGGGTGTCTCCATCCTTTTTCTCTCCAGCAGAGCAGCTCCAAAGGGCTCCAGGGACTCTGGGGGGTCTTCAGGGGCTTCTTCCTTCACAGGACCATTTCTGGTCTACAGGACGGATCCCTACAGGTCCTTCTGCTCTCTTTCTTTTTTTCCTCCTTCCTTCCCCCTCCCCCTGATGAAATCCTGGCTTGCAAAGGCTGCCGAAGGATCTGAGGTTCCAGATCTGAAATGTCTGGATGTCTCCCTGCCAGACTCTTTCACATCTCTCCACATCCTGCAGCGCTCCAGGGGTTGAAGAGAACGAGTGCTTTTGGGCTGCAAGGTGCCTCCGCAGTATTCATGCAGTTGATTAATGAGGTGCTGCATGAACATTTATATCGTGGAGTACTAGTGTATTTAGATGATATCCTAATTTACACACAGACATTGGATGAACATGTAAAATTAGTACGAAGTGTATTGAGAAAATTGTTAGACACTAAATTATACGTGAAATTGTCAAAATGTGAATTTTACAGCAGTAAATTGGACTATCTAGAATACAGAATTTCCCATGATGGTTTGGAAATGGATCCCAATAAAGTCACCGCTGTTTTGGAATGGGAAACCCCACAAACCCGTAAACAATTGCAGGGTTTCCTTGGTTTTGCAAACTTTTATCGGCAATTTGTACCACAGTTTGCTAATATTGCATTACCATTAACCGAACTACTAGAAAAGAGAATCAGAAAACAAAGCCAACACCCGGTCAAAAACTGGAGTGGTCCACCCTATGTCAACAGGTGTTTGATAATTTGAAGACATTGTTTTCCAAGGCACTGATTCTAAAACATCCTGACCCCATGAAAAAATATGTGGTTCAAGCTAATGCCAGCAATGTGGCTGTTGGTGCTGTCCTTTTGCAAATAAATGAACAATGTTACAACCTTGTGCTTATACATCCCTGAAATTCACCCCAACAGAGAGAGGATGGGCGATTTGGGAAAAGGAAGCATTTGCGGTGAAATAGGCATTAGATACATGGAGACATTTATTAGATGGAACCAAAGAAGTTTTTGAAGTCTGGACAGACCACAAGAATTTGGAGGCTTTACAAATGCCCCGCCGTTTATCTCCCAAACAGGTTAGGTGGGCTATGTACTTTAAGTGGTTTAATTTCCAACTACGCTTTGTAGCAGCTGGTCAAAATTTTATGGCGGATGCTTTGTCCCAGCTACCTCTGATCCCAGAAATCACATTCAGGAATACGGGACAGGCTACACAGTTAAAGGAAATAAAGGAGGATATGTTGTGACAGGCAACTCGGACAGAGATATGGCTTACCAGTAATGCTGACTCGGTTTCCTATAGAAATAATTTGGCTTGGAAAGGAAACAGGAATTTATGTACCACAAAAATGTAGGAATTACATTTTGGGAAAATGTCACAATAACAAACAAGCCGGACATTTCAGGTTTTTAAAAACCTTACATTTCATTTGATGCCAATTTTGGTGGCTGAAAACAAGGTCTGAAATAGAACAATATATAAAAAATTGTCATGTCTGTGCAATGTCAAAACCAAGACCGGGAAAGCCACTTGGATTGTTATGAACAGTGTCTGAACCTCAACATCCATGGCAGGATATTGCCATGGATTTTATAGTGGAACTACCAACCAGTAATGGATATACAGTTATATGGACAATCATTGACCTATTCTCGAAACAGGCACATTTCGTACCTTGTAAAGGGTTGCCATTGGCTAAATCTCTAGCCAATATAGTCATACAACATGTGTATAGATTACATGGAATCCCTCGATGAGTAATTTCTTATAAAGGAGTACAGTTTACTGCTCAATTCTGGAGAGCATTCCTCCATTTGTTGGGATCGTCTCAGGGATTAAGTTCAGCCTATCATCCAAGGATGAACGGTGCTGCGGAAAAAACAAACATCATGGTGGAGAGATATTTAAGATCTTATATATCCTATCAACAACAAGAATGGGTGGAGCTGTTACCATTTGCAGAAGTCGCGTACAATAACGCAGTACACATTAGTATAGGATATAGTCCATTCTACGTAGCTAATGGAATGGAGTTTAGTCCATTACCAGATTTGAATAGCTATCCCAATGATCCAATCAGTGTCCAACAGTGGGCACAACAAGTACAAGCTAGTTGGATACATGTGAGAAAAGCCCTGGATAAAAAGACAATGGGTTATAAAGTATCTGCAGACAAGAAGCGGCAGGGTCATAAACCTTTCCAGGTTGGAGATAGAGTATACCTGTCAGCTAAATATATTAAGTTGAAATTAAACAGTAAGAAATTAGGCCCCAAATATCTGGGTCCATTCCTGATAACAAAAATCATCAATCCTGTCACAGTAGAGTTAAAATTACCATCATCATTGGGTCATATACACCCATTGTTTCATGTCAGTTTATTAAAACCCATTGACTCCCAGGTCGAAGTACCTGAAATAAAAAAGGGTTAACAACACGATATGGATTACATTGAGATAACTGGGATCCTCGACTCTTGAAAAAGAAGGAATAGTATCCAATACTTAGTACGTTGGAAGGGCTACCTTTTAACAGAAGCATCCTGGGTGGTGGAATCAGATGTATGTGCAGATCGTTCAGTGTGTCGTTTCCATAATACATAGCCCAACAAACCTGGGCCCATGTTAAATTAGAGTAACTGCCATAACTGTAAGTAATAATAATGTTTTTCCTACATTCCTAAGAGGGGCTGCCTGTCATGTCTCCAAGGCATGCTGGAGCTGTGACACCACGCATTGTGTCATATCAGACTATGCTATTGAGGGGGGAAGTGCTGTTAACCACCCAACCTGGGGCTTCGACCATTCCACAGAGATAATGACCCTTGCTGTCATCACATGCTGAGCTGATACAGCCTGCGGGTGGTTGTAGACAAAGTGATTTGGTTGCCGCCTGTTGAACTAAAGATCTCAGGAGAGGTGGAGGGTCACTTCATAGGTGTAAATACAATGTTGGAATATGATATTTGTACAAGTATAGTAAATAGGGGTAAATAATTAATGGATAAAAAGCACAGTGCTTAGGATGTTACATGGTGACTGGATGTGATCCAGTAGCACTCACCGGATGGTGGATAAACTCATTAAGTTGTTGATGAGTTGCGAGGTGCGCCAGAGCTGACTTTAATTCCTTTTGGTTACTCGTTGTTAGCTGAATCCAGAACATTGTATGGACAAATAAAGACTCATTTGATCATTACCTTGAGACCTTTGTTTCCCTTCCTGCCTGGAATATGGCAAAACAGCTGAGCCTGGGTTTGAGACACAAGTGCCACACAACAGGGTGAGCAGTTCAAAAGTACACAAAATGCAAATAGATTAATAGGTACCACCTCGGTGGGAAGAAAACAGCATTCCATCACCTTTGGCATATTGCCATGCTGGCCACATGACCACAGAAAATGTCTTTAGACAATGCTGACTTCTCAGCCAAAAAACAGAGATGAGCATTGTGCCCTAGAGCTGGATATGATTGCACAGGGAAACTTTTATTTTTACCTGTTCTCATTGGGACTTATCTAAATTTTGGGAAATTATTCCAGAAAATAACTTTCTTTTATGTATATTTATGACTATTGGGTTGTTTTTGTATTTTTATATTTTTCATTGTTAGATCAGGTTGCAACTTTTAAAATATTAGGAACATTTTACATGGAAGAAACAAGTTAAAGTACATTTAATCAGTTCTGTTGCTTTCATACCATATAACTTCAAAAACTGCTCTTGTAAATATCAATATTTTTTCAGGAAGAATGTAATGAAATTTGCAATAAAAAAATATCCTATAATGAGAAGTAGCTCTGGAAAATGTCAAGAAGATAGGTTGAGGACGTTTTGTGCCAAATGAATGGACAAATAGAAAATATGAATTCATTCATCTTTTTCATAAAAGAAAATGTCTTTTCGCCAGACGTTAGTTAAAATTGCAAAAAAACAAAACTTTTAACAACTTCCTATGAGGAAATGGAAAGCACAAAATGAGTTAACTCTCTGAAATTGTCTCTAACCACTAACCTTCCAAAAATGTATTCGAGCAACTAGTGATAGGGTGGTTATAAAGTTAGATTGAAGGCTGACCTGTCAGTCAGTGATTCCATTTCTTCCTTCCATTCCAATCTCCTATCCATGTTGCATATTAAAATTACAGAGAATAGTACAATTGTTTTTTTCAAAGTAGGAATTCTTATTTCCCATGACTGAGCTTACCCTCTATGAGTAATCCTCAAGCAGAAGAAGTAGAAATTCAGGACTGTGCTAAGTTTTTCATAAAAACTGCTTTCTGAGCCTACAAACAGTGAGGTAACCTAAGAATTCACTCCTTAACTCTATTTGTGTTCCTCCCAAGGCCCAATTGCTCATAATCAGCAGAATAATTTTTATTACTCTGAAGCAGGAAACCTACTGTACAAAAACTATAGCATATTCCTTAAAAGTATGCTGAGCATTATTGAGGAAAATACATAGACATATGCAAATCCCCAAGCCCAAAGGGAGGAGATTTTGGCTCTGTCTCTTGTGTGATATGAACATTACATTTTAGATCACTATCATGTCTATTCTTCTACTTCTCTAAAATATTATAAGTAACTTTGAGCCATTGAAGGTTTATTCACTTCAGATGCCGAAAGGTAATTCCCACTGTGGGAATTCATATTGTTTGGAAGTACTTGAGTTGCTGTAAGTTCTCCACCATTTGTGCGGGGGGGGGGGGGGGGGGAAGAATGATTGCTTATGCTTTATTTTTCAGGTATCTACTCTCTTTTTTTTCTTTTTTCTTTTGCTATCACCAGCCATTGACATCTGCATCTTTCCATGCTCTGCCCTGGAAGGCAATATGTATTACCTAAGCCTTTAAAAAAATATGGAAAAAGACTTCATGGTACTTCACTATCATATGCAAACCTGAAAAAATTAAGTTTATTAAATATGAATAAAGAGAAATTGATATTTAGAAGAACAAAATATTCCAGCGGACTAAACCTGTGCCAACTATTGAAGCTTTGTATAGCCACCATGACAGCCAGCATAAGCCTGATAAAAGGCCAACTAAACACCCAGATGCTGCTTTTGGAAAATGACATGCTAGAGCTCAGCATCTGGGCTTTTCTACTGCCAAGTTCACCCTATGAGCATACAGTATTGGCTCAGATGCTGGATCAAGCAGAAGGGAAGTGGGCAGCATGGACTATACTGAATACCACATTGACAAGATAACACTGAGCCAAACAAGCAATAAAATGTGTGAACTTGCCGGTCTGGTTTAGAACTTTTAAAACCTAAAGTCAGACCTAAATTCATACAGTATGAATTCATACAGTATGAAATTCATACAGTATCATCTATATGCAAGAAATTTCTCTCCAGATAGTCCAAGGAAACCAGAATGAAGCTTCTAGATGCAGCTATTATGGAATATAGCCACTCAGCATTACAAATAAAGGCAAGGAAGAGATGCACAGTTTGCAACTAAAACTCAATAAAATTAGTTAAAAAGTATCAAAACTAAATAAAAACTTAGTCATATATTTAAAAGGCTGAAGAAACATGTGACATTTGTATTTAACATCAATTAGTGAATAAT
The DNA here is from genome assembly GCA_033807585.1 of Hydrophis major. Taxonomy (NCBI): domain Eukaryota; kingdom Metazoa; phylum Chordata; class Lepidosauria; order Squamata; family Elapidae; genus Hydrophis; species Hydrophis major. The sequence goes on along the minus strand of CM066329.1, from coordinate 327,552,067 downwards.
AAAAGTTTATTTCTATTAGACCTGTGGTTTTATTACATTTAAAGCTTTTCGTTTTTACCATTCCTAGCCTTCCTTGGAAGAACCAGCTGTGAGCTATATAAGTTTCTGGGAAAAGTTTATTTTGCAAGACTCTAAAGTAAGTTTTTGTTATTCTTGGGAGGCATTTAGATTAGCAGTAATACTAAGAGAATATTTCAATTATTTTCCATAAGGCCGTGTGCAGGAGTGAACAAAAATTAACACATTAAATGTTAACTTTTACAACTAGTTTGTAACTTCTGAATATACTGTACAAAATCACCATGACAGCAAAAATGGGATTTTTTTTCTGAATTCATTTTTGCATAAATAAGGTCAGGACTGGCTTATGCTAGGGTAGAGATCAGGAGTTAAGGGATTAATGCATTGCATTAATGAGGTAAATTAGCAGACAAGTTAATATTCAACCAAACATATTACAATGTTTGAAAGCTGTCCCATGTGTGAAGTAAACTGCTTCATGTAACCTAGGTCAGGGATAGTAACAACTGGTAACAACTGGGTAATAACTAAAAGCATTCAATTTGATTGGTCAATGAGCTTCCACTGCTGACTGGAAAAGATCTCTAAGGGTAGTGTAAGTGTCAGCTTCCACTGCTGACTGGAAAAGATCTCTAAGGGTAGTGTAAGTGTCAGCTTCCACTGCTGACTGGAAAAGATCTCTAAGGGTAGTGTAATTGTTGGAAATCTGAAAAGTATAAGGGGCATATTATCATGCATAGTGGACATGCGAAAAAGTGAGAATCTAATCTAAAAATCATACATTTTTGCAACATGCTAATAATCACTGCTTGTCAGAAAGGAAAGAAATTAAATTGTCCTTGAGTCCTTATTTTAAAAAGATCTGAATTTATCTGAATATTAGTTTTTAAATTTTATTGCATCACCCTATCCATTTATGTCCAGTGTTTCTCACTTTTTCGCATGTCCACTATGCATGATAATATGCCCCTTATACTTTTCAGATTTCCAACAATAACTAGAAGTACCTTTATATATTTAGACAATATCATTTGTGGCATACACCATTGGTATATCATTTTATTAAAAAATTCTCTTTAAATTGTACAACAAAGTGAATTTTAAGCCTATCTAAGGATTTAAGTTAATGTGTTATTGGACAGTGAACTCATTTACTGGCATTCATTCATCACACTGATGGAAGTAAAACATTTTGATTTTTATGTTTTAAATAACTGTGGGAAACAACAACAGCAAAAATATTTCGACTAACTACTCAGAAATGGTTGCCTTGCCCTAAAAATTCTTGTAGGAATTTGTGTGGTAATACATAGTACTTCTTTAATTATTTGGTCAGTAAAAGAATTTGTGCTGTTAGGAAAAAAAGTAAACATGCCTACATTGATTTGCAATAACAGTCAGCATTAATTGCTGCTGTCCACAAAATTATGAACCTGATTACTACATCAAAAGTAATTTACCTATATGGTTAAATTCTCACAAAGAATTGGAATAAATCACCTAGATCTCCTCCTTCACACAGTGGTCAAATGATGATCAAGTGGTGACATATTGTCAAGACTATATAGACTTCATTTCTTCTAGAACCGAGGTGTCCAAACTTGGCAACTTTAAGATTTGTGGACTTCAACTCCCAGAATACTCCAGCCAGCTATGGTGCCTGGAGAATTCTGGGAGTTGAAATCCACAAGTCTTAAAATTGCCAAGTTTGGGAACCCTTGTTCTAGAATAATAAAAATTATATGAGTCAGTAAAGTTATCTAATCTTTGAATATTTAAACAAGAGAAACTACAACATGCAAAAAGAGATAAAAATGTCTTTTCTGTAAATAAAAATAATGCTATGAAAGAAAAGTTAAAATTTTCCATAAGGCTGTATTGGATTGTAAAAGGAAAGGAAATCAATATGGACCTATTTCAAAATGTTGTGGCACCACTTTTCGATCATATTAAAAAATAAACTTTAGCACTGTTTTTAAGTACTGAGAATAGAATAGAATAGAATAGAATAGAATAGAATAGAATAGAATAGAATAGAATACTTTATTGGCCAAGTGTGATTGGACACACAAGGAATTTGTCTTGGTGTAAATATTCTCAGTATACATAAAGAAAAAGTACATTTGTTAAGAATCAAGAATCATAACATACAACACAATTATAGTCATAGGGTACAATCAACAATCAAATCATACTAGGAAACAGTTGATATAAATCGTAAGGATACAAGCAACAAAGATACAGTCCTACAATCTCAAGTGGGAGGGGATGGGTGATAAGGAGTGATGAGAAGATTAACTATAATAGTGGTGTACACTTTGTAAATAGTTGAACAGTGTTGAGGGAATTATTTGTTTAGCAGAGTGATGGCTTTCGGGAAAAAACTGTTTTTGTGTCTAGTTGCTCTGGTGTGCAGTGCTTTATAGCATGGTTTTAAGGGAAGGAGTTGAAACAGTTTATGTATTCATGATTGGTTAAAAAATATATTTTAATACCAATTGAATTCAAGTTTATCTCACAAAAAAACCCAGGAGAAATCCATGTAGATTTGTAACAATTGCAGTTTGAAATTAAAGCATGTGAAAGTGGCTCTTGATACATTCCAGATGTAAGTGAAAAATGAATGCCCCCAAACTGCCAAAAAGGTCTCAGTTTTCAACATCTTATCTGTGAGCTGGGATTTTCTATACTCCAGGAACATAAAAGAAGGATGGATTATAAATGATTGAACAATTGAGATTGTGTTTGTCCAATACTTCACCTATCATCAAAAGGCTGTGTAAATTTCATCAAGCCTAAATACACCACTCAGTGATAAAAGAGAATTTAAATCCTGATGAATCTGCTTGCTTGACTGTTTTCACATTCGTTTAAAATGAAAAATATACCAGTAAGTCAAGCATATATAATAATTAAGGAATGTTGAAGGCTTCTGAATTATTTATGACCTCTTTTATTGAGTATTTATAATTGTAACCAGGTATCTTCTGAAAAGAAATCTTAGGCTTATATAAAGGTTGCTAAAGTTTCAAGTTTACCCAATAATCCAGCTCATAGCTGCAGTATGTATTGTTGGCACAAATATACTAAATAAAAATGAATAGAGGTGCCACATATGAATTTTATGTACCATTGGCAAGAAAAGGTTGAAAGCCTCTAGGTAGGATTTACTCCACAATCTTTTTTTTTTTTTTGAAAAAAGTTTTATTGATTTTAACAACGAACAAAAACACATAAAACATAAGACATAAAACATAAAAACATCATCCTCCTTCATAAATTTACAGACAGTGTATTGGTTGGTTTACCAGTCCTTTTTGTGCATCCATTTCATAGTCTCCATTGTAATTGTATTACATAATAGCTCATATTATCCAACAACAATTATGTAACCTGATATCATCATTAAACAATCATTTGACTACAATTTTATTAATTCATGCTTTAACGAGATAACTATAGTTTACTTAATTTATTTTATAACCAATCATAAAGTCATACCAAGTCTATCTTAATAAAATTTTATAAAGATACTATCAAAGAAAAAAAAAGGTTTGAATTAATTATTTCCTTAGTTTCTAAATATTCTATTATTATGTTTTATTATTGAGCCATTGATAAAAAAAAGGTCCCAAACTTCATAGAATTGTTTATCTTTTTGTTCTCTAATTTCAAATGTCAATCTACTCATTTCAGCACATTCCAATATTTTCTTAATAATTTCTTCCTCTGACGGTATTTTCTTACTCTTCCAATTTTTAGCAAATACAATCCTAGCCGCTGTTTCCTTCCTGCCTTCCTCATAGGATTAGGCCAGTAATTTCTTATAACAACCGGTTCTCTTGACTTACAGGGAAAAAAGCTTTTCTTTTCATCACAATGGGGGACACATAGAATGCAGAGTCTGTAGAGATTCTCAGTCACCCAGGTCATATACATATACATATACATATACATATACATATACATATACATATACATATACATATACATATACATATACATATACATATACATATACATATACATATACATATACATATACATATACATATACATATACATATACATATACATAAACATATACATAAACATATATAAGACTATATATAAGACTGTACTAAGACTAACCTGAGCACAACCAAGCCCCCACCTAAACAGAACACGCCTCCAGCCAATCAGAACACAGCCAACCCCCCAACCAATGAGAACACCCCCCACCCAATCAAGTCACACACCTAGCAGTTAAAAGGAAGAAGCAGCTGCAAGCTCACATTACTCTGAGAAGCGCAGAGCTGAAGACCAAGCCTGAAGATGATGAATGAGATTTCATCGAAACGTTGCCTAGATACTTCCAATCTTACGCGGGAGAAAACCCGAATAACCAAAGATATATATATATATGGCATTCAGCTTTGTTCGGGTATTTTCCCACGTCATTGTAGTTGTGCTTTTAAAGTTGTAGCAATTTAAACCTTTTTTTTTTCTTTGATAGTATCTTTATAAAATCAAATACTTCAAATTTTTATTATATGTATCAGGTAAAATTCCCAATAAAAAAAATCTCTGGCTTCAAATCTATATGTTTCTTTGTCATTTTTTCCAACCATATGCGAATATTAGTCCAATATTTTCTAGCGTCCTCACAAGTCCACCACATATGATAATATGAGCCAGGTATCTGATGACATTTCCAGCACTTTTCAGATTTATTCTTGAACATTCTTGCTATTCTTGTTGGGGGAAAGTGCCACCTGTAAAACATCTTATACAAATTTTCTTTATATGCTGTTGACATTGTCATTTTATAGTTTTGAGACCACAATTTTTGCCATTTCTCTAAATCAATTCCATATCCAAAATTCTTTCCCCAAGCAATCATTGTTTCTTTAACTTGTTCTTCCTCTAATTTAATTTCCAGCAAATAACTTTATAATTTTTTAGTCACTTTTTCATCAATACCTGTCAAAATCCTATCTAGGTCAGTCAATTTATCATAAAATCCTTCTATTTTAGAATCTTTAAGATACCTTGATTGTATTTGTGCATATGAAAACCAATTCATCTTTATACCTTGTTCTAATAGATTTTGCATCGTTTTAAGTTCAGCCTTTTCATCCAATATTTCCCCATATCTAACTGTTTGTTCCTTCTTATATGTTATAGGATAAGAAAAAGCTTCAATAGTTGATAACCAAACTGGGATTTTCAAATAGCATTGTCTCTTAATTTTCTCCCAGTTCAACCATAAAGACTCCTGTATATAATGTCTTCTAAAATAGCCCTGCGATTTAGTTCCCTTATACCACAGAAAAGCATGCCAGCCCAATAATAAATCATGTCCTTCTAATGTCAACAATCTAGATTTTCTTAATGTTATCCATTTTTTGACCCACATTAAATTTGCAGCTTGGTAACATAACTCCCAATTAGGAAGGCCAAATCCTCCTCTAGTTCTAACGTCTTGTAAAAGTTTTAATTTTATTCTCACTTTCTTACCTTGCCATATATACTTCAACACAATTTTATTTAATTCTTCAAAATAATCTTTGCCAAGCCTAATTGGTATTGTTTGGAACAAATATAGAATTCTAGGTAAAATATTCATCTTGATTGTTGAAATTCTACCTATCAATGACAATTGTAGATTTTCCCATTTCTTCAAATCAGATGCTATCTGCTGCTTAAGCTTAATATAGTTATTCTCTTTCAGTGTACTACATCTTGATGTCAAATGTATCCCCAAATATTTAACCTTGTTTGTAACTTGGATTTTCAATAAGTCTGCCAGTTCTTCTCTTTGCCTTAATAACATGTTCTTTGTCAGAATCTTTGTCTTATCTTTATTTATTTTCAGACCAGCCATCTCACCATACTTCTCTATCTTTTCCAATAGTTTTAAAGCTGTCTCTAGAGGATCTTCCAGAATGAAAACCAAATCATCTGCAAAGGCTTGCAATTTAAATTCCTCCTTTTTAATTTTCATGCCTTTTATATTTTGGTCCTCTCTAATATTTCTATTCAACACTTCCAAAGTCAATACAAATAGCAAAGGTGATAATGGGCATCCTTGTCTTGTGCCTTTTCTTATATTAATAGAGTCTGTAAATTCTCCCTCTATCATTACTTTTGCCAATTGCATATAGTATATGGCTTCTATTGCTTGAATAAATTTTCTGGCAAAGCACATCTGCTCCAGTAATAATAACATAAATCTCCAGTTCACATTATCAAATGCCTTTTGGGCATCTAAGAAAATCAAAGCCATTTGTTTTTCAGGATGCGCCTCATAATATTCCAAAGTGTCCAGAATTACCCTCATATTGTCTTTAATTTGTCTCTTTGGTAAAAATCCATTCTGATCAGGATGAATAAAATTATTTAAGTATTTTTTAAGTCTTTCTGCCAGAATTGAGGCAAAGATTTTATAGTCTGCATTCAATAAGGAAATAGATCTGTAGTTCTTAATTTGTAATGGATCGGTCCCTTCTTTTGGAATAAGTGTAATATAAGCTTCTGACCATGTTTTAGGTATTTTCTTATTTAATATAACTTCATTCATGACTTCTAGCAGTGGTATGCTCAGCGATTCTTGTAGTGTTTTATAAAATTCTGCCGGAAGCCCATCTGGACCTAGTGCTTTCCCATTATTCTGTCTGTTGAATGCTTCAGTTAATTCCATCATTGTTATAGTACTTTCTAACATTTTTTCAGTCTCTTCAGGTATCTTAGGTAAATTAGCATTTTGTAAATACTGTTTAATTTTTCCCTCATCAAGATCCTCTTGTTTATATAGTTGTCCATAAAAGTCTCGAATAATTTCCTTTTTCTCCTTATTGCCACAACATATTTGACCTTGATCATCTATTAACTGTAATATTTTCCTTGATTCTTTCTTCTTTCTCAGTTTATATGCTAACCATCTACCTGGCCTATTTGCATCTTCAAAATAGTTCTGTTTAGCACTTCTGATTTTTTGTGCCAGTTCTTCTTTCTCTACCTGGCCCATTTTGTTTGATTATGTCCATTTTAAGTTTAATATCTTTTTTCTGTGGCATTTTCTGTAATTCTTTTTCCAGTTTTTTGTAGTCATCTTCTAGAGCTTTAATAGCTTGCCTCTTCCTGGTATTTTTTTTTCTTTGTATAGTCTATTATTAATCCTCTCGTATATGCCTTCATTGTATCCCAAACATTCTGTATTGAAGTATCTTCTTTTTTATTTTCACTAAAGAAGAAAGTCAATTCTTTTTCCATCCATTGTGTGAAGTCTTTTTCCTTTAAAATAGTATTATTTAATGTCCATCTAGATCTTCTTTGTTGTCCTTTCCATTTAATTGTCATTGGATTATGGTCTGCCCATGTATTTGTTTCAATATTAGTTTCTTGAATATTAGATATTAATTCTGTTGAGATACAAATCATATCTATTCTGGACCATGATAAATGTCTATTTGAATAAAAAGTATACTGTTGAGTTTTAGCATTTCTTTCTCTCCATATATCTTTTAAATTTAATTCATCTATCATTTTGAAGAAGGATTTAGGGAGAGTCTTTCTATTTTGTCTTGATGCTGTCGCTGTGTAGTCCAATTTATTATCTACAATTCCATTGAAATCTCCCATCATAACTATGTTAATATAGTCCAGTTCGATTGCTTTCATATGTAATCTTTTATAAAATTCTTCTTGTTTATCATTCGGGGCATAAATTGCAACCAGGAGTGTTTTTGCGTTATTATCCACTATTTCAACCATTAATACTCTTCCATCTTCATCATTGTAGATCAGTTTGGCTGGAATAGATTCTTTAATATACAAGGCCATTCCTCTTTTCTTACAATGAGTCAGGGAAGTAAAAATTTTCCCTAATTTTGATCGTATCAATAATTGTTGATGTTGTTTTTTAATATATACTTCTTGTAAGAAGATTATATCAAATTTTAATTTCTCTAATTTATGAAAAGTTTTTCTTCTTTTGGTAGCTGAATTCAGTCCATTTATATTCATCGAAATCATTTTTTTTTCCTCCATGATTATGTTTTATATTTAGGTCTAACAGCTCTCGTAGATCTTATTTCACATTGTTCTTTGGTCTCCACTTGTCCACCTACTGCACCTTCTTCTTTTCCCATTTCCATTTGGTCATCTTGAAGTTCAGTTGAGATGGTCTTTTTTTCTATCTCTATTTCTCTTCTTTTGAAGAATTCATTGTAGAATATTTCTGCTTTCTCAATTGAATCAATTCTGTGTCTCTGTTCTTGCCATGTAAGCATTAATCCTTCTGGAATCAACCATCTGTAATTCACCTCTTTTTCCAGCAACATTTTCTCATCTCTCTCACTTTTCTGGGTATTTGTTTTAAGACCACAATCTCTTTGTCTTCATACTTCAACATCTTCTGTCTTGCCACTTGTAATATTTGTGTTTTAATAGTTTTTTTGGTAAATCTAACATGGACCTCTCTTGGTAGACTGTTCCTCATCGCATATCTTGTGAAGACTCAATATATCTCATCTACTCCATCCATCATCTTTTCCTCTGTTATTCCCAGAGCTCCAGCCAAGATTTCTATCATTACTGCAGCCAAATTTTGTCCTTTTTTTTCCTCTATGTTTTGGAATCTGAGGTAAAATTCTGATCGGTCCATCTCCCACTTCAACATCCCACTTTTATCTTGTTCAACCATTGTTAATCTGCTGTCGATGTTTCCAATTGTCTCATCTCTTTGTTTATCTTTCTCTTCCATTTTTTGGAGTCTTTCATCATATTTCCCCATCAATTGTTGAATGTTTTCAATTTTTTCATCATCTTCGCGATTCTTTGTTCAGTTCTCTCCATTCTTTGTTCAATACTTGTTTTAAGTTCTTGAATTCCTTGCATAACCATCATTAGATCCACTTGTGTTTTATCTTGCTTTGCCATTGTTAAAAGTCATCCTCCAGCTGATGGGGAGGCAGGAGCAGAGGTTGAAATGCCAGAAGGTAAAATTTTCTTACTCATTTGGATAGCTCCAGGTCTTCAATCTCTTTTAATCAAATTGGTGGGGTGGCCAATTATAATCCAATTAGGAAAAAGGAAAACATAAGAAAAAGCCAATAAAAAATAAAAAGCCCAAAATTGAAAAGAAAAAAGGATAAAAAATAAAAATAAAAAGGAGGTTATTCAGGTTCTTCTAAACCTTAATCCTGTTATGGGATAGTCAGTTGTTGTTCAAAAATAAAAAGTAAAAGTAAAGAGAAAAAGAATAATACCCAATAATATTAAAAAATAATAAGAAAGAAAAGAGAAAGAAAATTCTTCAGGTTCTTCACACCTTAATCCAATTGAAAGGTCACAAAAAGTAAGAGATAACCATAAGAGTAAATAAAAAATGGAAATGGGGAAGACAAAAGTCCCAATAAATAAAAAGAAAAAAAGATATTCTGAGGCTTTCCCTTTAAAAAAAAAAAAGATAAAAATATAATTAAAAAAAATAAAGAATAACTATACAAATATTACAAAGTACTGTAGGGTTGAAGAGGGGGGATAAAACAGCTAAGAGAAAATTTAAAAAAGGAGCACACTGTGTTTTATTTAAGTATCCAAGGCTCTTATTATGGCTTCTCCACAAATTCCAAAGCCAAGCTTCAAATGTTCAATTAATAGTAGAGGTCCCAGAGAGACACCTGTAAAAACATTCTCCAGTGCTCTTCCCTCTATCTTATCAAGTTACAGTGTCCTTGAGGAAGAATTTTTCACAGTCCTCTCAACTTCAAATAAAGTATTTTTGAGCCTCTAGTTGGCAGTGTTACAAAGTTTCTTTAATCCACTCCCCCTTCTTCCCAAAACAAGCCTAATAGAAAAAGAAAATATACATGTATATATATGTATATATATTTTTAAAAAAAATACTAAAGGAGCCTCTGTTCTAAAAAATATAAGCAGTCAAGAAGGAGAAAGAAAGTAAGTAAATATAGGAGAAAAATCCAGTCTGGTTACAATTACTAAGTCACAATAGAAGTTCAGTGAAGAAAAAAAAAGTAAAAGTAAAAAGCCAATCCTCACTTTGACATTTCTCTTTAAAAAATCACCGCTAGATCAATTTTATCAATTTTTGTCAGAAATCTTACAGGTTTCTTCTCATTCTAGAGTGTCCTTAAGTTCCAAATATTTTTTTAAAAAAATCCTCACCAGCCGATACACTTTATCTTTCTGTCTCTTCCTTCCGGAGCTGTCCCTGCTTCAACAGCTTAATGGCTGCCTCTCTGCAGATGGTAGAAGGGCTTCTCCCGGATCAACCAGGGACTTGTGATGTCCCTGGGATCAATGGAAAGCGCCCCTTACTGTCACCATCTCTACGGGACGGTTTAGGTCCGTCAGGACCGACCAGGGGCGAAGATATCAGCTGCGATCTCGGAGCCCCGAGATTGCAGCTGTATCGCGGCGATGTGGCTCTGCCTTCTCCCCAGGATTTACTCCACAAGCTTGTAAATGATCAATAGCATGCAAGATGTTCTCAACATGTGTGTTTTTGTGCACTCTGAATCACATGTTGCCCTTTGAATCCAGATAGTTATACTTATTACATGATAGGTTTAGATGAATGAGGAGTTAAATGTGAAATGCTAGGATATTTGATCTCTGTTTCTGTTAATCTATCTTGAAATCACACTCTGTTGATATCTTGTAAGTTTATAGACCATCTGGATGCCTGTGGAGATTCTCAGTCATCCAGGTTATGGTTGTCCCAAAGGTGCTTTTTCAAGAGGCAAATGGACTTTCTTGTTTTTCTTTGAAGATGTTTTGCTTCTCATCCAAGAAGCTTCTTCAGATCTGACTGGATAGTGGGAAATGGAAGGATTCCTTGAACATAGCTGGTCATTTGCATTGTTTTAGAGAGTTGTTAAGGCCACTTGGAGGTTTATATCTGTCCTGTATTATTTGCACTACTCAGGTAACCCTGAGGACATAAGTGCTTGAAAAAGTACCTTTGGAAGAGTATCTGGACAATCACTTAAAAAGAGAACATTTCTAGACACATTACTGATCTTGTTGGTGAGCATCATATATTAGCAGAGCTACCATCCTGTCTAAAATAGTCTGTTCAATTGTAGGCTACAACAGCTCTCTTGTCCTTTTCATAGCTTTATATATCACTCCCTTGAGGGGTTTTAAAGAATGTTGCCATATAGGAAGCTCACTTATACCAATGTGTTCACTTAGGTAGAAAATCAATATGCTATTACAGTTTCTAAGTGTTTACAGGAGAACAAATATGTCCGGTATGTAGGTATATTAAAAAAAAAAATCAAGTCCCCATCTTTTTCTTCTCATAATCCTTTATAGTTAATTAAAATTAGATACCTCTTGAAGTAGATATCTTAAGACTAACAGGTGTCATCTGTAAGTTGGGTAGTAATTATTCAGTATGGCACTGTAGTAGGTTTTTAAAGTGATTGTTGCTGTTTTTGCTTTTGTTTTTATTTTTGATCACTTTAATTGTTTTGGATTATCTGAAATGTACTTCAAGTGCAATTATTTTTTTATTTTTTATTTTATTTGGTTTGTCAATTGCTTACAAGATAATAGGTATAAGTAAAAACATAGTTATGAATACATGGATACATATAAGAAAAATAAAAGAAAAAATAGGACAGGGACACGTTGGTGCGCTTATTATAATTACAAGTATGTATTCATGACTTGAAGGAATTGATACATTCTTGCATTTAAAAAAATCCACAAACCTTAAATTCTTATAACTGCTTTCCCTTCCCTTTTTTCTAAAAAAAAAAAAAAAAAAAATAGAAATTGTTCCTAACTTTTCCAGTTAATATGAAAGTGCTTGGGCTAATATTTAGTGATGTAGAGTTTCAGTTGAAGAATTTATCATACTGTATACTGAAGGTTGAACTGCTTAGGATATCAGTGATACCATCGTATCTATGCCTTCTCCAAAGTAAAATTTCAGAAGTCTCTGATGATGCTTCCATAAAAGGATGAATAAGAGTTTACACTAGTTTATTTTATCTTCATTTATATTTCCTAGTATCAGTATCCTTCCATTAAAGCAGAGTGTTCTGTGCATGCATTTATTTCACATATAGTGTTCTTTCTAGTAGCACTTGTTTCTATAACAACTGCGTTTAAGGCCAATTGTTGTTGGCAGCCTCCCTATGAACATTGCTTCATGAGAAAATCTCAGGATGAAATTTACCACTCAGTTTGTAACTGCAGTGCTTTAGGAAAGATTGATCACTGCTTTTGGAGCTCTGGTAGCTGTAAATTATTGCAATCTGAGAAGATGTGTGACTTTCCTTTACAAATAGATTGTTCAAGCCAGCAGAGTAGCATATGTTCCATGTTTTGTAAGCCAAAATTATGAAAGTTGTCCCCTAAATAACAAAAATAATGCCTTTGTCTAGAATATTCTTAACTGAAATTCAAATTGTTCAATGGGAAATTAATAAATAAAATTTCATTCTATACATTCCATGAAGCAGTCTGTGCATCTCTAAGCAGTACTTGATGCTCTAGTGGGCTGTCAATCAGTGACAACAGCAAGGCTAGTGATATGACCTGGTAGGAAGCATCTTCTTATGTTACTATGGACATTATTGCTAACTATTGTATCTAGAGTGGTTTAGAATAGCCTAATGGATTCAACCTTCGAATGATGTGAAGAACTCTTTCTTCTTAGAGTAATCTTATAGATCCAAATGAAAGTTTAGTCCAATCTTTTCAACAAAATAGCCTTTAGATGTATTTGTATGACATCACTGAGGATCATCAGCCAAAATAACTGGTGCCAGATTCTGGGAGTTGATGTCAGAATATATTTAGAAGCAGCCAAGAGAATGATTTGATTAATACACCAGACATCAGGCTTTTATACTGAATAATGAGATATAATGTTAAATCTAAACCTAAATCTTAAATGTAGGCAAATTGAGGTCTCTGTGTTTGAGAAATGTATTCCAAATACAAAATAGCTGACCGATTTGTGTACTGGCTGCCTGGTTTTTGTTTTCTATTGCATAAATAGCCATATGATAGAGGCTGTAGCATGTCCTTCATTACTTGCTTAGGAAGTGCCTCAGTATCTAAGCATGATACACACACACAAAGAGAATAGCTTTCTGCTGCATGTGTTTTTAACATAATATGCATTGAGTGCAATTTTGAATTTCCTGAATCATCCTAAGATTCAAAAAGTTGTTGCTATTCTATGGTTATTATGGTTGGTTGAACAGTCAGTCTCCTTTAGATTGGTTTGGCATTTTTTTCCCATCTATCAAGTCCTTCCCAAGAGCCTGCAATAGGCAGATATTATTTGTTGGTGTTAAATATATCATAGAAGGATGTAAGTATTATTATTTCATCTCACTTTTAAAAAATATGTAACTCAAGGTGACAAACCTGCCTAATATTACTGTCTCCTATTTTACCCATAACAACACTATGAAGTGATTAGGCTGAAAGAAAGTGGTTGGCCCAAAGTCACCAAGTTATTATGAGATTTATACTCCACAAATCTGAACAGAAGGAGACTTAACCTCTCAAGCACAAAATATATTGACTTTTTCTAGAATATAGCAATAAAATAATGATTGCATATATTGGTGTAACATAGTAGATAAGTAAAACTAACTACCACTTTCATATCACTGATATTTATGGTAACTTCATCCAAGAGAACTTGGACAATATAAATAAATTTAAATTCAAATAGATGTTTGGGGGAAAAAGCAGGGAGATTAATATAGGCATTATAACTACTTGCCGTGCAATGTATCTCACACATAGATTAAGTATACCAATGGCAAGCCCAGGTTGTATCAAATTTCTGCAATGAAGTATTTTCATAGTATATTCTGAATAAAGTAAAAGCACTCACAGACAGAGGAATGGAAGAGATATCGTGCTCTGTATAACGCCATAAGGAAAACAATGAAATCTATGATGCTCTTTATTATGTCATAAGGAAAACAGTAAGGAGTCTTGTCTCCCAAAACAATTTGATCGCTTTTTTAAAAAATGACTTAATTCATGCCATTTCCAACCTGAATTCAAGAAATGTAACCTTTCATTTGAATAAAACATTATATATTATCACATAGATATTAGCTTGGAGCACTCAAAAGTATTTTTATGATCCAGTTAATTCATATTATAATATTAAAATATGACCAAAGATTTGGAAATATGTTTCAAAAATCATTGTTTTTCTATTCTTAAGCATTGTAAACCCCAACCCTCATCACTGTCCAATTGCAGAATAGCCTCGGATCAAAAGAAAAAAAATAATTTATAGTATAAAGGTATCAAATGACTCCAGCATGTGTTAGAAATAGTGAAAAAAAGTTTTTGCCCACTCTATGTAAATGGATACTCCACCAGTGAAAATTTGAAACAAGAATAGATTTTCTTCAGATATCTATGTTGCTTTGCTATGCACTGAAGAGTAAAAAAAAAAAAAAAGTAACTCAAAACTTATAGTGTAGAAAAGAAGAGGAAAGCCAGTAGAAGAGTTCCAGATGAATTTGAGCACTACTGATTAACACCAGTTTTTGAAATGTTAATTAGTTTTACACTTAACAGCTTGCCATTGTCTAAAAGGGCATTGGAACAAACTTTACAAAGTGCAGACTGAGGAGTTTTAACCCTTGCAGGAGCTGGCACATATCCATATGGTCTTAATAGCACTGTGAATAGACAATTATGAATTAGCTGTGGTAAGCTACAAAACAAAGGCAAGGATGCCTCTGCATTGACTAACACCAACAAACTATAGGAACAAATGCAATATTGCATGAATAAACACCCCAGTATTATACATTGGATCTGCTAAAGCAAATTGTACATCTGACACCCTAGCATGAATTATATTATGCAAAAGTACCCTTAGGAGTTTCTAAGGTGTGGGGGCTTGTTTGCATAATATAATTCAAGCTAGGATGTCAGCCATACAATTTGGTTCAGCATTCACAATGCTGGCTTGGGGTCCATTATTATTTCATCAAAATCCAGCTTGAGAATAATTGCATTATTCATTCAAGAGTAACTTGACAACTCAATTTGAGTGAAGACAATCTTCTTGGCTTTACTTTAAGTGGTTTGTACATCTTCTGCAGATCTGGCTTTATGTCATTAGCTAATTTTTCACGTTAGTTTGCTGTGGTTTTAATTCACAAAAACTAATAGCCTTGAACTGCAAGTTCTCTACAGTAAACTTTTGTGTTAAATATGAAGGAGTGAAAGCCATTTGTGGTAGGAAATATTAAATAAATTATCAGACTGAAATTATGACCAGCAAATTATTTATTAAATGTCTATACATGTAAAAAGATGACTTCACACAAAATAGTTACCCCATCCCCAAATAATAATAATAAATATAGGTACCATAAAATTCCAGACTTACAACTGTTAAGGACTCCTGCAGGAGCTCGTACCTCAGGCTAATGGCAGTAGTGATGATCATTTGGTGCCACCATAGTATGGATTGAACGGGAATTCCTAGGAAAGGTTCCTTTTGCCTGAGACATTCGGTAACTTGTTCCAGATCAGGCCAGTTAGGCAGAAACACAGAGTATCCTATCCACAAAATAACTTCTTCTTCCCTCCAAAAAATGGTTGAATTAACATGCGTTGAGTTTTGGGCTATATAATGCCCATGATCAGTTAACTTTATAAAAGATTCAGTTTTTAAATTAACAAAAATTAAATTAGAGTTCAGAATACATCTGTGCAGGTGAGCAGTTTTCCATCTGGACAACTATCTTTCCCAATGCCTGAGTGTCAGAGATGGCATTCAGCAGGTTCTGGCAAGTTATGGAGAACGGAAAATTAGCGGAAATTTTAAGTAGTTCAAAGAACTGGCAAATACCACCTCCTGACTGGAGATTTTACAATATTTTTCCCTTGCCACACACACCAAGCCATGCCCATAGACCGGTAGTAAAAAAATTGAATCCTGCTGCTGCTGCTGGTCCTGGGACAGCATCGTCCTCTGACCCTGGTGTACCTTCCATGTTGGACAGTCCCAGTTCCAACTCCTCCTCCTCTGACCTGGGCTCTGAGGGGGCCATGATGTTGCCAAGCTTGAGAAACATTGACCTATACAGTTCCTTGACTTGACCATCATAATTTGTTTTAAGAATCACCCAGAAAACTACATAGGCATTGAGAGGAAGGGTGTGCAAATAAAAAAGACCAGAAGTCACAATGCAAACTCTATGTTTTATATCCTTGCAATCAGGACATCAGAATCCAAGGTAAGATTTTATGTCATCATTCATATTACTTCATTTACACTTGCTGATGCCAATGAGATAGATTGCTACCTGAAAATCATTGCTTCATGTGCTTACCATAGCATAGGTTCCTGAAAAGGAGCGCACAAAGATTTTTCAAATATTAACATACATAAAATGGACTGGAAACAAAGGATAATTTTGCTGAAGTCTGCATTTTTAACCATACAATATCACTTGCAGCTCAACTTGTCTGTAAAAATGCAATTATATTTTAGACCATGTAGTACACTACTATGATTTTTATGATGCAATTCTCACATCATGAAATACAGTAGGAAGTTAATTTATGTAAAATGTACATGAAAATGAATATTCCAAATATAAAAAATGTTTTGAAATAATTTTAAATTTCCAATTTTAATATGAATGTTCATGTCTTTTTTTGTTTTGTTATATTTTCTTTTGAAAAGGATGGAACATAGAAAAAACTGAGCTTGCTAGATATAGATTATTTCACTTGGTCCAGGATATTATCAATAATATTTAAATTGATTGTAAAGTTCTATATTAATAGAAAGTATGACTGAGTGTACATGATATCATATAGTTGTCAGTCCCAAACCATTTATATGCCTATTTAAGCTCAGCATTGCAGTGAAAGAAAAGGACAGAATATATGATTGATTAAAATTCAGTTGGAATGTGATACAACATAATGTTTTAGTCATGTTCTGAGAGTCTACATTTATTATTTTATTTATTAATTACATTTATAGATCACTGAAACCCCAAGGGCTCTTTGGGATTTATAAGAACACTTATTTATAGCGATTTATCAATATTCTTTATTCTATATATATGTCTGCTATCCATGTTCCTAGTCACCAATTTTGTATGTCTTACTAAATAAAAGGCTTTACAAAATGAAATGTTTATTATGTTTCATTTGAGATTGCAGAAATTCTAAATAATTGAGGACTATTCTCTCATTAGCACTTCCAGTTTATTTTGGACAAAGCAGTGGAATGCACTCAAATAAAAAAGTAGCAGACATATAACTTGGTATATAAGTATGAGGAAAGAAGAGTGATAAAGCAAAATTTCCTCCTGCTTTATTTCATAGCATCTTCTGCAATATGCCTGGCAGGGTGAAAATCTGTAAACATATACCCTAGTAGTAATAGCACTGCAAGTAACACTGATGCTCATGTAGGAATATGTAGCATGAGCTTTAAGGGATATTTTTGAAAGTGAAAAAAAAATCCAAACTGAAAATGATGTCTGTTATTGTTGTTTTCAAACTGCAGATGTTGCATTATCTGCGTAAAATGTGCAATTAAGACTACATTGGTCAGCACCCATAATGTAAAAGGTAATGTGTAAGAGTTTTTATATGCTTCTTGGGATTATAAAAGAATGTGATTAGCACCACAAAGATTTTAATGCTTTATTTAAAGAGCTTGCTATAGGGCAAACACATTTGGTAGACAAGTGAAATGAAAGCCCAGGCATCAGTTTCTCTGTTTTCTATTAAGTAATGTTGCGAAGTAAGCAGAAGTTGGATTCAGATATCAGATAATTATCTTCACACTGTGTGTCACAGTAAATAATTTTAATTGGTTTAACTTCAGGGACCATTACTGGCCTAATTAGAAACATGAAAAGGCTACAAGTATTAGGAAATATCCTGAAGGAATGAGAGCATTAGCAATTCTGTCAAGCCATTTTAAAAATAAGTACACAGTAGTAGTCACATTTTGGTAAAAGGCAGATTATTTGGAAGGTACATTTAAGAAAATGGTACTTGAGGATGTTAATTGTGTGTGTGTGTGTGTGTGTGTGTGTGTGTATACACACAGATATAGATATATGACTGTGCATGAACTACCACAAGCATGTATTCATAAATATGCAACCACATAATTTATAGTGAGCCATCATGGTGATCTAACGTTCCTCCAGAATAGATTGGATGATGAATTGTGACATTGTGGATGAATATGCCACTTGAATGCATGATTTGGTCTGCCAAAAGCTCTCCAAAGTTAGATGGACTCATATGTACTCTGCACAGCTGGTTGGAGTTTTACTGTTGTTGATGATGATGGTTTTCTGATCAGATTATTTGCAGTCAGTTTGCATTCTGGAAGTTGCATAATTTCATTGTGCTTGTAGTCACTAACATTAATCATATGGACTTTAAGTTTGACCAAGCTTCATTTCTTAATCACTTTAGATTTAATCTTTTTCCTTTGATCTTTTTTTAACATTGATAATTTTCAGGTTAGTAAGTTTTTAAATCACTGGGTAGGTTGTCTTCCATTTTTTTTGTAAAAGATTTAAAGATTTGTAACTTTTTTTAACATACCACAAAAAGATTATTATTGTTGGCTTTAGAAAGTTTTAAATGAATTAAGGTTTAAATGGAATTGATTTAAAACACTAAAGCTAAGTGTAAGCCTTCTCATGGGGAAATCCTCATTTTACACTTTTAAACTGATAAGATAACTTTGAAGTTTGAACACTAGAGGACATCAGATAGCTATCTTAAAAGAAATTTTAGATGATTGAATGCATGAAGAATTTAAATTGTTTGATGATAATAAGAAGATATTACTGAACAGGAACAAGTCCCATTAATAATACTGAAATTGATTTACAGGTGGATAAAAAAAAGTACAAGAAAGAGATGCAAATAATTTCTGTGGATAATTCTCAGTTATCCAGGTCATGGTTGTTTGAAAGATATTTTTTCAAAGGGCAATTGGATTTCTTTGTTTTTTCTTGAAGATGTTCATTTCTCATCCAACCAGCTTCTTCAGTTCCCATTGATTCCCCACCATTCAGCCAAAACTAAAAAAGTTTCTTGGATAAAAAGCAAAATCTCTTCAAGAAAAAAAGAAGTCCAGTTGCCTTTTGAAAAATCAACTTTGGGACAGATGGAAATAATAGATTTATAAATGAACATGGATGATGATTTAAAAGTTTTAAAAGAATGCATTATTTATACAAATAATGAATCAGAAGCATGTTATCGATAATTTTCTTATACTGGATTTACAAAAGGTATTTTCTGGAGTTGCCACACTGGAGTTAGAAGAGGCTCCTGATAAAGATGACAAAAACTTTGCGACAAAAGACTAAGATTATTGAGAAACAGATATTAGAATTCTCTTTGAGGAGTTTAAAGAAATAAGAATACAAAATTGGTTTATTTATCAAGATTAAAATAATGGGTTTTTATTTCTAGTGACGTTCAATGGCTTTTGAGATTGGGACCAGGGGTAGGATTCTACTAGTTAGGATGGGTTCAGGCGAACCAGTAGTTCCGGTGAGCATTTGGCCGCACCCACCCACCACTTCCCTTTCCTGTGCTTCATTTCCTGTTTTTTTAGCACAGCTGATTCACATGGCTGAATGATTTGCCAAGCATCAATTGTTTTACTCACTGGAGATGCAGCAGAATGTAAATAATTGAGTTGAAAACGGGCTTTTAAAAATGTAAAGCATGGCACACACGTGAAGCGGTTGTTACACCAGTTGAATCGCACCACTGATTGGGACTGTATGGTAATGATTATTTATGATCATATTTAATTGCTTTTTGATTGGAACCGGAGTTTGACTATTTGAACAGAAGAAATAAGGGGGAATCTGTTTAAATATAAATGGAGATATACAGGTGAAACTCGAAAAATTAGAATATCGTGCAAAAGTTCATTTATTTCAGTAATGAAATTTAAAAGGTGAAACTAATATATGAGATAGACTCATTACATGCAATACAAGATAGTTCAAGCCATGATTTGTCATAATTGAGATGATTATGGTTTATAGCTCATGAAAACCCCAAATCCACAATCTCAGAAAATTAGAATATTGTGGAAAGGTTCAATATTCTAGGCTCAAAGTATCCCACTCTAAGCAGCTAATTAAGCCATAACACCTGCAAAGGGTTCCTGAGCCTTTAAATGGTCTGTCAGTCAGGTTCAGTAGGAATCACAATCATGGGAAAGACTGCTGACCTGACAGTTGTGCAGAAAACCATCATTGACACCCTCCATAAGGAGGGAAAGCCTCAAAAGGTAATTGCAAATGAAGTTGGATATTCCCAAAGTGCTGTATCAAAGCACATTAATAGAAAGTTATGTGGAAGAGAAAAGTGTGGAAGAAAAAGGTGCAGAAGCAGCAGAGATGACCGCAGCCTGGAGAGGATTTTAAGGAAAAGGCCATTCAAAAGTGTTGGGGAGTTTCACAAGGAGTAGACTGAGGCTGGAGTCAGTGCATCAAGAGCCACCACACACAAACAGATCCTGGACATGGGCTTCAAATGTCGTATTCCTCTTGTCAAGCCACTCCTGAACAACAAAAAACATCAGAAGTGTCTTACCTGGGCTAAAGAAAAACAGACCTGTCCTCTTTTTTGATGAGAGCAACTTTTTAATTTCATTTAGAAACCAAGGACCCAGAATCTGGAGGAAGAATGGAGAGGCACACACTGCAAGATGCTTGAAATCCAGTGTGAAGTTTCCACAGTCTGTGTTGATTTAGGGAGCCATGTCATCTGCTGGTGTTGGTCCACTGTGCTTCATTAAGTCAAGGGTCAATGTAACCATCTACCAGGAGATTTTAGAGCACTTCAAGTTTCCCGCAGTTTCCCGCAGATGAGCTTTATGGGGATGCTGACTTCATTTTCCAGCAGGACTTGGCACCTGCCTACACTGCCAAAAGCACCAAAACCTGGTTCAATGATTGTGGGATTACTGTGCTTGATTGTCCAGCAAACTCGCCTGACCTGAACCCCATGGAGAATCTATGGGGCATTGCCAAGAGAAAGATGAGAGACATGAGACCAAACAATGCAGAAGAGCTAAAGGCCGCTATTGAAGCATCCTGGTCTTCCATAACACCTCAGCAGTGCCACAGGCTGACAGCTTCCATGCCATGCCACATTGAGCCAGAAATTGCTGCAAAAGGGGCCCAAACCACATACTGAGTACATATGCATGCTTATACTTTTCAGAGATCTGATATTGTAATATTCTAATTTTCTGAGATTGTGGATTTGGGGTTTTCATGAGCTGTAAACCTGAATCATCACAATTATGACAAATCACGGCTTGAACTATTTTGCTTTGCATGTAATGAGTCTATCTCATATATTAGTTTCACCTTTTAAGTTGTATTACTGAAATAAATGAACTTTTGCACGATATTCTAATTTTTTGAGTTTCACCTGTACCTATAAAAGAAAGGATTCAAATGAATGTAATAAATAAAGTTTCTAATAATTTATTGTTATTGCTGATAACCCTTATTGGACTGTTGCTGATTAATATGAAAATATGAGGTTTTAAGGATTATACAGAATGGGCCAAGGTATTAAATAATGGGGCATTGCATTGTACTTTAAGAGATAATGATAAGCAGTTAACATTGATTATACATTCTAGGAATGAAGGATGGTTCATCCATGTTTTTTCCCCATTTTTTCTTTTTATATACTTTACAAATTTTTAATTTTTGTCCTATATAGTTGTATTAGTTTTATTTGTATAATATAATCTTCAATAAAAATATTGAGAAAAAATAAATACGCCAGCACACATAAAATAGAGTTTCCATGGCATTTGGCATCTCTTAATACTGTGTTAAAGAGGCACTACTCCAAACTGCTGCTTTTCAAAAGCTTAAACAAAACTTAAACAAAAATTAAAAAGTTGAGAGACTCTGAAACAGTAACCAGGAGGGCAAAAAGAGAGACAGAGACAAATTGGTTGTTCAGCAGTGTACAGCTTCACTATTTTTTCCTCTGACCACTTCAGTATTTTACATTCTAGTGATCATGAGTCATTCTAAATGAATATGCAGATGATGCAATAATATTTCAGGATAATTAGTTACTAAATGACCAGAAAAGAACCTATTTCTATCTATATATTTGGTTGCAAGATGCAGGTCTTAAGGTGAATACGTTATGCTATAGACATGATCAGATTTCTGTCGTCCTTGCAATAGGATACCAGATGTATTGCCTAGATTGCTTCACAATCCAACATTCTTTTCCCATGTGCCCCAGTGCCCCCCCCCCAATAACCTGGAACAAAATGAAAGGCTTATGACTTTTGGAAATGATGGTAGACATGCTAGATTTTTGATATAGACTGGTTGATTTTCTTACAAAAGGAATGGATCTTGAAGCACAGGATCTCTGATAGATTACACTTTTTGTCAGTTTATATTGGGGAAAAGGGAATTCACTTAGAAGCTGACTATATTTTTATTGTCATGAGTCATGTAGTGCACAATAAAATTTATGAACATTGTTAGAAATATGAACATCCATTAGGGCATGCCTATCCATCCATAAACACTCACCATGAACAGAAATGCTACAATATGCAAGATAATTTGTTATGCATTTTTTATCAGAGCTTACACTATTGCTATGATTATTATGAAGGTCTTCATTTATGTAGATATTACAGGTTGTGTTTAGATAAATATATACATTTTAAAAATACATAAATTCACTGGAACATATTCCAAAATCAGTATATAGGAATACAGTCTTTATTTGCTTCTTTATTTGTTTTGTGCTAATTAATGTCAAATCTAATATAATGAAAAGTGGAGGGCTTTTACATATTCAAATTTATTTTAAGCTGAAAGAGCTATCAAATATGTATTCCAATTATTATTCAAGGGCTATGTTTTTTCTTTAATTTGAATATTACTATTTTTAAATTATGCTTTATTTCATTTTTATAAAATTCCGCAAAATTATTTGTTTCACTAAGTAAATAATAAATCATTAAGTATTGCAATGGACTATAGTCAGGTACAGTCACACCACAAACCAAAAGAATACAAAAAGAGAACCAACTCAAAGCAAAAGATAGAGAAATTCTCAAACTCTAAAAAAAGCCAACCATCACTATCCTTCCAGTGGAACCACTGTCAAACCACTGTTATAATAGACAAAACACAGTACACACAGAAATTTGTATATGTAAAAGCGCTCCACTTTTCATCATATCAGATTTGAGATTAATATATGTATAGCACAAAGCAGCTGACAAGTAGCAACAATGGTACCTTGGAAGATCTGCCTAAAATTCTATTTGCCTGAAAGCAAGAACTGGTGTTACCATAAAAAAGAAATCCATAGAAAGTAAACAAGCTAAAGTACTCTGGGACTGAGCACCTGCCACATACCCTAGACTTAACAATTATTGATAAGAAAATCAAAAAAGCCTAGATATTGAATATGATAGTACATGGAGATAGAAGAATAGAAGAGAAAGAACTAAAGAAAATTAAAAAAAAACACAAAGACCTGAAAATAGAAACAGAATGAGTATAGGGAAAGAAAACAAAGGTAGTACCAGTAGTAATAGGTGCCTTGGGTACAATAACAAAATAACTGGAGCACTACTTGAACACCATTGAAATTGACAAAATCACCATCAGTCAATTGCAAAAGGCAGCTTTATTCTTCTGTTCTTGTACTGCCATGTCCACTATTCAAACAGGTTTTGTCTTTCCTATTGACAATTGTTACATCTGGGGTGTTATGTAGCAACTTCCTATCTGTTTGAATTCTATAGTCCCATATCACTTTAGCCTTTTCATTTGTTATTACTTTCTCTATTTTAAAGTCCCACCAATTTTTGCTTGCAGGCAATTTTTTTTTTCAAATCTTCCAATGCACTGTTTCCTGCTACTTTGTCATGCCATTGTTTGTAGTCAGTCTTTGCAATATTTTTGTAGCAGCTAACCATCCAGTCTATTGCAGAGGTGCCACTTATTGTCTGTTGCTGTCTTCTCAATTCTGGCTTTGTATGCATTTATTATTATTTTGGTCCTGTGAAGCCAGAATTAGTTTCTCAGTCTCTTTCTTCAACTTTCCTGCTCTTAGCCAGGTCTCATTACTACCCATTTTACCTGTTATTTTTTAATGTAATACTTGTAATACTTTATATTCCCATGCATCTTTTCTAATCTTCATTTGGTTTTTCTTGTAGACCATTTTGGTCTCTCCAGTATTCACTAAGCCTTCCTAGTATAGGTGCATTTTCTTCAACTATTCTTCCAATGCCCCTTTTTCTTCTTCAGCAATTTGATGTACTTTGCAATATTCCACACCCACCTGTATTCTTAATAACTAAAGTCTGTTAACAACACTCTGAGGATGAAGGGCCTGATTCATTGTCATTATTTTTCTAGTGCTTCTATCTAGGGCTTTCACTTCTGCTTGAGTCCAGTTTTGTTATTCTGACTGTGATTCTAATGACTACAATTGCCAAAGTGCTGATTGCCTTGATGGTATTTCCTCCAATGAGTTTGGACTTTAAAATCTTCTTTACTCCCTTGATGTACTCACTTATAACCTTTTCCTTAACTTCAGTGTGCTTGATGTTGTCAGCTTGAAGGATGCCTAGGTATTTGTAATGATCATCTTTATCCAGACTCTTGATGTTACTTCAATGAAGCATCTTGATTCCTTCAATTTTCATTATTTTTCCCTGTTTGACTGTAAGCATGACAAATTTGTCCACTCCAAATTCCATTGTGATATCTTGGCTGTATACATGGACAGTGTTAGGCAGCGATTCTATTTCAGATGGTATTTTTCCATACAGCTTCAGATTGCTCATGTAAAGGAGATTGAATAATATGGCAGGTGTTTTTGATGATTGATAGTCATGGCCTGAGTTATTCAGTATTATTGACAAAGGAATCAGTACAATTCCAAACAGTAGTATGGACAGTGAATTTACTTGGAAGATTTGTCTCTTGATATTAACCTTTCCCATTCTATCAGCATTAACTAGCAACTGTGTCTATTGACTCCTGTCTTTTCTAGGCTTATCCAATCATGTGGCAGGTAGTCGAATGGCTTCTTGTAAGCAATCCATGCTATATGAAAACTGGTCTTCCTTTTCTTGCAGTTTTCCTTGTTATTATTATTATGATTTGTCACCCAATCAGCCAGATGTTCTACTGAAAAATATCTGCTTGGCATTGTTTCTAAATCTTCTTTTTCTCTCTCTGTGACCTTATGTGGTTCCAACTCTGTCAGCATTAGAACCATTTAGTTTAATCCATCAGAGTAAATGATACTTTTTTTTCACACTTTGATAAAATATTGGCCCCTGTAGTTAAACTGACTTCTTTATTTCAAGGCTGCAGCAACACAATTTATTCTCCATTTTTTCTCTTTCCTCAGTAAATAGTTAACGTGAAATGGTTGTTTTGCTTACATAGTTGCTGTTACATTACACTTGATAATAATCCAGAATTTTCTTCAAGTTACTCGAAATGCCATAATGGTCTAAACTGAGAAGCGTATCTTCAACTATCCATTTTTCTTATCTGTTCTAGGCAGAGGTTTCTTAGCAGACAGTTTCTAATTATGAAAATAGCTGCATATTAATGATTCACTGCTCACATAATCAAGTAGCCTTAGAGAAATAAGGCAACAAACTTGGCAAGATTAGATTATGCTTAATTGAATGTAAATAATGTGTAAACTTTTAGATTCCAAATCCTGATGAGCTGTTAATATACACAAATTATTGTTAGTATATAGTATTTAACCTAAAGAGTAGTACAGGTAGTCCTAGACTTATGACCACAACTGACCCCATAATTTCTGTTGCTAAGCCAAACAATTGTTAAATGAGTTTTGCCTTTCTTGTAACAGTTGTTAAATGTTTCTGGCATCCCTATTGACTGCTTGCAAAAAGTGATTACATGACCAGGATACTGCAACCATCATAAATATGATTCAGCTGCCAAGCTTCTGAATTGGATTGTATGACCATGCAACAGTTATAAATGTGAAAATGGTCCCTTGTTCACTTTTTTCAGGGCTATTGTAACTTTGAATGGTCACAAAATGAACTGTTGTAAGTTGAGGACTACCTCTACTATTAAAAGTTAGGAATATCTAAGTCTACACTAGTTTTCCAAGCTTGCCAAGGGAAGAATCCGGTTCTTATTGTTTTTTTTTCTCCTGATTATTTCATGCAATCCAGGGGCATCTGTGTGAAGGGCCAAGATAGTGGCCATGATCCTATGATGAAAATCCTGCTCCTTTTTCACGTGTATAAGAAATGCATATCAAAAGATTCTTCCCTTGGCAAAGCTTAGAACCTTTGTGTACACCTAGACATTTTGAACTTTGAATAATACTGCTATTGAATTACTAATACTCTAGTAACTACAATTATGTTGTAATGATAATTACAAAATATGTAATATGTAATAATGTTTTGTAAACATTAACAGCATCTGTAGGATTTGGAATCTAAAAGTTTATATTCAATTATTATTTATATTCAATTAAGCATAATCAAATCCTGCCAGATTTCATTGTTCTGTTTCTCTAAGGCCATTTGTTTATGTTTGGCATGGTTTTTACCAGGTTGCTTCAGTCGCTGTTTTAACTTTTTGACAGTCTGCATTCCTGGCCCTGGTCCAACTTATGAAATTTATTTAATCTTTTACAGTATATAGAGTGAAGATATTCAACATATAGTACAGTGTAGACTTAAATTATATAATTATGATTGTATTTCTCCTTCTGAAGAGAATCTAGGCAGAGCAATCTTGCGTTTTTTTCTCCCTGTTTTTCTGGGTTAACATCAAATTTTCCTAATGACTGCCACATACTTTCATGCCATATTTCAGGGTCAACCCCATATTTCTCTACAACCACATATGGTGTGTTCCTGATCATTTGTTCCTTTCTTTTTCTTTTTCTGAGCTCTTGAAATGGAAGAGGCATCCTATACAGAGATTCATCTCCACATACCTATATTCATTGATATTAGAAGCACTGCAAGAAAATAAATCTGGATGTTTGTCTACATGAACAGTTGGGAAACACAATTCACTTCAAATTAGTAATACACTTCAGTCGTTTTATACTTTTCCTCTTGTCCTGGTCCACCAACATTTTTTCTGGAAAAAAATCTTTAATTATTTATTGAGATAATATAAGATAATAGATAGATGATAGATAGATAGATAGATAGATAGATATTTTCTTTATTTAGTGACTGCCTTGTTTAATGACTATTTACACTTATAACATGATGAACAAATAACCAAACTTTACATTTGATATCTTTGCAGATCTTAAAGCAAAGAAAATATCAAAAGCACAGTTGCAGTCTTACTTTGTGATCATTTTGCTTAACAAAACAGTTGTTAAGAAATCTAATTGCAGTTGCCAAACAAAGACTATTTATATGTATGTTTGTACAGTATATTTTTATATTGCATGCAGTCAATGCAAACATCTCACATTGGTTAATGGTAAACCAATAAATAACATCAGTATTTAAAATAAAACATCTGATGCAAAATAAAATAACAAAATTTTATAACAATTAAAAAGCATTAAAAATAAGATTCATGGCAGCAAAAAATCAAGATATATTCCAAGTCCAAGTAACAAAAACAATTTCAATGACCTCAGCAATCTCAATCCAATAGCTGTTAAAACATAGTTACCACAAAGGAAAGCTAAAGTAAAAATATGTCCTGAAAATATCTCTTTTAAAAATTCGTGAATAAATCGAACAATTTGGTTAAGAGAAAGAATTCCAAAGTTTGTCACCAAATATTGTCACCAAAAAGGCCCAGATATGTTCTTTTTCTAGCTGTATAAGTACAAAGCTTTCAGGATTGGCATTAAATCATACTAGGAGACCTTGAGGTTCATTTTCCTTGGTGGATAAAGACCATTTTAAAGACTATGTTATATATAAAAAGGGTAGAAGCAGAATAACATCATGACAGCTATCTTGCAAATTTTAACATACACATATACACATTACCCCTAGTTACAGATATCTTCTTCACATTTCAAAGAAAGTTTCCAGAAGATTTATCCAAAAAGGAAACACTTTTGAAGTATAATGCCAAATTCAATATATGTCAGTATGATAATATAACAAAAGAAGTTTGTCCATTTGAGAAATGAACCAGGTCCATTTGATATATCCCATTCAGGATAGGATTTTTTGAATATCAAACCGTAAACTTTCTGAGGTGTTTCAATATTTAGCTGAAAGGTCACATTTGATTTCTTGGGCAAGCAACTTTCTACTCAAGGCTGCTATCAGATCTATCTAATCTGTTTCTATATCCTTCTATCTATATCATTTCTATCTCTATCCACATCTACATCTATCTCTATAGCTATCTATATCTATCATCTATTTATCTATCTATGTATCCTATTTTTTTCTGTCTGTCTGTCTGTTATCTATCATCTCTCTTATCTTCTTGTATATCTATGTCTTTTGCAGGTTTGGTAAACATCAAATGCTCGGTGCAGAGAGGAAGATTTCAGAATACCACTATATATTTACTTTTCTTTGTGGAAATAAATATATGTAAATGTGTATATTTTGTGTAATATTAGATGGAAATAATGGTTGCAGCAATCTAATACTTTGAAGGGCACCATATTTAGAAAGGTATATATGCATGACTAATGCAAATTTAATAAAGGCATATTTTCTTTTTGTGTAATATACCATATTGTATATCTTACTTTATCTAAACTCTATTTTGACACAGATATTTATATATCTGTCTATCTATATGACTTTGCTCAAATGACCTATGTTTGATAAACTGGTTTTATCTTTTTTTACTTTTTTTCTGCATTCTATTTTGATTGTTCTGTCTTTATGAACTTTTATCTCCAATGTATATGATGATGACAGCCTAAATACAATTGACCTCTAGACTCAGTGATGTGGAAAGCTATATTTAATCAAATGTTGTTGCCCCCATATCCATTCTGCAGACAAAATGTAAATGTCTTTGCCTTTTCATGTACCCAAACATAAAATTTGTTAGTTTGTTCCTCTAAGCATAGTTTTGTTGAGACATTTATTTGAAGTGGAATGATTTAAACACTCATTTAATAAGAATGTTTGAGGACTTCATGATTTACAAATACCAATGCAAACTGGTCTGATCAGTGTCTCTCAGAATAATGTAGTCCAGAGGGAAAATAACGTATTTAAGTGTGTGATGAAACATTAATTTCAGGAATTACAAATTCACATAGCAATGGACAGAAAGACCTACAAGTGAGAATATGCAAAAAGTACATGGATGGAAATTGATTGATTTATTAATTTCTAATTTATATGTGTTTGTGTATGTGTATGTGTATAAACCCAACAATATCCTCAGTGAACAATGTTGCAACTTTTCCATTAAGTAGTCTCACTGTGATAAGTTGGCTTTTTATTGATTTGCTTGTTTTTGTGATTACCAAACAAAGCAACATCATCAGTGCTAGAAGGGAGTGTGGTTTGCTTTTATTTTATATAGTAGTGGTTTGCCCTATTATTGTCAGTGGGAGTGTTCTCAGTGATTCCTTGATAAGGCTGTTGTTTACTATTAGTTTGTTCATCTGAGTTAATGCTTCCTTGATAGGGATATTGTTTTCTTCGTCATTGTTTGTGAAATCAAGGAGTCTTCATCATGTCTTCTTTTAGGTAGTCGGTGTTCATATTTGCGCTTTGCTAGTCTTCTGCCTGTTTGTCTACATAATGGCTATTACAGTCCTTAAACTGTATGAATTTTTTCTTTCTTTTTTGACTTTTGGTTTACTTAGGAAATGTTGGAGCGCTTTAGTTGTGTGTTATGGTGATACCAAGAGGTTGTAATAGTTTGTTGGTGGTTTCTGAAAGTTTTTTATGGATAGTAATATTATCCTCATAGCTTATATTGGTTTTGCTAAATTGGATTGAGTAGTCAGTCACTTTTGATAAAGTTACATAACTATCCATTTTGGTGGAAGATATTGTATAGATGATTTGTTTATTGGCCATGAAATGGGATCCATAATCTGGGTTGTATGTGTGAGAGTGCTATTGATTCTAGGCATTACATTATGGTCTCTGCTATAAGTGATCACATGAGTGTTTGTTTGATTTATTGATATGGAATGCCTATGATTGACTATTCATATACCAAGCTTGCCTCCCTCTGATTAAACCTCCTTTAATCTTTATAAAAGATTTGTAAAAAAAATCTAGCAAAGCAAAAATGTTATAGTATTGTTAATATTCGTCCTCTCTCAGTTTGATCATGTGGGTTTAAATGGGATTCTTTAAAGCAACTGATCTAAACCATGATCAAACTAAGAGAGGCAAACATTAGTAATACAAAAGCATTTTTGCTGTGCTAGATTTTTTTTACAAATCTTTTACAAAGAATTGCTCCAGTGCGGACCAATTATATTCTTAAACCCGAGGAAAAGTGTCAAATCAGTTTAGAGATGTGTCTGATTTCTTATACAGCAATGAAAACTACTCTTGCCTGTACAGATTTTCTAATTGATCCAAATAATATTTGTTTTCCAAAAAATATTTTCTAATACAAATAATATGCACCTTTACAGACAATGAAAGAATGTGACAAAGTGGGATTCCTTGAGGAGCAAATTTAATTTCAATGCATGACATGATGATAATAATACCCTCTCAAGGTTTTTTATGTGTTTGTAAGAGAGTCCTTATCTTTCCTCCAGGAGCTCAAGGTTCTTGAAGGATGCTCTTTTTAAGTCATCCCATAAAAATTGTGTGAGATAGATTAGCCTGAACAAGTCATTGGCCAAAAGTTACTAGGTGAGCTTCCATGGTTAAGATTAGACTTGAACATGTCACCATGGTTCTATTCCAGCATCTTAACCACTAGAACATACTGTAAATATGCCAGCAGAGAGGATCAGATTATCAAGACAACCTTCTAAACCTATGGCTCAGAGATATGTATAAATACCAAAATGGGAAAAGGAATTATTCTATATACTGACAAATGCAAACTTAAACTTTATCCTTTTCATATATACAGGGTTGTATTCGGTTGGCATGGTGTTGTTTTTAATCATTCTGTTCTTCTCCTTTCAGGCACTTCTGTCTATAGTTCCTTTCCTCTACCCAGCTAGGGAGTTTCTGCAATTTCTCAGCAACCCAGCTTTCCTCATCTATTGATAAAACCAACACTAAAGTTAAATCACAACGCAATCTGTATTTTGACAATTAAAATTGGTTTGTCTTCTCATAAGACACTTTAGGATAGAGAGAAGAGAAATATGGAAACTGTGTTTTCAGAAAGTGGCCCAACATCACAGGAACAATAATCCATAACAAGAATAATGACTTGACTCACTAGAGAGTGGATAATGCTGCTGCAGTGGAGAATCCCTATGAAGTCCAGAAAATATGGAGGCAATAGAATATGTCAAGCTTTTAATATTGTGCTCAGCTAATTTTTATTTTTTCCAGAATAAGACTTTTCAGTTGATGCATCCTTCCGCAGCACATTTACATTGATGTAAATGAAATCAGAATCTAACTCAGTCTCTTTAAACTAATTAATTTAAAGGGTTTTTTCCTTAACTTGCATGTGCACATGGGTGTGCATGTGCATGCACGCACATACACACACACACAAAATCTATTCTATTAATCCTAATTACCTTCTAAGTGTGTCACAATTTTTAAATACCATACCGCTAAGACATTATTTTACTCTGCTAGCCATTCCTCAGCAGCACTGAAATGGTTAATGCAGAGAAGCCAGGTTATTACACATTTCAATTCCAGAATCAAATATAAAAATTTCTATTATAGGGACAATTAATTACATCTCAAAATGGCAAATGTGCATCCTTGTCAGGTAGAGTGTACTCTGATGGCCTTTCCTCAAACACTGAATGTGGAGATTTGATCTCTTCTAATGGTGCTGAGAAAAGGGTAATTACGCTATGGTCAAAGCTAATTTGCTTTCTGCCAGATGAACTGTTGTATTTTATTGTACGCTGACATTTTAAAGTAATTACGGCACTGTTGACCTTAGACAATTCCAGTTGTATCGCTGTCTACAGCTGCAGCATTCTACCTTTGGCTGGCAGACAGAGGCTGTAACGAGGTAATGACACGGACAAAGAGCACCATATGGGGCTCCTTTGAGATACACAAAGCCCAGTGAAAGGAAACAAGAAAATTTTAACATCATCATTACAGTCGCACATTTTTGCAGTCATAAAGTAGAGAGCATTCCTTACATACAGACACAGACACAGACACACAAACATACCAAATGTTCTAGGTTGCTTGCCTACTTACCTACCCATATGTTTTTTCTTCTCTAAATAGCAGTGCAGCATTAAGAAGGAAGAGGTCAGGTAGAACCAAATGTGAAGTCTGGGCCTGCCCTGACACAGGGTTCAAAGGCTAAAGACTATTGATTGAGATAAAAGCCTAGGTTCTTATCTAACGTTAAAGACACTTCTTGTTGTCTGAAAGCTGGGCCCATAATTAGACAAAAAGGAAAGTACTCGAACCAGAGAAATTGCTATTAAACCAAGCTTTGTAAAATAGACAAATTCGTTATTTCAAAGAAGATGTTATTATGCTTCTATGTACTTTAGTCAGTTATGTTTGGCTGCCTTTTTTATACTAAGTAATATAAACATGTTCACAGGTCTCCCTCCATTAATACAGCTCAGCTAAGACAGCAAAATAGATTATAATGCAGAGAGAACATTTCATTTCAAAAAGGGACACGTAGTGCAGGTTACAGCACTGTAGAATTTATTATAGTGAAGAATTGGGGATGGGGGGGAGATGGAACTTTGCTGTCACCTTAAATACTATTTGACATTTTAGTACCATATGGAAAACCTGGCTACAGAAATATTCACTTGCTCATAGCAGACCATTCTACCGATAATGTATCCTGTAACTGATCTCTATGGTAATTACAAAGAAAATGGGACTCAGTGAATTTCTCTCAAAGTTACCTTTCCATTATGACAGGTTATAGTTGGACAAGTAGGAAAAGTACAATCAGAACTACGTTATATGAAGATGGCATTTTACAAATAAGGTTACCATGCAATAACAAGTGCCTTCTAATAGGATGAGTTGTCAGAAGCACATTATGGTTCTTCACACTGATAAAAAAAAAAAAATGGGATTACTTCCTGTAGCTTTCTCAGTATAATATGTAATGTTGTTTCTGACTGTAACTACTGGCTTGCTGGTTGGATCAAGATCTATTTAATTTAACTTTCGTTTTTCAAACATAGCCAGTCAAATATTTATAGAAGTTTACAAGGTGAGCATGCTAGTAAAAAATATTCATTTCTCCTCACACCCCACACCAACACATTGGATTGTCCCCACTTCTTTAAATATTTTGACTGTAAAGGTGAGTGTCCCATTTAAGTAACTTCCAGTAG
Source organism: Hydrophis major (assembly GCA_033807585.1). Taxonomy (NCBI): domain Eukaryota; kingdom Metazoa; phylum Chordata; class Lepidosauria; order Squamata; family Elapidae; genus Hydrophis; species Hydrophis major. The sequence continues at coordinate 327,518,518 of CM066329.1, read as the reverse complement.
CTGTTACTGTTTTGTATTCCATTAATTTGTGGACTTTATTTATGTCCCTACCTGTAGCTTTCCAAATGAGTTAGGACTGCAATTATCAGCAGACCATGCTAGTAAGAAATTGAGGGAGTTGTCATCAAACATATCTAGAAAATACCAGGTTATTGAAATATGAGCTGGGTTAATATGTGGAAATAGATACCTTATATTCAAAAACAGGGGTGTCAGACTTGCGGCCCATGGGCTGGATGCATCACATGATGGCTACTCCCATGCCTGGTTTAGCAAATGGGGAAAAAGTCTCAATATATTACATGACACCATCATGATGACATAGTTTGACACCCTTTTTCTAAAGGGTTGAAAGTCTTTAATAAGTAACTTATTATTGAATTCAGTAATGATGAATTATTCATTGAATTCTTTGAACAATTTTATAATTATTTCAGAATTTAGTATTGTTTTCATGCCATTTTTATTTTCCTCAAGTAATGTAACTGATAATAAAGAGAGGATTGTAGGAGTTTTTTTTTTTTTTTTAATGGTAGCAGCTAGTAACAGTTACTCAGAGAAAAATTCTATTTGCCAAGAAAACTATGGTGCTAGTGGTAGTAGATAATATATAGCAAATAAATATATTAATCCTGGGATGCTTAGATTCAGACTTAAATTTGCACTTCATACTGTGCCAGTTATAGAGTTTTTAATCCAGTTCTGTCAGAATTCTGAATAAAGAATATATTTCGTCTCCTCCAGTAACTATGTGATAATTGGTTACTCCTCAGTTGAATCATTCAGTTAATTTCAACCTTTGTTTATATCCTGGACATAAATAACAAAAATGAAAAAGAAGTATAATGTTTGAATAAATTCTAGTGGAATTCATTAGAAATACAAATGGGTGAAACCTTTGTAATTTTTTGTACTGAATTTATGATTACATTTACTCAATCTTTTTGTTATTATTCTTCTTTTAAAAAGTAGATTTTGATTGTAAAAACAACTCTATGGATTGATCTTCTTCATAATGCAACCGCAACCATGGAATTAGAACTTTTGTATAGGGCTTCTACATTAGGCAGCAATTCAGGCAACCATTGAATGGCAAAAAGAATATGAATTTTCTTCGTCTCTCTACTATCCATCTGCCAGTCATGATGTAATAACTCAAATATTATTTAACGGCAGGGCTGCCAACCTTGAGTGATAGTTTGGAGTGAGACACTGCGAGGAAGCGAAGCGACCGAGGGGGGGATGGTGTGGAAGGGGGGTGTCCCCCCTTCCACGGTAGGGAGCTTTGACAATTTTACATTTTAAATGGTGCAATCTGATGCATACTTTAGTCATGATTTGGACATATACATACATACATACATGCAAGCAGCACCAATGTACTTGAACCGGATTTGTAAGATATTAATAATGCAGTTCACTGACCATGAATAATTGAAGTTCCTGACTTGTAACTGCAGTATTCTACCTCAACTGACTTTATTAGCTTAGTGATGTACTATAGACCACTATAGGATGAATTCAATGTGCAACAAAAAGACAAAAAACCCGAAACAACTACAGAGATAATGCAAATACATCAATGGGTATTCTTCTTTCTGTATCAAATACCATACTACATGCCAATATCAAATGCTATAGTCTCAGTCTTTAATTATATACTAACTTGTTGACTGAAATAGGGGTTCATAATTTCAGACATGTATAAACTAAACATTTAATCAAATAATGAGTGCTTCATATAAATATACATATTGTTAACTGTAAAACTCATCTACTGTATTCTGAAGCTTGGCCCTAGCTTTCATCATAGAAGCTATAGAACCAAAACAAAGCCCTGGTAGAGACTAAAAAATACAGCAAGTGCTGTATCTTACACAGTGCTGTATCTTACACTGTGTAAGATACCTTGTATCTTACACAGTGTAAACCCCAGGGTGGTGCTCGTAAAATTACTTTTTTTAAAGAGCCATTATAGCAACTTTATTTGGCTGAAGAATTAAGCAGATGTTTAATTAATTACCATTTGGAGGAGACTGCTTCCAATATTAGAAAAAGGGAAACCCTAACCTTGTTTTTAAAGTATTTTCAAAAATGCTGTCTTGAAAACTCACCTGCTACCAAGGCCCAGAGTAAACAGGAGGGGGAGAGGGGGAAGGTTACTAAACCAAATCCAAGTTATTAAAGGAACCCAACTGCACTCTCAATGCTGGAGTGTCATGCGATCGCTTGGAAATACATAACCTTTCATCCTGGTTGATCCCATTGTCCTAACAGAACATTGTCCTAATGCTTTTAGCATGTGGGTGTATGAGCAAACTTCCACCACCACCACCACCCCTTTACACGCCTTATGCTCTCTTTTAGCTGATCCAAAAGAGTCTTCCCAAACCAGCAAGGCGAGAAGCGCGCCAGGCTGATCTATAAAGGGGCTGGGCAGCTTTGTGCAAAATAGAAAGTTGGAGGACTGACAGGATGTGATCCTCTGGAACAAATGTCTTTCAGAGAGAGAGAGACGCCCCAGCTTCTAGTTACATCTCTGGCAGCGGACAATTCTCAGCTTTGCTTACCAGGGTTATTCCAAGGCTGTTGCCTGCAAAAGAGGCTTTGCCAGCCCCCTCGTGTCCTTCTTTGAAAAGGGCAGCTGGCTTGTCCCGGAGGACATTGCAGAGAGGGAGAGCGCGGGGCAAAGTGGCTGCGAGCGCCCCGGGCGGGAAGAAGCCTCTTGCTCTTCGAGCGAATTTGCTAATCGGCATCATGCACAGTTACAGGACGCCGAGGCAGAACGAGGATTAAGGCGGGAAAAGAGGCGCGGTGGGGTGGCTGGGCAGGGCGGGGCGGCGCTGGGAGCTCATCCTTCTCCTAAGAGGAATATTCGGAATATCAGAGAATGTACTAGAGATATATTTATTTTTGTACATTCCATTTTGGGGGTTTAGCGTGAGATTTCGTTTATCAGAGTGAGACAGTCAAAATTGGTTGAATTGTGTGAGTCTCACGCTGATTGCGTGAGAGTTGGCAGCCATGTTTAACGGTGCCTCATTTCTCAAAGAACAATCATACATCAAGTATTTAACTTTGCAAAGGCCCTCCTAGCCACAACTGTCATCTGCTCTTAGAGCAGTTATTCGTGTTTCTGATAGAACCCTCTGCTTTCTGAGTGACATTGTTTACCAGTTTGTTTTTGACTCCAATTCAAGTTGTTTATGTTGAACTTTAAAGCCTCTCGTGGCATAGGATAAGTTTATTTTAAGGGACTTTCTCTTCTCAATTTCATTTGCCCAGCCCATCATATCCCCCAAAAATGATCATGTTATAAGTTCCAGTCCCTAAGGTGCTATACTTGGTGGGACCTAGATGTTTTTGGCTGAGGTGATCACCCTGAGATGAGGTTGGCCTCATCATTGTTGAATTTCTGGAAATCCCCAAAGGCCTAGTTAGCCAGCAGACCTGTTTACCCAGGGACAGGAGAACTAGGTGAGATGTTTTATTTAACATCTCTTCATCTATTATGTTTTACGTTGGTTTTTGTACTTTTAAATTTATTTATTCATTGTTCTAGCTTGCTAATACCACTCAGAGTCATTTACTATATAAATTAGTTTAATAAATAATAAAAGTCTCAGAAGTTCAGTGGTTAAAGTGCAGTACTGCAGGTTACTTCTGTTGACAGTCAGCTGCCTGCAATTTAGCAGATTAAATCTCACCAGGCTCAAGGTTGCCTCAACCTTCCATCTTTCTGAGGTGGGTAAAATGAGGACCCAAATTGTTAGGGCAATATGCTGACTCTGTAAACTGTTTAGAGTGGGCTGAAAAGTGGTATATAAGTTTAATATTTATATTTACTTATTGCTAATCAGTAAATATATCTTTTTCCGGGCTTTGTAAAATTTAGTATGAAAACTTGAATAGGATTCTGTGACCAATTTCAAGAAATCATTTACAGAACTCCTACAGTTTGTAAACCTTGCCTTAGCAGTACACCCAAGCTTACTTTATTTGTATCCAGCTACAGGTGAATGCCTACAAAGATATTCTAGTGATCTCACATTGTGATATCTTTTCTTTATCACCTTGTAAAGTTTACTCATCTGAATAAAGTTACAAACATCTTTTCTCATTCAAATCAGGCAATTATACAGCTGAATCAATTACTGTATAAAACTATCAGTAAAAATTCAATAATCTTTATTTCTGCTTTCTGTAAGAATGAAAATAAAGGCAGGACTGGAAGGAGAAAGTGTGCCCTATGAAATGCTTGCACTTATGATGAGAACTGTCAGTTATTTTGCCCACACCCTATGGAACATTCTCCTCCTGGAGGTGAGGCTATTCCCTCCCCACTCTCTTGACATTCCAAAAAGGAGTGAAAACATGGTTCTAAGGCCTTGCATGGGGAACCCAGAGGAACACACAGTCATGCTTTGAAAGCTTTCCCTTTGCATTTCAAGTGTTTTAATCATCCTTGCATTTTAAAAAATATTTAACTTATATATACTAATCGTTCCATTTTAATATTTTATTGTACACTTAGAGGCCTTCTGTGAGGGAGATGGGCAGTTCAAAAATGTGCCAAATAAATAAATAAATAAATAAATGGATGAATGAATTAATGAATGAATAAACAAACAAACAAACAAACAAACAAACACTTCAGTGGCAACAACATAAATGTTTCTTCTATACATAAGCCATTTCTGACAAACTGGAAAGCTAGATATTATTCTCTCTGATTTCCTTATTTAAATGTTTGACAAGCCAGGGGTAATTATCTTGATACTGATTACGAAGAGAGTTATCAGTCATGAGTTGGAAAATACCAAGAGGGTGCTTGACAAACATGAGCATTGTTTTGTTTTCTCTGTACGACTATATAGTAAAGGAAGCTTTCAGAAACATTTGCACCCTGTTAGTAACCCTGGAATTATCTTTTTCAATTAGGAGTGGGATATTTTTCACTTATGGAAAATGGAAAATGTATGAATCATCTGAACTGGAAGGAAAGAAACAAAACTAGAAAAAGTAATGGAGCTTTGGAAATGGATCTATGGAGCCTGTCAGTGTTTCACAGGACTTTCTTGATCAGACTAATTACTTAAAATTTGAGAGAGGGGAAAATATGTTTACCTTCTAATATGCTATGTGTCGGTCAAAACAATTCACTAAGTAATTTAACTGTTGAGATATAGTGGTAATACACTGTTTGGCTATCAGTTCAAGTAAAAAGCAATGTGCTGAAATACTTCTAAAAGGAACCCACATACCATCAAGCAAAAGGTTTACTGAAACATCTCCATAGTTCTTTTTTCGTTTATTGCAAAATGGTTCTGCTTCCTTCTTTCAAGCCAGTCTGTTTTCTATGCAAAGCTATTTTGGACCATAAAAATACAACTCTAATTCATTAGACCCTACTAGATCTGTGTCAGAGATGTGACCTTCCAATCTGGGCACAGTTAACTGAGGTAATACCATCTCCTCATTATGATCTTGAATTTATTGTCCATGAAATAGGCTGTTGACTGTTTTTCTATAAAAACAAATATAAAGAGAAATCTGGCACATAAAAATAGAAGTCAAAATGTTGATTGCTATTATAGCAAGTATTACAGTGTTTAAGAATGGTCATTTTTCTAAAACCTATGTTTTTAGAAGGGTAAAAAATAAAATTATTCACAATATTGTGTTTTTATTATTTGAATGGCTTAGACACAACTATTTGATGAGGTTCCAGATGAAATGTGATTCATGCTTAGGCATTTTGAAATGAGTTCTCTCCTTGCTGACAAACCATTATATACTAAATGTAAAAGAAAGTAACTAAAATTGTAATAATATTCCTTGAATAAATATGGTATGTGTAGGCATATAACAAAAGGTTAGTTTCTATTCTGCCTTAAAAAGGTTAGTTTCTATTCTGAATTTCTTTCAAGAAACAATAGTGAAGAATAGGAATGACTACATAATCTAGCTAGAATCATCTTCATTCATTGCTCAGTAGTAAAATCAGCTTTTCCCCCTCTGTTTCCTTTTCATTTATATGAGTACCTAAGTAGAACCCTGTACATTCTGATATATTTGGAGAAATTATGTTTTATACTGGTGATGATTTTCTTATTACAAATTTTTGTTTGTTTTATTTTTATAGAAAGACTAGAAATTTTATTTCCTCGCAATCTTATAAAACCTCATGTATTCCAAACAAAGATAAAAAATAAAAAGTAACATGGTAAAATAGCCTGGTAAAAGTTAGCAGAAATATGGTTGTCTATGCTACATTCAAACCATCAGCATGAGTCAAACTGAAGGTGGACTTCTACATACACCATGATTTAATCATCTCAATGTTCCATTCATATAAAACAGTTATACATTATCCTTCAGCGACAATTTCAAAGCAGCTAATAAGAAATAAAATCTGTATATTTAACAAAAGTAACAGTGAAAAACTATAATAGTGAGCAGAATAAAATAATGTCTAAACTTTAGGACAAAACAATGCTCATTTGATATTAAAAGGAACTGAGAAGACAACTTTATGAACAAGATGCCTCCATGCCTTTGTCTCAAAATTTTTTTATCTAGTTTCAATATGGTTTTTGATATAGTATGCTGGTGAAGAGTTTCTAAATGACTTAAATAATGTACATTAATTATATAAATCAGTTGTTTCTTATTCTTTAAAAATTAGACATGATTTTGATCTACATTAGATAATGCTTACTTGTATTATTCTCCATTTGATGGAAATGATGAAAAAATGTGTCCCATTGTCTAGTCAATTCATCACACACTTTATAACATTAGCTGCTGATTTTCTATCAGCTTGTAACATTCCAGTGTGGTTTGGGAGCATTCCAAAATTGAAATAAAATAACAAGAAGTATGGAGGAAATACAAATTTATGAAGAGGTTTGTTGCCTCTGACTGTTACCTACAGTGTTTCTCGTCAGGACTTTATGGCTCTGTGTCAATTTTCAGTGTAGTACTTTTGAATGTTTTTACTAGAATTATCTATCTATATTATCTCTTTCATAAAAGGTGTCGCTGCAAGCAGAGTAAGCATGCATGAATAACTTTCATGCAAATCACTGGATCAGTCCTTGGATGGTACCCAAACCCACTTTAGCAAAGATAGCAAGATGTATATAAAGGAAAACATTTGTAGTTCAGGGTTGAATTGGGAATTCCTTTTTGCTCTCTGAGCTTGCTTGTTTTCTTGCAGACATTTCATTATCCAAACTAGGTAATGCTATCAATGCTAGTCCATCAATGCTAGCAAATTCATATTTTTATATTTGATCAAGAAAAGTATTCCAAAAGCTTGATTCAGCTGGATCATTTCATGTGCAATATTGCTGTTCTCTCTGTTTCTACAATAATAGCCTAAGAATAACTTTATTATTAGTGGTAGTTAGCATTTACTTCTTCAAAATAGGCTTAGACTCATTTTCCTAGTTCACACTTGACAACATTAGTTACAATGACTGACAACAAAAATATTTGAGGCACTATGAAAGTTTAACTTCTTTTTTTAAAGCAGACACAAAAATTCAGGTTTTCAAAAGTTAAAGAGTTACAGTGTCAAATACAGCTCATCTTCCCATAAATTGAATAACATAATCAGTATTCCTTTTCCCATAATTGTGGTCTTCAATTGAGTATTCTGTCCAATTACATATCCAGTCAGAAGTTGAAATTCAATAGTATTCTGGTTAAAAAGATACTTTGGACATAAGCGGAATGATCAAAATATACTAATTAAATAGCATGGCATCCCATTTAAAATACTTTCAACAAAAACAATATAGTTATTTACATATTTTAAAGATTTGTATATTTGTCTATCTTAAGCAACTCACAACAATCTTGTTTCTTAGATCTTGGGTTTTATCTTAGGTGCAGAATATGTGTTTAGCCCAGCTATCAATGAATGCTACAAAATATTCATTTTATTTGATGCAAACATGTATTCAGAAATGCATGAAAGTAATGTCTGTACCTTGATGAAAATTGTGATGAAGTCTGAAACCTAAGTTGGAGAGAAAGGACATTCCTTTGTTTCTGAAACATAAAGATTCATTTAATTAACAATTGACCAGTGAAAAACAGGTCTTTACAGAACAATCTGTAAAGGCTCTTTTCCTTATCTATCTCTCACTATTTTCTTTAGATACAAAGAGATTGTTGAAATCTCCAGCAAACTGAGCAAGAAAACCTGTTCAGGGAACATGGAAGTACTTGGAAGAATTGACTCAAGTTGGCTACATTCACAGTCTCTTGCATGCAAATTTTATAAGTTTCCTTTCTACCTGTTTTTCCAGTTAAATACGGCTGGAGTAGACAAGACACATAGCCCTGGTCAACAGTTTGTTTGTGTCAAACAAATCACTTCCAATCGAACAATGAAGTACAACAGACACGTTGAAATAGAATGAATGAATTTAAAGTAATAGCAAAACTTCACTGGTTACAATGTACACTTGCTCTTTTACACATCCTCTTCCACACTTACCCATGTCCTGAAGCAAGCCACCAAACACTAATTAAAGGTACAGAAGCTACCAAGCCTGGATCAAAAGACAATTCAAGAGTAGGTAGACTTTAAAACCCCTTTTACTCCCCAAGTCTTTGCCCAATCTACCTTGTTTCCCTGAAAATACTACCTATTACCTGAAAGTAAGTTCTAGCTTGATTTTTCCATGTGTGCCCAATATAAGTTCTACCACTCAAATAAGCCCTAATTAAGCCCCCACCCACTCCATGATACAAGGGTAAAAATTAAACTAGGGTGAGGATGCAGGTGGTGGAGCTGCCCTTGGGGCAGTTGTAGCCAGGCCTCACACACACTGACACCTGCCTTGCCAGCCCATTTCTTCTGCAGCCAGCAATAGAAGAAGTTCCACAGTAGAAGAAGTTCCTGAAGGCCTCTGACAATAAAAAGGATGCCAGCGGCGATGCTCACAAGTGAGGTGAGTCAGTGGATGACATCCCCTGAAAGTAAAATCTGAAATGAAAAATAAAAAACAAAGTCTTGTTTTCGGGGAAACACAGTAGTGTTCAACAGTAGTGATGAAATGGGGAGTCCATTTGCTCAAGCCCAACTTCCTTTGTCTAGATCACATGATTTTTATTTGTTTCCGTATGACATTCTTTTCTGCTTTCCTAGTGGATAAGGAATAAACAAAATTTTAGACAAGATTTTCTGCTTATGGCATCTTCAGCTTAGTCTCACACCACCATGTTCAGACCTTTTATCACTTTATAGGTCTCTTGGTAAGGTCTCCTCTGACTCCTTGGTCACTTTTCACAATATCACATGTCTTTAGGTTTTGATTGATTCTTCTTTCTATATACTTTATAGGATATTGTTTTTACAATTGTTCATCATTTATTAAACTTGATTGCTCATCTATCCTGTCATTCTGCTCTCTATCTACCTGCACTTTTCAAGAGAAACTTTGGAAGTTAAATAAGCTACATATAGCATAGACATATGTAACTTTCTGACTTATTGCTTCTCACAGCCTCCCACAGCAGAACTTGGACAGAGCCAAAAACTTTCATCTTACAGCCTTCATGACATAAAGTAGAAAATTAACATGGGCATATTGGTAATCCCATTATATAAGATTATTTCCAGAATAAATAGACATGAGTCCATATTTTGAATTATATTCATGTAGATCTTATGTTATACTATATGTTATATCACCACTTTAATGATCAATAGACTTGGACTTGGAGCAAATGTTTTGAGTGAATGGTGATGGAAATCATTCCCCTACTCCCTATTTTGTGCAATCAAAAAAAGTTTTATGATCAAATGACAGTTTTTAGATAGTAAAGGGTGAAAAAAATGAATGCCTTTATCAGCTTGTTTGCTATAAAACCACTGTTTAAAGTGGTTATGTTTACATTTTTGTATGGTTAACGGGCAGTTTCTAAAATTCAAATTAGCATTTTCATTAAACTGATTCTGACACAACCCAGCCTCCTGTTCAACCATAATAATATACTCATCCTACCAACTGAAGCAAAAATTGAATGGCTCTTTTCCTGACTTGGCTTTACATCTTAAAAAATGTTCTGTTCCACTGGCTAAACAGGGATTTGAAGTGGTCAGTTAAAGCTTTTCTTCTCACTTTTCAATTTTATGGTCCTATTTCATTACCCTTCTTTTTGTGCAATATGTCATTTCACATTATCTGTATTTTTTTCATATTTTACAGGATGTCACACTTAAATTGATCGAACTTCCAGAACACTGAATGCTGCCTCCTGTATCTCAGCTATTGCCTTAAATCACCAAAAGAATGACAATGAACACTGACATTCCAAAGGTGCGCTTTCAACTGACTTTTTAATGAAATTTCACTAAAATAAAATGGTGTACTCATAAGGAAAGGTGATATGCCTTTCATAAGTTGATAAAGACCAAATTTGGTGAACTAAATAAGAATAAAATGTTCAATTGGCTGCTTAGGTATCATTTAAGCTAATAATTGTAATTCTAAAAATGTATTTAAACTCCTTGAAAATTATTAAGATTCTACAAAATCCTAGTAACTGAACAGTATTTAATCATGTTGGAATATGTTTACTTTTGATGGTTGTCAGAGAATCTTGGTAGCTATTAGATATTAATTTTATCTTGCTTTCTTCATGTCCCCTAAATAATTGTATATGTTTACCTGACCTTTAAGGCTAAATTTAAGAGAAATCCAGAAAAGAATGTGAACCAATTATGGTGCTCATTTTTGTAGTGACATGCTCACATGGTAGTGGCTTTTAAAGGTATTATTTGAAATTTGCTACCCAAAATATTGCTTTGCTTATCACATGGCAAGTATAACTGCATACATCTGTTCATGTATTAATATTTCCAGATGAGGCTTTTTTATGGAAACTCTATTCCCATAGATAATATTCTTAGTTTTCTTCTATTTTCCTCCTCATCACTGTGGATCTTATCTATGTAGTTATAAATAAGCATGTTACTTCATTTCAGCACATTAAAACAATGCTGAACAGATAGATATGATTTTTTTTGTTTGTCTACTTAATGATATATCCTAGCTGATGTTGGTTGCTTTTTGTGTTCATGATTTGAAAATTTTGGGAATTTTAAGGATAACATCTGGTTATCTATGATGTGTCCTATCATTCTGTTGTTTGTAACTGGACTATTATAACTTGTTATAAATTGAGGCATTTTGATGTCTTTGTGGTACTAGACCAGAGCAATTGGTACTATTTCTTCCAAATTTTTGTGATAACAAGTTTTGAATCTTGGTATTTTGCAACCTTTTCCAATTTTTTAATTTCAACAGTATTGCCTCTTGGAATGGCTCCATCAATAAATCAAGTATGTTCTTGGGACATAAAAGATGATGATAATGATGATTACTGTATAAGAAGATAATTAGACTTCTTTATATCCATTAGACTTAGTAGCTTGAATATGTCTTAGGTGGTAAACTAATTTTCTTAATTAATAAATTAAAGTAGGCTTACTGATGTTATTGTCACTTAAGCAAAAGTTGCAAAGTTACTTAAAGCAGCTTATGTAAAACAAATCATTTGTCAGATTAACATTCTTTTAAAACATATGTGGTAGGAGATTTTGTTCAGTTATTCAATGGATTTGTATCTATTCTTATTTTATTTATATTACAAAGAAAAATTTAAGATGAACTGAATATTGCAACCTCTCCCCAACAATTAGATACATGGCTTTTAATTTCTTGCATATTAACAATGAGTGGTCAAAATAAGAGGTTATTTTGGAGTGATTATTATGATTATAATCAGGGTTGACACTTGTAACACTTCAAACATGTAACCACCAACAGTTCCTTTACAATGAAAGAGCTTCCAGAGCAACACATTTTAATAGTCAGAAGGGTTGTGAATTTACAGCTTTGCACAGCAGGTGTAGCTGCACATCTTTCTACCCTAAATACACATGCTCATCTAATCTGACAGATTAGACAATGGCATAAAACAGATTAGACAATGGCATAAAAAATAACTGATATTTAAACAAAGCTTCATCTCCATGGAGGCTAAGCTTGTTGCCCAATCAAACGCCACTAATAACTTTTCCAAGTCAAAAACAATGTATAGTTTCTTAATGAAAACCAAACAGAAGCAAGAACAGGGCTTGATGACATTTTAAAAATTTGCTTTCCTGTCTTTTTTCAATATTTACCTTTGTATCATTCTGTACAGGGGTTTTGTTAATTAGTTGCTTGTTGTGTGCATGCCTATAACCAAGACAGCACAGCAATTCAGGGTTCCTTGCATAAAAAAAATAAAATCTAAATGGTTAAGGATCTATACTTTTTAATTTTTAATTTTTGTATCTGCATCTCTGTGCAGCAGAGAATCTGGATGTGTATGGAGCAGATTTGAAGGCTGCAGGATAGGAAGAGCAAAAACATTCTATTGTCTATTCAGAGATCTCCTGCAATGTTGCATTTCACAATTTTCTTATTTAATGACCTGAATCTAATAATAGAAAACAAATGCCAGGTCTCTTGATTTTTATCAATCCTTCAAACTACCCCCTTCTATTCTTCTAATATCATAAACTCTGGTGCTTTCCAGGACGTCGTGGAATAAAGTACAGGGAATCAAAGGCTCACTTCCTTATGCCAGTATAAAACAACCATTGCATACATTCCTGTGATTATTCAAAACAACTGCACATTTAAACAGTAGAAGAAATGGGAAAGTTTGCATAATCACAGCTACTTTAACATTTTTAAGATAAAATCATTTGGAAAGTATAAAAATAGAAAGAGTTATTTTCCATTAATGTTGTGAATGTGCATTCATCAAACAGGTGGCAAACATACATTTGTTGATTAAAAGGGAGTGAACTAACCATTAATGGAGTCTAGAGGGTTATTTAGAGAGAATTGCACTTGTCTCCAATTAAAAAAAAAAATAGCAGACCAGGTGCACTGTAGGTCAGTTACAAATGTAGAGAGCTATAAACCTCTGGCATTATTCCAGTGGCTGTATCATGCAACAGCCTTCCTATAATTTAAAGATTATGTAAGGCATATAACAAACATGTTCAATGAAAATATAAAGTTAGAGACAAATCCTATAAATGCTCCAAAGAAACAGCCATTGTCAAGTGGGATCATTGTTTAATCTGCTTCAAATAGGAACTGCTGCTAGTTATATCAACAGTAGGAGGTCAGGTAAAACCTACCAAACAAAACAAGGCCTTCATCATGAAAACACTTTCACTTTCACTCAGAAGCTGTATCTGTCCTATATTGTTTTTACTAATGATTAATAAATGTCAGTGTATTGTGTTCCATTGAAAATTCCTCAAGTCAAAATCCTTAATTGAAAAATTGCACCAGAGCAAAAACAAAACAGAACAAAAAACAAACAATCTTAGCTAACTCTTTTTGGCAGATTCTGCTTTTTTTCCCACTATTGATGTTAATTCTGACTTTTCTACTATTATGTTGCTTTATAGAATCTATTGCTGAATGCAAACTTTTCAGAAAGCAGTAGCATGGATATTTTGTTCCATTACTTTTATTTTGAAATAATTATGAGGAACTTTTAAAAAGGAAAATGAAAAGAAATGGCAAGTGAAAAATGATAAATACATTTTAACTAGCATGAAAGATTATGGTGCCACTTTATTAAGTCAACTTTAACATACTATAGGAAGGATAATTGTTTTGAAATGACATTACTCCTGTAGTACATTTTCATAATATCTTACAGGCAATTTAGAGAATTTAAGTTCTACAGCATTACACATCAATGAATTAAAATGCTATGGGATATGAAAAATAAATATTGGTCTTCAAACTTATATAAGTTAAATTATTACCACTGCTTCCTCTCAATTCTATTCAGACTTTTAAAATCTTGAAAAATATATTTACAGCACTGAGAAAATGTATTGAGAAAAAGCACCCTTAGAAGTCATCTGCCTGCTGGTATCCCAGAAGCTATATTAGTTTTTAAATAGGGGAATGCTGCCAGTGACAGACAAAACAAAGTAAGATAACGTGTGAGTTGGATGGTCATATAAATTTGTTTAATAATTAAATAAAAATATTCTGGAGAATTATTGGAGTGGCTTTTAATTCTCAAAAGACCTTCGATTCTTTAAATGGGAAGGAAAATACCTATGAATTTGTAGTTTGAATGAAAATTCATATGGTCATTGTGTACATTTCTTCAGATATGTGCAATTCTGCATTCACTTTTCCTATGTATATGTATCTGATGTATATTTTTACATATCATATATACTGGTCCTTAATGCATTCATTTTGTAAGTTATTCCAAAAATGTCATGTGACTGCACTGTAATATCCTTGCAGATTTGAAAAATAGCATTGCCAGCCTCTTATTAATAGGCAAACCAAGAATAACAATATCTCCCATAGTTAGCCAGCTGCATCTTTCTTACTGATATGGTGAGCCTGCCTATGAATTACCCTTCACTGATAACATATGCCATCTGCCCCTTATTCATTGGGCACAGATGTACATTATTTTTATCAAGATGTGCAGACACCTGGGTTGTGCAAATTGTGAAAATATTCAGAATTACACCATTCACAACATGACTGAACTCCTTGCCTACCTTACCATTAGTATAATATTTGATGACTACATGATCTCAATAGGTATCAGTTTATAAATAGTTCTCAACTTACAACCATCACGGAGCCTGGAATTTCAGTCATAACTCATTATAGTCATAAATCAAGGCATCCCATGACTGGATTCAAAGTTATGACAATTTTATAGTGGTCCATAAGTGACTGCTGTGATTGTTAAGGAATGTTAAGGAAATGCTGTGGTTGTTAAGGAAACACCATGGCCATTAAACAAATTCATTTTCCCCAATGAGAGTTTTTTTTGCCAGTAACCAGGATTGAATGCCAGAAAATGGTAAAAATGGTGCAAATAGCAGTCATGTGATCATAAGATAAGGGAAAGAGCCATAAAGGTGAGCCATTTTATGGATTCCCAAAAGGCAACTTTGTGACTATGGGGTTTTATGTATATATGTACAGATGTTATAATTTCAAAAATGGGTTGTAAGTGGCTCTGAGAGGTCCATTGTAACTTTGAACAGCCATCAAGGGAATGGTCATAAGTATAGGATTACCTATAAAGTCTCCATTCCAAGGAACTTCCAAAACAAATTTCTGAAATTGTATTACTTATTTTTCTACTTAATGTAGAGATTTACTCTTTCTGAAAAAAATATACACTGTTCAAAGACCAAGTAATTATGTTTGGTATTCAAAAGAGACATTCTTTGTAATTCCAAGAATTAGTATATCCTATGTTCAACAAAAAAGTATAGAGGTTGATGGGACTACCCTCTAACATTGATAATATTTCTGCCAAAACAACCTGATGTTAAGGCCTCGCTAAATCCAAAAGCAATTGTGAATGTGATAATAACCTTTCTGAAGACTTAACAAGAAGGAAATACATTTAAGTCTATTTTACATTGTTTGGGACAGTTTAGAAAGAAGTGGAGTTACAATAAGGTCTGACATATTATAACCCCAGTGCATTTTAGTTGAGTGTATTTTCCTCATTCTCTTTATGACGCTGAAAACTATTGCTTCACATTGTTTGTATGCAATGTCCTTTTAGCTGTGTGCACAGATAAGGAAAACAAGAAATGTACTTTGTTTGTTAAAATTATTACATTAAATGTTCATCCTCAGTGCAATTTTCAAATGGGAATTGACCAAGTCTTGTGTGGCGATGTGCAAATTTTCAGGCAATTTGATCT
The DNA here is from genome assembly GCA_033807585.1 of Hydrophis major. Classification (NCBI taxonomy): domain Eukaryota; kingdom Metazoa; phylum Chordata; class Lepidosauria; order Squamata; family Elapidae; genus Hydrophis; species Hydrophis major. Next base: position 327,502,713 of record CM066329.1, on the reverse strand, counting down.
GATTTGGCTCTTCAGAAGGTTAAGGTAGTTTAATGGTCGAAAGCACATTGCTGCACACAGCAAGCTGCAAAAAGTCAAAGGGTTAGAGGATTAGGATTTCATTTCCTTTTAGCCATTGCCATGTCTGTTTCCCGTCCAAACTGTTTCTTATTCATGTTTAACCCATGCTTTTAAAGTCAAGAATGATCATGAACTTGTGGGCCTTGGGCTTCGTTTTAATAAGCCGTCTCTTGCACTTCGATATGTAATTTGTCATAAATGTCATAGGTCAGGAGGTGTTAGAAACTTGCAGCTAGCAGTTGGTTGTTAGTTAGCTAGCAGTGGTTTATCTTTTAGAAGATTAAAAGATGCATTGTGGTATTTATTTACTTGAATGTGCAATGTCATACCTCTCTCAAATGCTTTTAAGTTTCTTAGTTGACTTTGTTTAGATGGAAATGGGCAGCAGCTGATGAGAGGTATTCTATTTGTCCTTACTTAGAGAAGACGTTCCATATGAATCCCATCTTCAGTCATGTATAAGAAGCTGAATTAATTTAATGTTTAAACCAGTACAGAGTTAATATTGTTTAATATTTATTTAATACTTAATTTTAGTAACATTTGAGAGGTGGTTTCTTTTCTGGTTCTGTTTAGTGAATGTGCAACACAATAAGAACACAATTCTTATAAAAATATAGGCAATGGGCCAGAAATTTCACTCAACATATTAACAGAATTCATTATCATACCATCTCTTCTAGAGATATAACATGGCAACTACAGTCATAAAACATAGTTTCATAACATTGCCATAAAGTAAGCTGGAAAAAGATATAGGTTTCACAATTATTTAAGCAGACTAAAGCCATGTCAAAATGCAAGAAGAAATGTTTTTGTTGAACTCCAACTCCCATTAAAATAATCTATAAGGCCAAAGTGAGGAATTGTAGAAAGTGTGCTGAGATAAAGTCCAAATATGTAGTTTAAAAATGAAATTACAATGGAATACATTAATAAAAGCAAACTGGATAAGTCCGCCCTGCTATGATAACTTAACTGCAGTTGAGTAGTAAAATTAGATGGAAAATATGTTCAGATGAAATTGGGCTCCTCCTCTCTCTATCAACAGCAGCATGATGTTAATGATAATGCTTCTGGCATACTAGGATTTGCCATTGCTATTTTACCAGTATAAATTCTAGACTGGATATGTAATCCCTGTTTAACTGTTTGGATTCATATGGACTACCTATATTTAGGTTTATAAAACCAGCAGAAGAATTCACTAAAGGAGTTATGTTTCAGACTACTAAAGGAGTAAAGCAGCTTTATCCTGATTGGGTTGATTCACATAATATAATCTGCTGTTGCCTGATATCATCCCTCCAAGAGAGGATTTTTCCATGGTCATTTTCTATCTTTTAAACTAGAAATGCATGACATTGAATGTGGAGACTTCATGCAAAGCATGTCTTGCACCCCTGAGCTATGGCTTATCCCCATGAAATATTAATGATAATAACTAGTTCATTTATGGTAGCAAAAAATAAGCCAACCAGAGTCAGCACTTACTGAAAATTGTGAACAAATCTCTTCTACAGTTCACTAGAGTACCTTGACCTCTAGACATCTATACCGAAAACTCACAAACTATTAGAGTATTGTCTTTGAGTTTTGGCCACTGCTGCAAATCTCTCTCTCTCTGTCTCTCTCTCTCTCTCTCTCTCTTCCTCCGTCCCAACCTTCCTCCCTCCCTCCCCCTCTCCCTCTCTCTCCCCCCAAACAAACAAATTGTAAACTAAATATTTCTGAAAGGATGGTCTTTCATGGACTTCTGAAGTGCATACTTTTAAAAATGAATCTTAATGTAATTCACTCTATAGCAAACCGAAAATAGCCATGACCTCTTTTGATTGGTTTGGACCTAATCCACCTTGAGAATTGTTCTATAAATCAACTCATTTGATAAAATATACTAGTTCCATTAGTCATAAAATGATACTTTTGAGTTCTTTTATATTGGTAGAATATGGTTTCTACAAATGTGGTTTTGAGTAGTTAGAACAATGTTCTGCCTGAACAACAAGGAGAAAAGTACCTTTCTATCTTAAAACCATCATTTATGTAATTAATATGGTTGCATTTCAGTACGGGAGTGATGAATAGATTTATTTTTCTGTAGCAATAAGACTATCATTCATGGCTGGCTAAGATTACTCATGTAAACATATCATCAGCATTTGATTTATTCCAATGAGAAAAAGAAATGTTTTATACTAATGGCAACTGTATTTCATAAGAAACTTGACAACTTCAATGGATAAGAGTTGCTATTCTCAATAGTAAAGCACTGATAGTCATAAGCTATATAAGTGATAGAAAAGAGCAGCTTTGATGGCTATCAATGAAGCTTATTTAAAAAACCCAGGAAGAGTGTATATTTCTTTAGTGAGCATGAAAGAAAAAAAGAGACCTGAAAATGACAGTGGGTTTATTTCATAATAAGAAAGCATGATAGCTAAACATTTAAGTCATATGTAGTTTAGATGTTTTGTCAGGGGGTGGTTATTTAGCTTGTTTCTCTGATGGTAGACTTCAGCATAGTTCACAATGCAATATTATTGGCTGCACCACTGTGAGCTGAAACAAAAGATATCCAAGCAGCTCCTCCCTCCACCTTTCTTTCTACTGACATTGCCCCTTGTTCACAAAACCCTTTTCAATTATATCCTTTGTTGTAAATGTTTACTTTTTTTCCATTCAAACCTCTGCTGTCTTGTTTCATTCCTCCAGGCAGCCAGCTAGCTAAAGCCAGTACAGAAGATGAGGAAGATGGGAGAGGAAGGAAGCAGAAATCACTAGCAAAGCCACACTAAAATGTAAACCCTCCTAAAAAGCATAGTGTCCAGCTTTACGTAAGTCTTCTTCAAACATATTAGGAACTATAACTTTGCCTTTCAATTGAAACATTAAGGAAAGGAACCACATTATATGAGCCACCAAGCATTTTAACTTCTTCAGTCTGTATCACTTTTTTTAAAGGTCGTATCACTATTCACAAACTTTGTTTTAAGAAAAATAATATTGTTTAATAACAACACGCAGCAACTAGAAAAGAAAGTTTTTCTTTATTTTGTTGTCTCAAAGCTCTAGAATGTTTTCTTCAGTTGTTCTTGTTTTGCACAGAAATAGCATTTTTCCTTCATGTTTACAATATAATGCAAAATGTACATTGCAATACATTGCCAAACTCCATAAAAGTGCTTTGAGCTAACAAATCAAGGCAAATATAGCTGTTCCTGAAATTCTTCACACAGAGATTTTCAAGAACATATTTATAGTTATTAGAATAACAAAGTAAAATAAATAAAAACTGTATATATGTATAGTATATATCTTACATATAGATAAACAAAAACTTATGTAAATTAAAACACGAACAATAACATTGTGTTATTATGAAAATGCATTACTATTAAAACCATAACTGTTTTAACAACAGTTCTAAAAATATCTGAATGTTCCATGTACTCAATTAAATAGGATACTGAAAATTAATAGACTTAAGTTTCCATTCTGAATATACAAACTGGACAGGCAATGGGATTTGTTTCTAAGCAAATATAAACAAGATTGTCTTCCATATGACACTTTGAGAAAAATAAAATCCTTGACTGAATATTATTTCCCCAGAAGTTACTAATGAATCCTGATGCAGTCTAATCTTTTGAACATTGCTCAGAAATGGATCTACACTAAAAAGTGGAATATTACCAGTAAAACAAGAGGAGATAGCAAAGGAGATGTTAAATATTGTTATTTTTTTCTATTTTCAGATATACTTTTTAAAAATTGCTGTGAACTGTGTACATAGAAAGTTCAGCTAATTTTAGAACCATTGTTTAAAAAATTATGGTTTTAATAGTAGTGCACTTTAGTAATAGCACCATGTTATTGTTTGTGTTTTAATATATATAAGTTAAGAGGTAGAAAGGTTTCCTCCAATTCTATTCTAATTTTAAATTTAGTTGATGTTAAGTCTGGAGCATGGGTGCGAATGATGGAGACGAGCCGGTAGAAACAGTGAACTTCAAACTCTTTATTTACATATTGTAACAGCTCAAACTGGAGGGCTGCTATAGCCTTCCTTATATAGGCAACTTATTAACTATTCAACCAATAGCAAACCTGGAGTGCTAGCTCCGTTAACCAATGGGAATGGCCTGTTAATATCCAATCAGATGCTCCTGAACGGACCAATCCAATCCTTCCATTAACAGCCAATCAGAAGACTTCAAGCTCAAGATAACTTTATTGGTATTATTCATTCACAACACCCCTTTCCCCTGGCTTTTGCCCACGGGGCGCGGTTACATACTCTTTTAGAAAGGACGGCTGTTTTGTTAGTCTTTTCGATTTTTGCAAAGTGCCTGGCGGTTGGCTGCACTTCTGCTGAGGTAGATCGTTGTTTATCAGTAGGGGTGCCTCTGGTTCCGAGTTCACGTTCCCGTCGTCACCAATATCACTGGCCACTCCCTGAGGTGAACTCACTCCGGTCCCTGGTTCCTGTTCCTGCGTTTCAGTCCCATTATCAGTTCCTTCAAAAAGGTTTCCCTCTAATTGCAATTCGCTTTCTTCTGTATCTCCCCCCCCTCAGTTTGGTCATAAGGGAGTTCGGAAGTGCGCGACGGTAGCCACGATCGTAGTTGATCTATGTGGCGCTTCCAAAGTCTGTCACAAGGGCACTGAACGAGGTATGATCCTGGGCCGGTTACGCGGATTACAGTCACTTCTACCCACAACGGATCGCCCAATAAGTTTTTAGCGAATACTAAATCACCTACCTGAAAGGTACGGCATCGGCCGCTGGATCCGAGTGGTTTTTCCAGTTCGTAGGCTGGGTGTAACCGATCGAAGTGGGAGCGGAGCTTTTGTCCCATTAGCAGCTCGGCAGGAGTTTTGTTGGTGATGCTGTGAGGTGTGATGTGCTGCAGGAAAAGGATCCGGTTGATTGTCTCATCGATGTTGTCGTAGTCAATCTTTTGGAGAGTCTTTTTGATGAATTGTACCATGCATTCAGCCCTGCCATTGGCAGCAGGGTGTGCAGGTGAAGTGAGCACATGTCGGATACCGCGGTCAGCCAGGTACTGCTCAAAAGACAGCGCGGTAAACTGGGGCCCGTTGTCGGATACAGAATGTCTGGTAATCCGTGGGTTGCAAACAGTCTTTCCAGTCTTTTGATGACCGCGTCAGTGGTCGTGTTGCTCATTCGGTGAATCTCGAGCCAATTCGAGTAGGCGTCGACAGTTAGTAAAAACGTGTGGCCTTTGGTCGGCCCGGCAAAGTCCAGATGGATGCGGGACCAGGGTCCCCGCGGCGTCTCCCATTCGGTTGGGGATGCCTTTGGTGGAGCGTTGCTTACTTGTTGGCATCTCCTGCAAGTTTTAACCCACGATTCAATTTGTCTGTCGATGCCTGGCCACCATGCATAGCTTCGTGTGAGACCCTTCATGCGCATGATGCCAGGGTGGCCATCGTGCAAGGTTCTTAGCAATGTCTGTTGGAGTCGTTCTGGGATGACGACTCTATCGCCCCAGATGACACAGCCCTTCTGCGAGAACAACTCTGTTTGACAACTTTTGAATGGTGCAAAGTCGTCTGGTACTTGGTCCAATGGCCATCCGTGTTCCACCCATGTGAGGACTCATGCGAAGATGGGGTCACATTTCGTTTCTCTTGCAATGTCAGGCTGTTAATGGCGGCGTGTGGAGTGTCTCGATCTGCAACCCTGTCATCGTTGGTGCAGGATCGTTGATAGTTTCAGGGAGCGGTGTACAGCTTAGCACGTCGGCATGGGGAATGGCTTTACCAGGACGATATTGTAGCCAATAATTGTAGGCAGCCAAGAATTCTGATCAGCGGGTCATTCTGGGAGAAAGTATGTATGGAGTTGGCTTATCCCCAGCAATGATCCCCGCAATGGTTTGTGGTCAGTTACAATGGTGAAAACCCGGCCGTACACGTACTCATGAAATCTTTTAACAGCTGATACAATCGCCAGGGCTTCTTTATCGACCTGGCTGTAATTTCGCTCAGTTTTCGAGAGCGTCTTTGAGAAGTAAGCAACAGGGGCTTCGTTACCGTTAGGTAACACATGGCTCAAAATGGCGACCACTCCAAAAGGCGATGCATCACATGTAATGTTTATTGGCAAAATTTCATTGTACTGCATTAGTACGGCGTCCGAAGTCAGTAGTTTTTTCACATTACGGAACGCCTGCTCTTCTTTGTGACCCCATACCCAAATCGATTTTTTATCTAATAGCCGATGTAAAAGTTCAGCGACAGTCGCCTTGTGCGGCAAGAATACATTATAAAAATTGATGAGGCCTAAGAACGCCTGGAGGTCAGTCTTGTTCTGGGGTCTGGGAGTGTTTTTTATTGCTCTTAATTTGCTATCGGTAGGGTGAATACCCTGACTGTCAATTAAGTACCCTAAGAATTCAACACAATCGGTACACAGTTTGCACTTATTTCTTTTGACTTTCAAGCCTGCTTCCTGGAATTTTCGTAATACCAGTCTTAAATGCTCCCGTAAGATTTTTGGAGTGGGGGCGGCAAAGGGCACATCGTCAAAATAGGGGACAACGCCCTTGATCCCCTGCAATAGTCTTTGCATTAGGCTCTGAAAGATCCCCGGGGCCACACTGACTCCGAATTGAAGCCACGTACACTTCAAGGCACCTCGTTGTGTTACAATAGTCTATGCCTGTGCCGTTTTCTCGTCAACCGGAAGTTGCTGATAAGCCTGAGCTAAGTCTAGTTTAGCAAAGACTTTTCCGCCCCCCCAGGGAATGGAGGAGATGTTGTACCACCGGCACCAGATATGGGTTCTGTTGCAGGGCGTGGTTTAGGGTGGCTCGGTAGTCCCCACAAATTCTAATGGAGCCATCCGACTTAATTGGTGTCACAATCGGCATTTCCTATGGGGAGTGGTCAGTTGGCTTTAACACTCCCTGGGCAATCAACTTATCAAGCTGCTTGTCGATTTTTGGCTTTAGAGCGAACGGAACTCGACGAGGCTTAAGGCGGATGGGAGCTATCTTTGGATTAAGGCTAAAAGATATCGGGGTCCCCTTGTACTCACCTAACTTTTCCTCGAAGACGTCCCTGAATTTGTGGGTGAGGTCTTCCTCCCAATCACTGCCACCGATTCGGTTAATGCCAGCCACTTCAATACCGAGTGGTGCGAACCATTGCAGGCCTAACAGACTAGGCCGGTCCTTATCGATCACCGTCAGGGGTAAGTACGCCATGCGGTTCTTGAATGCAACCCGGACTCGACTGGATCCTGCGACTGGAATTCAGTTCCCCTGGTAGTCCTTTAACATGAGCTGTTGGAATTGAAGGTCTTGGCGCCGGATAGTGGGGATGAGTTGCTTGAGGGTCTTCCATGAGACCATTGAAAGAGACGATCCCGAGTCAACTTCCATTTGGCAAGGCCGATTTTCAATGTTCACGTTGACCCGAATTTTCTTAGCGTCTAGTGAAGAGGCATGGCCAATAGTGAGTGTTTGGTGGGTCTCTTCCGTCTCGCTAGACGATTCACGGATCAGTTTCTGTAGGAGTGGTTTACTGGTTCTCGCCTTACAGGGTGATTCCCTGTCAATTGGCAGAGGTTGGTTCCTTTCGAGGTCTGGCTGGGTCCGAGGAGGCTTCTGCAGACCCGTTCGATGTGGCCTCGTTTCCCGCATTCGTGGCAGAGCACGTTGCGGAATTTGCAGTCGGAGTGGTAATGGTTGGCCCCGCAGCCAGCACACAGTTGCTGGGACTTCGGGTAACGATCCCGAACGGACCGCAGGCAATGGACCTCTTCTTCGTCGCTGTCTGACGACAAAGAGAAGTCCTCATGGTGGGCCATCTGTAGCTGCCCTTCTGCATTAGGTGAAACTTCGCCGGCCAGTGGGTGTGCTGGAGCGCGATTTCAGCGTAGTTGGGCAGCCGACTTCTTGGTCGCCTCTGCTGCTGTAGCTTCAGCTATGGCGTCTTTAAGGGTGATGTCACCCTTTGCCATTATTTTGCTCTGTACGTTTAGAGCATCTAGCCCGAGGACTACTCGGTCTCTCAAAGCCTCTTCTAGGTCGGTGAAATCGCAAAGGCCTCCCAAATTCCAGAGTTCTGCAACGAAATCGGCGACGCTTTCTCCTTTCCGCTGGTTTCTTTGATAGAACTCGTGTCGTCTTATGAGCGTTGGAACGGTTGGTGCATAGTGGGCCCTTAGTAGTGGTTCGAGGACGTGCCAGTCCATGGCCTTCGCTTCCGCCCGTTTCGCTAATGCCTTAGCCATTTTGAATACCGTTGAGCCGCAGTGCGTTAGGAATACCGCCCGTTTCTTCCCAGGTGTGGAATCCTTCAGGTTATTCGTTTCCAAAAACATTTGAAAACGATCCATGTAGGACTCCCAGTCCTCTTGAGCTGGATCGAATGGAGCAGGTGGTACTACGCCACCGGACATGGTTCTGCCGTTGTGCGCTTCAGCCACGTGCTTAGTTGTCTTAGTTGGCTCTGATGTCATCCAATCCCACCTTCGTCGCCAGTGTTAAGTCTGGAGCATGGGTGCGAATGATGGAGATGAGCCGGTAGAAACAGTGAACTTCAAACTCTTTATTTACATATTGTGACAGCTCAAACTGGAGGGCTGCTATAGCCTTCGTAATATAGGCAACTTATTAACTATTCAACCAATAGCAAACCTGGAGCACTAGCTCCGTTAACCAATGGGAATGGCCTGTTAATGGCCAATCAGATGCTCCTGAACGGACCAATCCGATCCTGCCATTAACAGCCAATCAGAAGTGCAGGGCCAGAACCCTGCACTTGACTTCAAGCTCAAGATAACTTTATTGGTATTATTCATTCACAACAGTTGACATAAATAAAATTAAAATCTAATATATGTTGGGTTAATAATGGTACTACAAGACCATATATTCTCACTGAAGAAAATCTGCAACTTTGCCATTGTGGAGTAAATAAATTTAAAATAAGTAAATGTATTTACTCCACAATGGCAAAGATGCAGATTTTCTTTAGTGAGAATTTTCATAACATAAAATGCATTCCCACTGCAGATCTGAATTTCTGCAGCATTTCTATTTTGAAGGTTATGACCAGCTGAATTCCAAAGCTGAACTTGTAAGCAAGAAGAGGCAAGAGCTGCTGCCAGTAGAATGGCATCATAAGACAATGTAATGGAATTTTTCTTTGCCTGTCATCACCAAGGAGTTCTTCTATGGTGAAGGGAATGAACAGTGCAATTTAATGTCCTCTAGAGGGCGGCTGGAGGGTGGGAAGGAAACTCAAACTTTCACACACTGCTTTCTGAGTGGACCATTTTAGTCCTTGTGGCAAATAGGATATCCCTGTGGAATTTTTCTGTAAACGGGCCTGAAAAGAAAAGGATTAAGATCCTATAAAGGATGGAAATGTAACAAAAGGAGCACTTTTATGATGTAGCAGCATAAAATAAGGAGCTCTATTGTGCAATTGATTGCTAAAGATCTTTGAATTGAACAGCCGACATTGTAGGCCTTGTTCCCTAAGGGTTTGGCAGCTTATACAAAATTATATGTCTATACGAGGGGGGAAAAAAGTATAGCTTTCATTTAGGGGCAAATAAGAGATTATTGGTTTGTTTCTACATCATTTTTCCACACCTACTGAAAAGTGGCCTGTAGGGAGATTATACTCCAGTGAAAGTTGCTGCTAATTAAAACAAGTAATTAGTGTTCCTCCAGGCTTTGCGGTTTCACTCACTTTTGCCCGCCAGACAACATTAGTTTAAAAGCAATCCAATTTCTAGCAATAACAGACTGTAAAAAAAGTCATTTAACAAGTATATAAGTGTAAGGTTACAGTTCAGCCTTTGATTTATCTTTTTCCTGACTATTTAGAAATGCTATATGAAAGTTAGTGGGAGTACGAATTCTGGGACAAGATAATGAAAGATGTTAAAAATATTTTTTCAATTTAAAAAAATCCATTAAAACCCAGTTCATCTAGAAAGATATCAGAAAAACTATAATAGAATGTTCTGAAACCCACATTTAAAAAGTCAGAGTTGGATTTAATGCAGGCCTGCACTTACCCTTTTGTAAATAGATCATTTCATTAAGTCCTTTTGTTCTGGCTCCTGCATCTGGTGAAATGGAGACTTGTTATAGACTTTAACTCTCCTTGACATGAAGAAAAGCAGTTTAACATATTGTTGTTTTAGCCACGGGACAAAAATGATTATGGATATGTGTTGTTGTTTATCCAAAGTACTTGTAACCTGCACAGATTAATTTAATGGAAGAATTCTAGCTGACCCCTTCCTCCCATACACACACACTTCAAAGTAATAAATTGTAGGTATAAAAAGCCTGGAATATCTGCTTTTGCATGTAGTTTTGCTTGTACTTCTACTGTCATTTTATAATTGGCTGTCATTGACCTTGTTCTTAGAGACTTTTTTAAGGCAAAGATGTGTTTCAACTTGGGCTCAACTGATATAAGTAGAAGTGAGAAAAAGAAATGGACGGGAGAAGGGATGGAGGAGAAACAGTTCAGAATTGTTTCTAGGGCTGTATTATTTTATTTTACTTGAAGAATGAAGCCAGAAGAAGGAAATACAATTCCTGATAAGCTAGGGAAAGATTTTAAACAGAACCTGGAGATGGTTTAGCAATCACCAATGGAAAGTTGTGTAATGCAACACAAAAATGTCATTTATGTATTAACTTTTTAAAAACTTGATAACATTAGAAAAAAAATCTATTCAGTGGCACTTATTTCTTTCACAGCCTTCATTTTAAATGAACAGAGGTTTATCACAGTGAAAAGGGAAGTAGAACACTTAACAACTTCACTATTTTTTCTCTCTTCCCCCCAGCCCCCAAGATTTCAAATGCTGTTTAAAGAGGATCATTCACCAGTACTTGCTTACTACGTTTTATGCATTACCCCTGAGAGTATACATTATTAAAAATCTGAGAAAGGATAATTTAATGGTACAATGAAGCATTTTCCCTGCTGTCTAAAATAAGATTTGAGAGTTATTTTGATTAGTCATACAGGAATAAAAATCAGAAGATGGGGCAACTATAAACTGATTTGGAGTTTTACTCTTCTCCATGCCAACCTGGTTGGTTTTATGCAACAGACTTTTCCTTGGACATTGGACAGTGCCTACTAAATTATTGCTAATACGTATGCCACAATGCATGCTAAAAAAGGTTTCTTGGCAAACTAACACATACACACACACATACACAGAGAGAGAGAGAGAGAGAGAGAGAAAGAGAGAGAGAGAGAGAGAGAGAAAGAGACTTGACATTTGTATAATTAGATCTACCTGTGTGACATCCCTGTGACTCTCATTAAAGAAAAGGAGAATGCTGTATCTCTTTGCTCTTGTACAGCTTCCATTCATTCTGTTGAGGCTTGTGCAGAAAATCTTATCCGTAAATGATACTCATAGTTTCTACTACTCTTGGCATTATCCTTTATTCTTTATATCAGAGATTCCTGGGTTTCCTCTAGCAGAGCAGCCCTTAGGGCACCAGAGGGCAGAATCTGCTCTGATTTACATGGATACTAAATCCTGCGTAGATTCGTCCATAAGCTGTAGATTAGTCCATAATCCATAAGTCTGTATAAAAGCTCTAATTTTATGTAATTTGCAATATTTGCATAGCAATTCCATTATCAGATAAAGGATCATTTTAAATATAATTTAGAAATCAAGATCACATTAATGCTGACTCTGAACATAAAATAGCCTTCTATAAACAGGATTCAAACTCAGCTTTTTGGATTTATGTTTTTAAAACATAAATTGTGCTGAAAATATAATTTCACTGCAAGTTCTCTTCCCCCTCCCCTCTTTAAATGAATTCAGTTACACACTGTGACTGAATTATTTTTGTTACAAATGATTGCAGTTCTACATGTCCAAATGAATCACAACACATTATATTTCATTTATGCAGTGAAAAAGATAGCAACTCAAGCCTGCAAGCACAATTCATGTAGAGAAGCAGGCAACAGACTTATAGGCCAGGTTGCTGTACATAGCCCTGAATTATGTCTGCTGTCTCCTTGGAAAGTCTAGTTTACTTTTTTTTTTTCAGACTTGTCATGTGTGCATGCATACATGCAGGCACAGACATTCACCACACTTCCTATCTTGTTTCCTTTTGAAAGTACAATATTATCTTCAGCATCACTTTCAAACAGGTGATTTTTGTAAATTAACAAAACCCTCTGTTGGGGGAATGAGAGGGCATGTGGAGCAACTGTGCAAATCACCCACTGTCACAGGAATATAATTCTAACTGGAAGACATGTTCTCTGAACTAGCAGTCAACATAAAATATCCAGTAAGTTATTTAGTCAATTTGTATTAATACTTTCCTCAAATCAATAGAAAGTTTTGTCCCTGCAAAGGAGCAATATGACACCAAAATGGATGCTGCTTTCACTCATGGTTGCAGATAATAATCAGAATATTTGTTAATTAGAAATGTGCAAGTAATAATCTTGTATGTAAATATACATTTAATATCTATCTCTTATATACTATTCTATATTAAATCGGTTATTGAGATTCTTTGGTGCGATTTCCAGATCGACAGATTTTATAGAGCCAGAGTTTGGTGTAGCTATCATTTCTGGTAATTACTACTTGTATTTTTTTTTTAAATAAAGGTCAGTTTTAGAGGGGAAAAATTAACTCTGTAATTACCACAAAGCAAGCCCTTTTTACTTCAACATGGTTTACACATGATTAAGTATCTACATAATTTTGGTATTAAAAGTTGTTTTATGTTAAAATAATTTGTACTAATGCTATATGAGAGCAGAAAGGAATAACTCATGGCAGATCATATTACAGTCTGATTCTACAGATTATTTATGTACAAAAGGTTAATGAATCTGGTTTAAGCATATGACTTTATTGTATATTTGATTATCTATTAACAGATTAAAAAATTGTGCCTTCTTCTTGTTGTGTCCTTTGCGGCAAGGAGACCGGAGTCCATGACTTGGTTCAGCTCTTTATTAGTCCCGAGAATGGCTCGGGTTCCAAGGGGTAAACAGCGGCTTTTTATGCCCAAGCCACGGTGGCTACGACCAATGGCACCACTTTGAATCTCCCGTGATTAGTTTCCACCAATTGCGGGAGATCCGTAGCGGGCCAATCAGTGCAGCTCACTCGACCAATCGGATCACTGTGCGCTTTGACCAATCACAGCGCGGCATTTACAAGAATGTAAATGACTGTACAGAACACCCCTCCCCTCTTGGTTCAGTCCTTTGTGACGTAGTCCCATAAGTAGGCGGGGCTCCGTACTTGTCTACTGGACCTGCGCAGGTTAGTTGTTGTTTGGCTCCCAGCTGGTTTGGTCAGTTCTCTGTTGCTCTTGGCCTCGTCGATGGAACCGCCTGGAAGGTGTTGCCGGGCCTCTTGTCGCAGCTCCCTTCCGGTCTACCCAGGTTGGTTGAGCGGCGGTTTTCGCCGCTCCCACCTAGTCTTTCTGAGCTGGTTGAGCTGGCCTGGCTGCTTCTTCCTGGTGAGGCTTCGAGCTGGCTGTTAGTCGGTAAGTGTTGCTGGTTTCTTTCTATTGGGTTTTGGTTCCCGGGGTATTCCCTCCCCTCTTGGCTTGTATTAAGGGGATTGTCTGTGTTTGATTGTGTGTCGGTTGTGTTTCCTGTGATTGTTCTCAATCTTAATTGATCGATGTGGCGTTTCCACGCTCGTCCGTCGGTTGTTTGCAGCCGGTACGAGCAGGGACCTGTCAGTTGGGTTATGGTTGCTGGTATCCACAGTGGGTCTCCTGTTAAGTTCTTTGCATAGATGGCGTCGCCTGGCGCAAAGAACCGGTGCTTGCCAGAGGAGTTTGGGGGTTTTCCAGGTTGTATGTGGGGTGCAGTCTGTCGAGTGGGGACCTTATTTTCCTCCCCATTAGTAGCTCTGCCGGGCTTTCGTTCGTTGTCATGTTCAGGGTTATATGTTGTATAAAAAGCATTTTATTTATTTTCTCTTGGATTTCCCCGTGTTCGATTTTTTGGATGGTTTTTTTTTTTTTTTTGTGAATTGAACCATCCGTTCCGCCCTTCCGTTTGCCGCCGGATGTGCCGGAGCTGCCAATGCGTGTCATATGCCCCGTTCCGCTAGGAATTTTTCAAATTCTAGCGAGGTGAATTGGGGCCCGTTATCTGACACGATGACATCTGGGAGGCCATGGGTTGCGAACAGCTTGCTAAGTTCCTTGGTCGCGGCCTTCGTGGTGGTGGTTTTCATGTTGCTTACCTCCAACCAGTTGGAGTAAGCATCTACCATTATAAGGAATGTATGTCCCTTAGTGGGCCGGGCAAAATCTATGTGGATCCTGGACCATAGTCCCCTGGGGGTTTCCCATTCCAGGATCAGTGCTGCGGGAGGGCTCGGTCTGGTTTCTTGGCAGCATTCACATCTTGCCACCCAAGTCTTGATTTGCTTATCCATCCCTGGCCACCAAGTGTAACTTCTGGCCAGGGCTTTTGTTCTAACTAGGCCCGGTACCCCTCGTGTAACAACTCCAATACCTTCCCTTGTAGCTTTTCCGGAATAACAACCCTATCACCCCACAGTACACAACCTTTTTGTAGCGAGAGTTCTGTTTGCCGGTTCCGGAATGTCCTGAATGCTTTGTCGTTGTCTTTTTCTGGCCACCCTTTTTCTACCCAATGTAACACCCGCGCCAGACATTTGTCTTTATTAGTCTCTCGGGCAATGTCTGATGCAGTTATGGGTAGATCGGGCAGGGTCTCTATGCTGAGGGTGGTTGTCATGGGTGCTGGGTCGGTGTCTAGGTCGGGTAACAGTGAGCAGCTCAGGGCTTCTGCGTGGGTGATCGTCTTACCGGGTCGGTGTGTGAGCCGGTAGCTGTAGGCGGCAAGGAATTCGGACCACCTTGTCATTCTGGGAGATAGGATGTTCGGGGTGGCCCTGTTCCCTGCCAGGATTCCCAACAATGGCTTGTGGTCTGTGATAATGGTGAACGTGCAGCCATAGAGGTACTCATGGAACCTCTTCACTGCTGCGACCATAGCCAGGGCCTCCTTGTCCAGCTGGCTATAGTTCCTCTCTGGTTTGGTGAGTGTCCTTGAAAAGAAAGCGATGGGTGCTTCTTTTCCGTCTGGGAGCGTGTGGCTGAGGACGGCGCCGACACCGAAGGGTGAGACGTCGCATGTGACGGCAAGTGGTAGGGTCTCATTGTATTGGATGAGGACGGCATCCGAGGTGAGCAGGTCCTTGGTTTTTCTGAAGGCGGCTTCCTCACGTTTTCCCCAAGTCCATGTGGCCGCCTTGTCCAAAAGCCTATGCAAAGGCTCCGCTGCGGTCACCTTTTGGGACAGGAGAACATTGTAAAAATTAAGCAGTCCCAGAAATGCCTGCAGTTCAGTTTTATTCCTGGGCATGGGGGCCTCCTTAATGGCCCTGATTTTGTTTGCAGTTGGGTGGATGCCGTGCCGGTCTGGGAGGTATCCTAGGAACTCGACCCACTCTGTGTAAAGCTGGCATTTCTCTTTCTTCACTTTTAGCCCAGCTTCCTTGAATTTTGTTAGTACCTCTCTTAGACGACCCTCTAGTTCTAGCTGGTTGGCTGCCGACACCAGCACGTCATCGAAATAGGGCACCACCCCCTTAATTCCTTGCAAAAGTCTCTCCATGAGGCTCTGGAAAATTCCCGGCACCACGCTGACTCCAAACTGGAGTCAGTTACAGCGAAACGCTCCCCGGTGGGTGACTATGGTTTGTGCCTTGGCGGTTTCTGTGTCGACCGGCAGCTGTTGGTAGGCTTGTACCTGGTCGAGCTTCACAAAAACCTTGCTTCCCCCAAGTGAGTGTAGAAGGTGCTGCACAACTGGGACGGGGTAGGCGCTTTGTTGTAAGGCACAATTTAGGGTGGCCTTATAGTCCCTGCAGATTTTTACCGACCGATCGGGCTAGACTGGGGTGACTAATGGGGTCTCCCACTGGGTGTGGTCGATTGGTTGTAGGACCCCTTGTTTGACAAGCTTGTCAATTTGCTCGTCTATTTTTGGCTAGAGTGCAAAAGGTAACCACCTTGGTTTTAGGTGTATTGGGGGAATGCTGGGATCTAGGCTGAAGGAAATAGGGGGCCCTTGGTACTTGCCTAGGGTGCCGTCAAACACTTTCTGGAAGTCCTGTGCCAGTTTCTGTTCCCAATCGGCTTCTGCGATGTGGTTTATGCCCGTAACCTCGATGCCAAGCGGTGCGAACCATTGTAGTCCCAAAAGGCTGGGTCGGTCTCAGTCCACGATTGTCAGGGGAAGCTTTGCTGTGCAGCCCTTGAATGTTACCTTGAATTGTCCAGTTCCAACTACCGGGATGCAGTTTCCCTGGTAGTCCTTGATTATTAATTTCTGGTTTTCCAATCCCTTCTTGTGGATGGCAGGCACCAAGCGTTTGATTTCTTGCCAGGCAACCATGGAGAGGTAGGGCCTGGAGTCCACCTCCATTTTGCATGGCTCGCCTTCGATGCCTACCTCCACATACACTTTTCGGGCATCTATGGTTGATGCATGGCCGATGATGACCGTCTGGTGGGTTTCCTCTTTCTGCTGGGTTTCGCCACCTCGTCAGTTCCATCCGCCCCAGTCCCATCGGCTTTCAGCTTGGCGATCTCTGGCCCTGGGGGGGTGTACCGTCATGTCTCTGGTCGCTGTGGTCCCGCTGTCTGGGGCTGTAGGCCTTCCTCAATCAGCAGACTCGGGCGATTTGACCCTTTCTGTCACAGTGCCGGCAGACTGCATCGAAGAAATGGCACTCTGATCAAGGGTGGTCGCCCCCGCACCCCGACATGCGGTCCCCAACTTACGACTCCGCCGATCACACCGATCACGTCCCATCTGGAGCCGGTGGATTTCTTCCTCCTCGTCCGTGGTGTCAGAGGCGGAGTGGAATTCGCCATGATGGGTGGTGGTCTCGTGGTGACTTGCTTCTGGGTGGGTCTCGGTCGCCCGTCCTGGGTCGGCGGTCGTGGTGCGCTCTCCAGTGTCTGGTCTCCACATGCGGTTCATCGATTTCCGGGTTGCCTCAGCTGCGGTGGCTTCAGCAATGGCGTCGGTGAAGGCAATGTCACCTTTGGCCATCAGTCGGCTTTGTAGGACTGGGTCTCAGAGTCCAAGCACGACGCGGTCCCGTAAAGGCTCATCCATGTCTGAGAACCCACACATGCCCCCTAGACTCCATAGCTCAGCCACAAAATAGCTAATGCTCTCACCCGATCTCTGGTCCTGCAGGTAGAAATCGTGCCGCCTGATGAGGGTGGGCACGGCAGGGCCATAATGGTCCTGGAGCAATGGTTCGAGGTTGGCCCAGTCCATCTCCTTGACGTCCACGGGTTTCGCTAGAGCTTTTGCCATCTTGAACACTGCGGGCCCACAGTGTGTCAGGAAAACGGCTCTTTTCTTCGGCCCGGCGGCATCCTTCATGTTGCTACATTCGAGGAACATGAGGAATCTGTCTGTGTATGATTCCCAGTCCTTGGTAGCGGGTTTAAAGGGTGCGGGCGGTGCGATGCTGGCCATCTCGTCGGTCTCGCTTCCTCTGGACATGTGTTTGATGGGGAATTAGCCTCGGGATCCCACCTTTGTCACCAGTGTTGTGTCCGCCGCGGCAAGGAGACCAGGAGTCCGTTGTTTCAGCTCTTTATTAGTCCCGAGAATGGCTCAGGTTCCTAGGGGAAAACAGTGGCTTTTTATGCCCAAGCTGTGGTGGCTGTGACCAATGGCACCACTTTGAATCTCCCGCGATTAGTTTCCACCAATCATGGGAAATCCGTAGTGGGCCAATCAGTGCGGCTCACTCGACCAATCGGATCACTGTGCGCTTTGACCAATCACAGCGCGGCATTTACAAGAATGTAAATGACTGTACAGAACACTTCTGTAATAGGCTTTAGGGAATTTGTGGAAATGCACTGCACAGATACAGACATAAACACACATGTACCCATATCAAATACATTTATATGTATATATACCAGACATATTCACACACTGATGTAATATACATTATAATGCTTACAAGTATACATATAATTCATGCCTGTAAGTTGATATTTATGATATATTATGATATAACTAGATACTAAAACAACATTTTAAAAACCCACAATAAAATAAATCAGGTATATCAATAAATCAATTGCAAGAACAGTAAAAACTCTTTAAGGAACAAACATATTATGTTACATTTTACAAATTAAAGACATCAGGAAGAAAGGCTGATTAACTATATTAAGTTTCAGAACACTGGATTTGTCTCTACATAATGTGGAATGTGGAACTGGATTTTCTGTAAAACTTTACATTTCAGAGGAAACACAAGAAAGCATAATAAGTACTTTGAAGTAAATCTAGAAAGTACAGCTACTGTAAGATAAGTGAAAGGCAATAGTTTATACCTGTCAAAAATAGGGCATTGTGTTTTGCACCAGGTTTTTTTTCCAGTCCTTTCAAATGAAATATTATAGTGCCCAATATAAAAGGGACAACCAGGCAGGCAAAAGTTAGGTACATGACTGGCAATTGAAACTAACTCAATGATTACATAATTCTGCATGAATACATCATCAACAATTGCACATGTCCCTTGATGTCACTCCTACAGCAACTGGCTAGATCCATGGGCATGTTTTGTGTCAAAATACATTTCTGTTGTTATTTTCTAAATATCATTTTGTAATTCTGTGAAATACTTGTATTCCTTCTAGAGGAAAGATATAATTAAAATGCATGAAATAATTAATATCCTTTCAAAATATGAATTTAGGTTTTCAGAAAGTGAATCAGTAAATAACTGGTACTTAAGTAAGCCTAGATCACAAGCTATTGAAGCTTATGCAACACAAGAATGGCTGTGGTAAGGGCACTCTGTCTTTCCCCAGTCTGTGAATGAAAAAAGATTAATCATGTTCTAATATCCCTTTCAGAGGTTCTTACAAATGCATGTCAAGCAGCTTACATTAATGAAGGTTAGTAAATAATCTAAGTTAATGATAATAACACCTTCATATTTTAAGGAGTCTCTTTATGCCCAGGACTACATTAAAATCTATCTATTGTTGTTAAGCTTTTATTTATTCATGCATTTGTTTTCTTGTTTTATTTTAATATTGAATTGTATTTTAGCATTTTTATCTAATGGTCAGATTTGATATTTAGTTTGTATAAACTGATCAAATTGAACAGAAATTCAAATTAATATACACTGATCTCAAAAGTATATTTAGTACAAAAAGTCACAATTCAAAAATGTCAATAGTCACAGTTCCATTTTTAAATATCCAGTCAGCAAAGCAAGAATCATATTATAGCAATGATATGTTGTATTCCTTACTAGAAGTAGTATATGCAGTTTTAATTATTCATAACATCAGCCTTCTCAAATATAAATAGACAGGGAAAGAAAATAAATGTTTCCTGAAATAAATGTCCAATTATTATTCAATTTATTATATAATAACTTGAATTCTGTGGTGGTATTTTTTCTATGACTGTGTCATGCCCCTAGTGGAGTTTAACTCTGACTCTGGGGAAGAACAGCCAACAGGGAGTGGGAGTGTGGCTCCAGAGGTGGTGGAGGAGGCTGGGGAAAGGCAGAGTCCAGCTGAGAAGTCAGAGGAGGATCCAGGCCCATTCCCTATTGATCCTAGGTCACGCAGGGAGGAGAGGATCAGGGAAAAGCAAGGTCTTCTCAAGAGGAGATTACCATGATCCTCCTCGTGGCTTGCAGGTGGCAGCTATGTATATAAGTTTTTCAGCCACGTAGTTAGAATTGCTGGAGTCAATTAGTGTTTACCTTGAAAGAGATTTATCTTTGTTGGTGTTGTTCCCATGGACTTTTATCGGTTATTTGCCTGGAGTTTATGATTAGTTATCTTGGCTTGCTTCAGAACTCTCATCAATGCGGTTTGTTTTGGTTTTCTGTAAGCCTCATTATTTACTTTTCTTACTGTAAACTGTGCCTAATAAAACAGTGAACTTGTGTTGAAGGCCTTACCAGACTTTAATATGTTTTGGGTTTTGGGTTATTTTGAGAGACTACGGGTCATCACAGACTGGCTAATGCCAACAATAGTTGGGTGTTTTTTTTTTGTATATCTGTTTATGTTGGCAATGCCATAATCTACTGACAGTCAAGTTGGCATCCTTTATCTCACCAATTTGACTGTAGTGGCCTGATAATAGGTCCATCTTGCTTTATAAATTTCCTTAATTAGTATTTGGGGATGCAGTACTCTTCATTATCCCAGTTGATATGGGATAGACCACATATTTTATGATCTGAAAAAGACCACTTCTGTTAACCACTCAGAGTATGTATGCAATATATATGGTAGCCTTATTCATATATATTTATAGTCCTAATAATTCATATCAAGGCTATAAAAATCCAGACAAATATAGATAATAGAAAAGAGCTACCAACTGCTTAACTCATTTTGGTTGTCCAGATTTTTGGAGCTCAGCAATGGTAGGTCTACCATATATACCATGGTGTATATGACATACTTACTGTTATGGATTAAACCATCGCAGCGGTACAACCCTAAACAGCTTTGTGTTATAGCAGGCTTGTAATCCTGCAATTCTCATTGGCCCGTGAATAGCGAGTCGTGATTGGTCAGGTTTGGCCAGTCTGATTGGCTGTTAACGGGAACCCCTGATTGGACGCTTGTGAAAGCGATAAACTCAGTTCATTGGTTGTTTAACGGCAGCAAGCTCTATAAAAGAGCTACTGCTGCCCGGGTCTTTTGCTCCATTCTTTCTTGTTAAATAAAGAGTTGAAGTCACCGTCCGATGTCTCATCTCCGTCCTTTGCGCCCATGCCCAGGACTTAACACTGGCGACGAGGGTAGGATTCGGAGACGATAGAGCTGAATAGAACATATCGGACAAAGACAGAACATGTGCCAAAAGAGCGCACGCAACAGATGGCAAGATGACTAGCGGTGCCATACCACCCGCTCCATTCGACCCAGCAACCGAAGACTGGGACTCGTATATAGACTGCTTCCAGATGTTCCTGGAGACCAACAATTTAAAAGATGCTACATCTGGCAAGAAATGAGAGGTGTTCCTGACTCATTGCGGCCCCGCCGTTTTCAAAATGGCTAAAACATTAGCAAAACCAGCGGAAGTGAAGACCATGGATTGGGACACCCTCGCTCCAATCTTCAGGGTCCATTATGCACCCGCAGTACCTACACCAATACGAAGACACGAATTTTACCAGAATGACCAATGGAAGGACGAGAGCGTTGGTAATTTCGTAGCTGACCTCCGGAACTTAGGAGGCCTTTGTGGTTTTGCAAATTTAGAGGAAGCCCTAAGAGAGCGAATAGTTCTGGGATTAAATGCACTGCAGGTGCAGAGTAAGCTGATGGCGAAAGGCGACATCAGCCTTACAGATGTCATCGCTGATGCTACTGCCGCAGAAGCAACCAGGAAGTCAGTCACTCGAATGCACCGAGTGAACGCACCGCTTCTCCAACTTGCCGACGAGGTCCCACTCGCCACTGAGAAGCACACTACCACTACCCACCACGAAGACCTTGAGTCATCCTCAGGCAGTGATGAAGAGGAGGTCAACTGGCTCCGCTTGGAACGAGAGCAAAGGAACCAGCAACGTCCGCGCCAATGTGCGGGTTGCGGGGCAAACCACCCGCGATCGGACTGCAAATTCCTTGATGCACTCTGCCATAACTGCGGAAAAAAAGGCCACATCACGAAGGTCTGCAGAAGCAGACGAGAGTCCAGTCCCAACCGAAAGGAGAACAACCTCCGTCGGGAGATAGGCAAACCTCCTGAGAACCGGGACCGTAGTGGAACAACCACTACTACTACAGAAACCAAGCACCTGCCTTTTCAATGAGATGAGAAGAGGCCCACCAAAACATTATCATCTGCCACGCTTCATCGTTCGATGCAAGGAAGATAGGCGTGAAGGTTACTATTGAGAATCGACCATGTATGATGGAAGTCGATTCATCCCTGTCGATGATATCCTGGAAAACCCTCAAACAACTGATCCCTGCCATTTCCCGCCAGGACCTCAGCACACAGCGAATCGTCTTGAAAGATTATCAGGGAAACAGAAGCCCAGTTGTCGGTTCCAGCAACGTCCAAGTATCATTCAAGGACCGCACAGCAACACTTCCCCTGACTGTCGTTGATCGTGACTGACCCAGCTTGTTAGGGTTACAGTGGTTCGCCCCACTCAGAATTGAACTAGCCAGCATACACCATACCAGAAATGACGACTGGGAAGAGACTCTCATCCAGGAATTCCAGGATGTGTTCACAGGAACATTAAGCAAGTACAAGGGGACCCCTATATCGTTTAATCTCAGCCCCGATGTAGCTCCCATTCAGCTTAAGCCCCGTTGAGTACCTTTTGCTTTAAAACCTAAAATCGACGAGCAGCTAGATAAACTGAAAGCCCAGGGCATATTGGAACCGATTGACCATGCCCATTGGGAAACCCCGATAGTAACGCCCATGAAGCCAGATGGTTCGTTAAGAATTTGCAGGGACTATCGGGCCACCCTAAATCATGCTCTTCAAAAGAGCACTTATCCAGTACCAGTGGTTCAACACCTTCTTCATTCCCTGGGTGGCGGAAAAATATTTGCGAAATTGGACTTAGCTCAGGCGTACCAGCAACTCCCTGTGGACGCAACAACTGCAGAAGTCCAGACAATAGTTACACATAGAGGCACTTTTAAATGCAATAGACTCCAATTCGGAGTAAGCATGGTGCTGGGCATTTTCCAAAGTTTAATTGAGAGACTATTACAAGGCATAAAAGGCATCGTGCCTTATTTTGATGATGTCTTAATAGCTGCCCCCACTAAAGAATTATTAGTACAACGACTCAGAAAAGTCCAGCATAAATTCAAAGACGCGGGTCTAAAGGTAAAACGAGACAAGTGTCAACTTTGTATGGAGAGAGTGGAGTTCCTAGGATACCTTCTCGACAGACAGGGAATCCACCCCACCGAAAAAAAACTAACTGTAATCAAAAAAGCCCCGAGACCTAGGAATAAGACAGACCTTCAAGCCTTTCTGGGACTCATTAACTTTTATAACATTTTCTTGCCCCAGAAGGCAACCATAGCCAAACTCCTACATAGACTTCTCGATAAAAAGGCTCCTTGGGTTTGGGGACGGCGTGAAGAGAAAGCATTCAAAGAGATAAAAGACCTTTTAACCTCCGATGCCATATTAATGCAATACAACGAGACTCTCCCTTTGACGGTTACCTGTGATGCCTCACCATTTGGAGTAGGAGCCATCTTAAGTCATGTCCTACCAAATGGAAATGAGGCACCCATTGCGTTCTTTTTGAGAACTTTGTCTAAAACCGAAAGGAACTATAGTCAACTTGATAAAGAGGCCCTCGCTATTGTATCCGCAATAAAACGCTTCCATGAATATGTATATGGAAGACCCTTTACCATAATTACAGATCACAAGCCACTACTTGGGATTTTGGCGGGAAACAAACAAACTCCCCATATATTATCACCAAGAATGACACGTTGGTCAGAATTTTTAGCTGCCTACGATTACCAATTGCAACATCACCCGGGGAAAACCATTCCCCACGCTGACCGCTCGCCACTACCAGACATTATATAGGACCCTGCTCCAACTGTAACCATACTACAAATTGAAACCCTCAAATTGCCGCCATTAACCACTTGAGACATAGCCTTAGAGACAAAAAAGGACCCTGTTTTAGCACAAGTCCTCAGCTGGGTAGAACGCGGTTGGCCGGTCAGTGCAACCAATGACACATTCAAGCCATTTAAGAATCGTCAAACAGAACTGTTCTCCCAGAAAGGTTGCATAGTATGGGGAGACAGAGTCATGGTCCCAGAAAAATTACAATATAGGGTATTGAAAATGCTGCACGAGGGACATCCAGGCATCGTGCGGATGAAGGCACTGGCCAGGAGTTACACATGGTGGCCTGGTTTAGATAGACAAATAGAAACTTGGGTAGCAAAATGCAGTAAATGCCAGGAGACTCGCTCCGCTCCTCCAGAGACTCCCCCAACTCAGTGAGAAATGCCTCGAGGTCCGTGGTCCCGTATCCACATTGATTTTGCAGGACCCACAAGAGGACACACTTTCCTCTTAATGGTGGATGCCTATTCAAACTGGCTTGAAGTCCAAAAAATGGAAAGCACCACCACAGACGCAGTCACTAAAAAACTGAATAAACTATTCGCTACCCACGGACTTCCTGATGTCCTTGTCTCAGATAATGGCCCCCAATTCACTGCCCTGCCATTCGAACAATACTTGGCAAATCGGGCATCCGCCATGCGTTAACAACACCAGCTCACCCTGCGGCCAATGGTAGGGCTGAGAGAAAGGTTCAATTTGTAAAACAGACCCTGCACAAAATGGACCTCGGTGACATTGACGACAAAATAAACCGAATGCTTTTTATCCAACACATAACCCCAAACAGCACCATGAACAAAACCCCAGCAGAACTCTTGATGGGCCAGAAACTTCACTCGCATCTTGATCGCCTCCACCCAAACTACACGCCAGAACAACCCCCAGGATCCAGCAGCAAGTGTCAGGCATTCCAGAAAGGGGACCCTGCATTTGCAAAAAACTTCTTGGGTGACCCATTGTGGGTCCGCGCGACAATAACACAACTTACAGGACCCTGATCATAGCGCCTACAAATGGTAGATGGTAAGATGTGGAAACGCCACATAGACCAACTCCCTTCCAGATTAGCGCCGGAACCTCCAGCTGGGGGGGGGGAAGGAACATGGAGGAGGACAAAGAAGAAATCGAAACCCAACAGCCCAGGGGATACTCACCATCCGAGGGAGAACCGAACCAGGGAGGGGCCTCGCCACGTGACAGCACTGCAACGGAGGCGGATCCAGGGAACTTGGAAGACAGCGCTGACGAGGGCAACCCAGAACCACAGTCTTCGCTATCCAGCCCAGCGGACAGCCCAGCGGAGCCAGAACCAGAACCAGAACCAGAACCAGAACAGAATCCGGTGGAACAGTGCAGGTCTAGCAGACAGGTGAAGCGGCCTGCCTATTTGCGAGAATACGTCACCCCACCCCTCAGACGGAACCAAGGGGGGAGGGGTGTTATGGATTAAACCATCGCAGCGGTACAACCCTAAACAGCTTCATCTTACAACAGGCCTGTAATCCTGCAATTCTCATTGGCCCGTGAATAGCGAGTCATGATTGGTCAGGTTTGGCAAGTCTGATTGGCTATTAACGGAACCCCTGATTGGACGCTTGTGAAAGTGATAGACTCAGTTCATTGGTTGTTTAACGGCAGCAAGCTCTATAAAAGAACTACTGCTACCCAGGTCTTTTGCTCCATTCTTTCTTGTTAAATAAAGAGTTGAAGTCACTATCCGATGTCTCGTCTCCATTCTTTGCACCCATGCCCAGGACTTAACACTTACAATTTAATTTCTTGCTTTGAAATTTTTATTGAACAGTCGAACAAAATGCTGCAAATAAACACAAAATGAATACAATTGTCTTTTATGATCTTATGCACTTACAAAACATGCCAAGGCCCAGACTTCAAACAGGTTCAGATATTAAGTACATACTGAACTTTATCTGTATGAAATACTGGTTTAGTAGTAGCAACACAAGTGCTAGGAATTCAGGATTTATTCAAATCTCACTCATATTGTTTCAATAACAACAACAACAACACCCTGCCACAGCAAGATATCTCTTAAACTTTCAGATGTTTCCTGATTGACATATGATGAGAATATATCTCAAAAGCTGTATTTAAAGCTACAAGACTGTTGCCAAATTATCGGAACATTTCAGTTCAGATAAGCAAAAAGCCTACAACATTGCAGGAACAATTAGCCAATTTTTCTGATAAGAAGGTAAACATGGATAGACTTTGCAGCTTTCAAACAGTTTAAGTTATTGGGATGTACTATGGTTAAAGACCTTTAGAATTTATTTTTTCAAACATATGTTCATATTGTTTTCATTTTAAACCCCTTTTGGCAAGATATTTTGGAAATAATCATCATACTCAACAATCAAATTGTGAATGTATTTGTTTCTAAGAAATTCAGAAAGTATTGTGTTGTCGTTTATTTTTCCTGAAGCTTCCTTAAAACATGGCTGTATTTTTTTCTGTTGAATGTATTTGTTTTAAATACTGACATAAGGTGGTGTTTATAATTTATTCCACTGTTAATACTTTTCCATAGACTTATACAGAGTTAGAATGGGATCATTTAGGCCTAAAACTCAATTGACCTCCCATTGTTGGAAGCCAATTGAAAACATACTTTACAGGTAGCTGTCCAGTTTTTGCTTGTGCATATTCACTGAAGGGAAACTTACCAGCCATCTTGTATCATTGGTTGCACTGTCACTCAACCAAAATCTTTCCTGCACGTTAACTTTATTATTTCTTACCCTGCACTCTCAGATAGTAAAGAAGAGGTCTTGATCTTCTTCTGTGTAACACTCCTTCATGTACTTGAAATGTGTGATTTTATCTCCCTTCCAGTCTTCTCACTGCTAAAGATATTTAGCTGTTAAGAGGTTTTTTTCTATTTTCTGTCATCCTCCATGCCCTTTTCCACTCCCTCCCCTTTCATGTTTTTTTTTAAAATGTGATGCCAGAATTGATCATGGTACTTAAAATAGGGTTAAGCACAAAATGTAGAGTAATAATGATTACTTCCTGTGATTGAACCATGCTTCGATTGAGGTAATGTAAAACTATGCTTCGATTGAGGTAATGTAAAATTGTATTTCTTTGGCTGCCATATCACCTAACATTCATATTAAGGTTCTGCTCAAATATAGTATGCCCTACTATTGAACAAAGCATGAAAGTCACCTCTATCTGATTATGATGTTATAAAATGATAGATAATGGTCAGTTATCAGTTTATTATTCTTGCATTTTTCAAGAAGAGACAGAAGAAACTGAGTGAGTATATATTTTGACTTTGTCTTGGCGGTTGGAGAGCATTTGCAGGTCTACCTCAACAATCTAATCAGACCAGCTTTAAGTCAAAACTGTTATGAGATGATTTTGATAAAATTAGCCATGACATTTGATGCTAAAAGTACCAAAACCAGAGATCCATAGCCAACTATATTTTCATTGATATTTAAATCCTACTTTATAAATGTATGCTTCCATGTATATATTTTGTTTTTGATTCTATCAAAAATTAAGTTTGAAGAATTATATTTTCCACATGAATCAACATTATATTATATAATCACATTCACTCAAAATTTGTCTAAGATCAACTTCATTCAAACTGCTATTCTCTTCATACGTTGGATTTCAGTTTTTGTAATCCTCCAGGCATATTATTTGAGGAATTATGTAAATTCAGTTTCAACTTAACTTGTGGGCACTAAATTGACGAATGAGTGTTTCATGGATCAAAAAGTAGAAAGACTGAGGTAAAGCTCGAACTGCAATGATTCTTTAAATGATTCACATAGTTGGTTTGTTTCTCAAAAAACAAATGAAAAGAATAATATGCAGTTATACACAAACATATTCAACGCATGCTTAAACATATACTAAAAAATCATGCCATCTTCTGTTACTCTAATGAACGGATGCATCTATTCTGGGTGTCTCTTCGTTCCCATATATGTGAAACTTGATATACAATAATTGAAATAATTCATTATTATTTACTATTTATTGTTTTTATAGATATTTCCATTTATATAAAGGAAATTAGTTATAAGAAATAACAACTTTGCCATTAAACACTTATGCTACAAATTGGGCAAAAACCATGCTGTACCTAAAAACCCAAGCTGTGAAAGAACATCTCTCTCCCTCCTGCTCCTGCTCCTGTCCTCCTTCTCCTCTTCTTCCTTTCTCCTCTCTCTGTCTCTCTCTCTCTCTCTCCCCCTCCCCCCTCCCTCTCCTGAGGCACTATGTGATAAGCAGCAAACACTAGAGAGACGACTTAACAATTCTGGGGTGATACTGTAAATCTATGGATCCTTTGGAGAAGGAGCAGAATGATACTGTTGCTGCTGGCTTAAGAAAGCAAAGTTAGGCATGGACAATTAAAATTTAGAAGTCAAGAGGTCAAGAATGGAACAGAGGCAATTTATTATCATGTTCCATCATCAGTGGCAGTGAAAAAGTTTGTACTTCACTCCTAACTGAAATAGATATTTTAGAAACCGCTCTGGAGACAGTTTAACATGAAGAATAGGGTTACAGGGATTCTATTTTTTCTTTTCTTATAAGGATTGCTTGTCATGTAAATGTCTGAGAAGTGACGGAATGAATTATCATAAAATTTTGACAAATTTGATGGCTCAACCAAAGGGAAAAACAGACATTCTACTTATTGGTTTTTAATGAGACATGACATTTCAAATGAGTTTACATGACAGTTAGACCTTTTGCTGTTTTTTTTGCTTCTGATTTTAAAGCACATCTAAAGAAGGTACAACAGTGTGTGTGTGTGTGTGTGTGTAAAAGTAATGAAGATTCTGATACAGAATAGAAATGTTATTTTATAGTTAATTCTTGAAATGGAAATGGTGTTAATCTGTGAAAGAGGGAGAGAGAGAAGGAAGACCATTGTAAATTGATTAATGAAGTGATCAAACTAATTAAATTATCTTATATTTTCTTGATTTATTGTTATTTAGAGTTTGGTTCCTACAAGTTTAATATATTATGGTTTGTTGCATAAGTCAGATGTTTAGACAGGATTTGGTATTTTTATTCACCATTTCTGCCATGGTGTCACAGTGATTAGAATGCAGTATTGCATGCTAATTCTGATGACTGATGACTGCCAGCAATCTCACCAGCTCAAGTTTGACTCCTTCTGAGGTCAGAAAATGAGCACCCGGATTGTTAAGGGCAATATGCTAACTCTGTAAACTGCTTAGAGAGGATTGTAAAGCACTATGAAGGGGTATATAAGTCTAAGTGTTATTGCTATTTGAGTTTTCCCCAAAGACCTGGGATAAGCAGATGTTGTTGTCTGATGGTATTAAATATATCATTGCAGGATGTAAGTTGTTCCAAGTAAAGCTGGCTTGTGCAAATGACTGATGGTGATTTTTGTCACTACCAAGTCTGCTGCTTTATTGTTTCCAGAGCTGCCTTAATCTTCCTTGTTTCTAAGCAATATTTCTTGATCAGTATTCTTTAGTCTTGTTGTTCAGCTTCTTTTTTTTTAAAAAAAAAAGATTTTATTAATTTTCTACAAACAAACAAGACAAACAAAACATAAAAACATCAATTCTTATATGTACATCCAGTGTGTCAGTTGGTTCATCATTTTTGTGTATTCATTCTGTAGTCTCAATTACAATTATGTTACATAACAACTCATATTGTCAATCCAAACTTATATATCCTAATATCACTAAAAAAAAAAAAGTTTTTGACTATATTTTTAATCATTCAAGCTTTATGAGCTAACAATACTTTAAACCAATTTACTCTATAACAAATCATATAATCATATCAAATCAATCCTAAAAAACCCTTTATAAATATAATGTCGAATAACAAAATAATAGCAAAATAGCAAAATAAAGATATTCCTTACTGTCTAGCATTCTAAATATTCTATTATCGTATTTTATCATCTAACCATTGATAAAAAAGATCCCAAATTTCATAAAATTGTTTATCCTCTTGCTCTCTAATTTCAAATGTCAATCTACTCATCTCAGCACATTCCAATATTTTCTTAATAATTTCTTCCTCTAATGGTATTTTCTCATTCTTCCAATTTTTAGCAAATACAATCCTAGCTGCTGTTAATACATTTACAATCAGGTACTTCAAATCTTTACTATATATATCAGGTAAAATTCCCAATAAGAAGATCTCTTGTTTCAAGTCTATGTGTTTCTTTGCCATTTTTTCCAACCACATGCGAATTATAGTCCAATATTTTCTAGCGTCCTCACAAGTCCACCACATATGGTAATACGAGCCGGGTATCTGATGACATTTGCAGCATTTTTCAGATTTGTTCTTAAACATTCTTGCTATTCTTGTCGGGGGAAAGTGCCACCTGTAAAACATCTTATACAAGTTTTCTTTATATGCTGTTGACATTGTCATTTTATAATTTTGAGACTACAATTTCTGCCATTTATCTAGATCAATCCCATATCCAAAATTCTTCCCCCAAACAATCATAGTTTCTTTGACTTGTTCTTCCTCTAATTTCATTCCAGTAAATAACCATATAATTTTTTAATCACCTTCTCATCAGTACCCATCAAGATCTTATCTAAATCAGTCTGCTTATCATAGAATCCCTCCGTTTTAGAATCTTCATCATACCTTGAATGTATTTGGCATATGAAAACCAATTCATCCTTATACCTTGTTCCTCTAAGTTTTGGATCGATTTAAGTTCACCCTTTTCATCCAATAGTTCCCCATATCTAACTGTTTGTTCCTTCTTATAAATTATAGGATAGGAAAATGCTTCAATAGTCGATAACCAAACTGGAATTTTCAAATAACATTGTCTTTTTATCTTCTCCCAGTTTAACCACAAAGATTCCCGCATATAATGTCTTCTAAAATAACCCTGTGTTTTAGTTCCCTTATACCATAAAAAAGCATGCCAGCCCAACAGCAAATCATGCCCTTCTAATGTCAACAACCTATGCTTTCTTAATGTTATCCATTCTTTGACCCACATCAAATTTGCAGCTTGATAATACAATTCCCAATTAGGCAGGCCAAAACCTCCTCTAATTCTAGCGTCTTGCAAAAGCTTTAGCTTTATTCTCGCTTTTTTACCTTGCTATATAAACTTCAACATGATTTTATTTAAATCTTCAAAATAGTCTTTTCCAAGCCTAATTGGTATTGTTTGGAACAAAAATAAAATTCTAGGTAAAATATTCATCTTGATTGTTGAAATTCTCCCTATTAATGACAATTGCAAGTTTTCCCACTTCTTCAAATCTGTAGCTATCTGTTGTTTGAGTTTAATATAATTATTCTCTTTTAATGTGCTACATCTTGCTGTCAAATATATCCCCAGATACTTAACCTTATTTGTAATTTGAATTTTCAAAAGATCTGCCAGTTCTTCTCTTTGTCTCAATAGCATGTTCTTTGTCAAAATCTTTGTTTTATCTTTATTTATTTTCAGACCAGCCATCTCACCATATGTCTCTATCTTTTCCAATAACCTTGCAGCTGTTTCTAACGGATCTTCCAGAATAAAAGCTAAATCATCAGCAAAAGCTTGTAGTTTAAATTCTTCCTTCTTAATTTTCATTACTTTTATGCTTTTATCATCCCTAATATTTCTATTCAACACTTCCAAGGTCAACACAAATAGCAAAGGGGATAGGGGACACCCTTGTCTTGTGCCTTTTCTTATATTAATAAAATCTGTAAGTTCCCCCTCCATCATGACCTTTGCTGTCTGTTTATTATATAAGGCTTCGATTGCTTGAATAAATTTTTTAGCAAAACCCATCTGTTCCAATAGTAATAACATAAATCTCCAATTCACGTTGTCAAATGCCTTTTGAGCATCTAAAAATATCAAAGCCATTTGCTTTTCAGGATGAGCCTCATAGTATTCCAAAGTATCCAAGATTACTCTCATATTGTCTCTGATTTGTCTTTTTGGCAGAAATCCATTTTGATCTGGGTGAATAAAATTATTTAAATATTTTTTAAGTCTTTCTGCTAAAATTGAAGCAAAGATTTTATAGTCTGCATTCAATAAGGAGATGGGTCTGTAGTTCTTAATTTGCAGTGGGTCAGCCTCTTCTTTTGGAATAAGTGTGATATAAGCCTCTGACCATGTTTTGGGTATCATCTTCTTTAACATAACTTCATTCATGACTTCTAACAATGGGATACTCAATGATTCTTGAAATGTTTTATAGAATTCTGCCGGAAGCCCATCTGGACCCGGTGCTTTCCCATTGTTTTGTCTCTTAAATGCTTCATTTAATTCCATCATTGTTATATTGCTTTCTAACATTTCTTCAGTCTCTTTAGGTATCTTCGGTAAATTAGCACTCTGTAAATATTGTTTGACTTTTTCCTCATCAATATTCTCTTGTTTATATAGTTGCCCATAAAAATCTCGAATAATTTCCTTTTTCTCCTTAGTACCATAACAAACTTGGCCTTGATCATCTATTAACTTCAATATTTTTCTTGATTCCTTCTCCTTTCTCAATTTATATGCTAGCCATCTACCTGGTTTATTCGCATCTTCAAAGTAATTCTGTTTAGAATTTCTGATTTTCTGTGCCAATTCTTCTTTCTCTATTAATTCCATTTTATGTTTAATTACATCCAGCTTCAATTTAATATCTTTTTTCTGTGGCATTTTCTGTAATTCTTTTTCAAGTCTTTTATACTCATCTTCCAAGACCTTAGAAGCTTGCCTTTTCCTAATATTCTTTTTTCTTGTATAATCTATTATCAGACCTCTAGCATATGCCTTCATTGTGTCCCAAACATTCTGCGTTGAAGTATCTTCTTTTTTATTTTCTCTAAAAAAGAAAGTCAATTCCTTCTCCATCCATTTTATAAAATCTTTCTCCTTTACAATAGTATTATTTAATGTCCATCTCGATCTTTTTTTTTTTTGTCCCTTTCATTTAATTGTCATTGGGCTATGATCTGCCCAAGTACTTGTTTCAATATTTGTTTCTTGAATATTGGATATTAATTCTGTTGATATCCAAATCATATCTAATCTGGACCATGATAAATGTCTATTTGAATAAAAAGTATATTGTTTAGCTTTAACATTTCTTTCTCTCCCAATATCTTTTAAAGATAGTTCGTCTGTCATTTTAAAAAAAGATTTAGGGAGAGCCTTTCTATTTTGCTTGGTTGTTGTTGCTATATAGTCCAATTTATTGTCCACAATTCCATTAAAGTCTCCCATCATAATTATATTAACATAGTCCAGTCCAGTTATTTTCATGTGTAGCTTTTTATAAAACTCTTCTTGTTTTTCACTCGGAGCATAAATTGCAATCAAGAGTATTTTTATATTATTGTCCATTATTTCCACCATTAATGCTCTTCCATCTTCATCATTGTAGATCAGTTTTGCTGGGATAGCCTCTTTAATGTATAGAAATTGTTGTTCAGCTTCTTTTCTTTCATTTGTTCTCCCTTTTTGCATCTGATTTTAGCAAGCTTAATTTCTAACCTGATCTGTCTTTATGATGGTGCATTGTTGTTGATTTTGCATTCAAGATATTCAGTTATAACTGCACCCATACTACACATTAGGTGGTTTATTTCTTCCAGTGAGCTGCTGCTTATATTTGACATTACAGTATTCACACTGTTAATAGTTGTGCTAGCTGTTTTTCTGGAACAAGCTTCACACATGCAACCTTCATATAATCAACCTTATTTTGTACTGTTCTAGATGCTCTGTTACTCTTTTTTCCAGTTCTTCTTCTTTTAGTTAGATGGCTTTGTTTTTTCTGAGGAAAAGACAGAAAAGTGGATGCCTGGTTTGGAAATGAAAATGATTCAATATCTATGCAGGCTTCCTCTACAGCTTACTTCCCCTGATTTGCCTTTACAGTCTGAGCTACTTGTGGCAAGGCTTCAATTTTTGCCCTGGATAGACCTTTGAAGTTCTTCCAGTTCTGCTTCTGTGAACACTTTATTTCATATTATAAGATGACATTGATCTGCTCCTCTTTATTTCTGATTCAGGGTGTTGTTTCTTTCTAGAACTGGTGCATTATTTTCCGATATCCTCTTTTCATTGGACTTGATTTGTAATAACAGATCATTATTCCTTTGTTCTCAAAGGATTTGTGTGTTTGTGACACGTAAAGCATTTTTCTTCCAGTAATCCTACAACTACT
Organism: Hydrophis major; assembly: GCA_033807585.1. Lineage (NCBI taxonomy): Eukaryota > Metazoa > Chordata > Lepidosauria > Squamata > Elapidae > Hydrophis > Hydrophis major. The sequence goes on along the minus strand of CM066329.1, from coordinate 327,468,712 downwards.
AACTCAGGTTGCTCAGCTAACAGTACTAAGTCCTGTAACCCATTTGTCCAAAGGGTCCAAAACCCAGATGGGTTATTGTTGAACTGGGTGATGATCAATCCAGTATGGATTTCTGTAAATTATGTCTCACATATGATTTATGGGAAAGATACTTGCTGTCTGGCTCCCCTGATGAGACCTCTTCAACTAAAGCTAACCCTGAATCTGTTATTATTATCTGTTCACAACAATGAGAAATTATGTATATTGGGCCTGCAATACTTGCTGATGTCATCAATCCATCTTGTTTTAGGTCTCTTTCATGGACTTTTTAATCAAATGGAATCCATTCTATGACTGCCTTGCTCCACCTGCCATCAGTTCTTGCTATCATTTCCATTTCCATTCCTTTACTCTCTTGATATCGTATGTTTTCATTTGTTCTCTAATCCATATGCAGGTCTTTCTATTTTGTCTTGTGATGCCAAGCACGTATCTTTCCATGGCTGTTTGCACCACTTGTAGATTTTGTATCAATTGTGAGGTTTCACTGGCATATATAAAGCTTATGCTTAGCTTGTTGAATGCCTGCCAGCTGTTAAATTTTCTTTATTGTATCAGCTTCCATTGAGATCCATTGGTGTGTATGTGTCCACAGTATGAACTTTTGTTGCTAAGTCTAACTTGCATATACAAAAATCTGCAGTTTATAACCTTCCACAAGAAAAAATATAGTGCAATGTAAATAATGAATGTAGACCTGAAACCAATGCTAAAAACATGAAGCAAATTGATTATCTTAAATTAGCAACTTATCAGAATATAAATTCTGTTAGTATAGATTGAGCATTTATTGCTCAAAGAGTTTATAAACAGTCATCTTACTAGAACAATAAGAGTAGATTAGTGTGGTCTTTTTTCATTTCAGCTTATGGACATGTTTAGTCACTGGAATGAGCTATTCTATTCATTCTAAATTGTGGGCTTTCTCCTATTCTTTTCATAAAGCTTCCCTCCCACTTTCTTTTTGTGTTTGTTAAGGATTTGGGAATTGAACAAGAACTTATAAGATGTGACCTAATTGGCTTTTTTCACTCATTTGCAATGGGTTCTGTTTTTGTTCCCTATCATTGATTTAGTTTTTGTTCAGAGTCAGCTGGAAAATCAGTCAAGTTGATATTTAGTTGATTTGGTAAATATCCTGCAAGAGGGAGTGCATGTGCATATGTATATTCCTTTTCTGACTGAAGGAATGAAGCAAAGATTATCCTTTGCTCACAGCTTTTGTACAACAGATTCCCACCTGATATAAGGCAGAAAGTTAAGAACTGGGAACAGACCTTTTTCTGAGATTAATATTCAGTGTAGATCCTTATTGATTTCTGTTAATCAAAGTTGTGGTTCTTTCATCTGATCTCGATCTATGACATGATGCCAGAGCTCTGAAGGAAATTTAGTCATGAATTAATTCTAACTGTGCTTTACCTCAAAATAATGAACCTATAGTCCTTGTACTACACAAACAAATTAGACATCTGTGCTTCAAAAAATGAGGCTCATTTTGTTTCTGCAGGAGGCCCCTGAACTGATTACATCCCCAAATCTCTGTATGTTTTCTCCTTCTCCTGATAATACTATAGAGCAGGCATTCTTATCTTAAAATCCTTCCTCCCTCCCTTTCTCTCAGCTTCCCCATGGAGTTTCCTTGTGGGAAGCCAATAGGGAGGATCAAAAATCCTCCTTCCTTCATTCTTTCCTTCCTTCCTGAACTGAACTGAACATGAATTGGGTATGTATTTTCAATTAAATGGATATCCCATTTTTCTCAGAGAAGCTACATCCTCAAATTATTTCTTTTTTTCCTTTTATCCTATTTACTATTCTTCTTCCTATATTAAATATTTTCTTTACTGCTCCTGGATTGTGATTTCTCTAGTTATGTAGATCTTACACATCACATAACATTTCCCTACCAGCACTGTTTCTACGCATACGAGAGCTGGTATTGCCTAATCAATATATTAACTATATAAAAATCAGCTATGCTGCAACTGTAACATTATGGAATGCAAAATATGTATTTTTGCACCTAGATATTACCTCAGTGTAAAAAAATAACTGTGTCATACTATACATGAAAACATTTAAAGGGTTTATTTTATGGCTTAAGTATGATGTTTCTTTGCCCTGACTTATTTTGTTTTGTTTTTCAGTATCCAGATTATGAGCATTGTATCATACTGTACATAACACAAACATATGGAATAAAAGTCTCTGATTGCAAAATGTTAAAAATACTCAGGGGTGGGATTCAATTTTTTTTAACAACTGGTTCTGTGTGTGTGGTTTGGTGGGCATGGCTAGGTGGACATGTGACTGGGTGGGTCAAAAGAGAGAAACTCACTTTAACAATGCAAGGGGTTAGACTAGATAGCCTCCAAGGTTCCTTCCAGCCTGGATTGCTGTGCTTTTTCAAAGCATTCTCTGAAGCTACATCTAGTGCCAGGGTTTGTGGTCCTTCCTTCTCTCCTTTTTCTCTCTCTCTCTACCTCTATCCATCTATCCATCCATCCCTCTCTTTTTCTTTCTTTCTTTCTTTCTTTCTTTCTTTCTTTCTTTCTTTCTTTCTTTCTTTCTTTCTTTCTTTCTTTCTTTCTTTCTTTCTTTCTTTCTTTCTTTCTTTCTCTTTCTTTTTCCCTTCCTTCCTCCCCCTCTTTCTTTCTTTCTTTCTTTCTTTCTTTCTTTCTTTCTTTCTTTCTTTCTTTCTTTCTTTCTTTCTTTCTCCTTCTTTCTGCCCTCCCTCCCTCTTTCTTTTTTTCTCCCTTCCTTCCCTTTTTTTCTTACTCCCATCCCTCACTCTCTCTTTCTTTCTTTGCATCCACCCCCATGCCCTGTTTTGGACCCAGCAAACCTCCCTGGAGCTTCAGGGGAACCAAAATGGGGCATGAGGGGCCACCCATAACCCGCATCCCATTTTGGGCCTAACAAGCTTCCCTGGAGCCTCCTGGGAGAAAAAAATGGGGCATGGGGTGGCCTGCTGCACTGTCCGACTCCCCATTTTGAGCCTAGCAAGCCTCCCTGCAATTACCAGGGAGCCAGAATCAGGTGTGTGGGTATCTTGGGAGGGGCTGGGTGGGGTGGGATGGGGCCAGCTGGTCTTCAAAACTAGCAGTTCAGCGAACTAGATGTAACATTAACATCCGGTTCACCCAGGCTGAATCCTACCTGTGAACACACTGTATTCTAATGATCCAAATCAATGTTTCAGCACTGTCTATCTGATATTTTTGCACATGTTTACTAGATAACTCTGGAAAGGCAAATGGGAGCAGTGATTTCAACTGATAGAAACTATTATGTAAGATCATAATCATATATTGGGTGTTTCTCATATCTTTTTAAGTAGTCCCAAGGATAAGATAAGTACCTATAATGGGAATACTTCTGCTTTTTAATTGGAATATATTTTGTAACAGATAGAAAAAGAACTTGTCCAATATGTTGCTCTGTTTAAATGACAGAAAAATAATAATTTTGGTTAAACTAAGTATATATTGGGGAAAAAAACAATAATAAAAGAGATGGGGAAAAATGAACTGCTGATATTGAAATAAAACTGAAACCAGAGGTGGTATTCAACAGGTTCTAACCAATTCTAGAGAACCGGTAATGGAAATTTTGAGTAGTTCAGAGAACCAGCAAATACCACCTCTGCCTGGCCCTGCCCATATCTATTCTCTGCCTCCCAAGTCCCCGCTGATCAGCTGGGTCTTCTTTTGTTGCCGTGCACAAGGAGAACAGAGCTGGAAAGCAGATTAGTGGGATGGGGAAGGAATGGAGATTTTCAGTATCCTTTCCCCTGGAGTGGGGAGGGAATGGAGATTTTACAGTATCCTTCCCCTGCCACACCCACCAAGCAAAGCCACGCCCACCAAGCAATGCCACGCCCACCAAGCAATGCCCACAGAACCAGTATTAAAAATTCTTGAATCCCACTACTGACTGAAGCCATAGTGTTATATCCTCCTTAACATAAGAACAAATCCTTTGAATTTGATTATATTTTTTTCTTAATATATATGAATAAGTTTGCTCTGCCAGTAGCCAATTTCTGTTCCTTCTTTACTTTTGCCACTCTTATTTTCACTCTCTCTTCTTTCTTCACTTAGAAGCCCAGAAGAGAATAAATCACTTTTTTACCCCTAGAACTACTGCTTGTAGATGGCTTTTGAAATTAGTTTAAGGATCCCAGGGTGTCCATCCCTATGAAACTGAAACATAATTCAGTCCTAATATATATTACAGAAAAGTCAGTTCAATTAATATGAATAGTTACAAATCTCCTTGTAATGAATGGAAACAGAATTTTGTAAAATGCTAATGAAAATAAGAAATGTTTTACTTATTTGATGTATTGCTTTTTGTTTTGTTTTTTTCTCCTCTTTGGAGATATTCTTTGCCAGGTAAGTGCTCAGGAACTAGGATAGAGGAATGTTGGGAATCAAGGTTAAATTGATCTCTGAGATGGTGTGGGACCAAGTTAACATATTCAATAAATGGCAAGTTTAAGACTTGTGGACTTCAACTCCCAGAATTCCTGAGCTAACATGACTGGAGGAGGAATTTTGGGAATTGAAGTCCACAAGTCTTAAAGCTGTCAAGTTTGAAGATCCCTGATTTAAAGCAACATGAGAAATTTTACTCCTGTACTAGAACAACCCAAGACATGTTGGTTCTTGAGGAATGTAAAACAAATATCTCACCTCAAAATATGTTATACAGGGTCCAAAATAATTTAGATATCAATATTTCAATTCACGTTATCCTACTGCTCCTCCTCCCTTTAAGGTATTTAATGAGATGGTCCTTGAATACTATTATCACAGCTCTGTATCTTTGGAAATGTCCTATCTTCTTGTATTTTATTTATTTTTATTGATTTATTTTGTCAATTGCTTACAAGATAATAGGTATAAGTAAAAACATAGTTATGAATACATGAATACATATAAGAAAAAAAGAAAAGAAAAGAAACAATAGGACAGGGACAGTAGGCACATTGGTGCACTTATGCACACCTCCCACAGACTTCTTAGGAAAGGGGTAAGGTCAATAGTAGACAGTCTAAGGTTAAAGTTTTTGGGATTTGGGGAAGAAACCACAGTCAGGTAGAGTATTCCAGACATTGACCACTGAAGTCGTATTTCCTGCAATCAAGTTTGGTGAGGTTTACCTTGAGTTTGTATCTATTGTTTGCTCTTCTGTTGTTATAGTTGAAGCTGAAGTATTCATTGACAGGTAGGACATTGCAATGTATGATTTTATATACTATACTTAGATTGGATTGATGGCGGCGTAGTTCTAGGTTTTCTTGTAGCATTTGTTCTTCTCATATTTTACTCATGTAATCTAACTCAATTCCAACAATATGAAATGCTTTCTTTTCCATGGGCAAAAAAAATACCACCCAAATTTAGTGAGCTTGCATTTATTTAATGAAAATTACATCAAGATGAGAACAAAAATTAGCACAGCAAAATGCTCTAAGTACTCAAAGATTAGTTAAAGTGGATGGTTTGTAATATACAAAATGTGTTTATTTTCAAATCTAAAGTTCAGATTTTCTCATACATTTTCATACCAATGGAGATAAAATGCTAAAGTCTTAAATCCTTCTATGCCATGCTGAGTTGCTAAGGGCTGTTGAGTTTTTGTTATTTCTCCTCTTGAGTTGGCTCTGATTAAGCCTGCTGAGTGAAAAATTTGTATTTGCTGACAGAAATAGGAATCACACCACGTGCATTTGCAGCCAGCAAATGCTCCGATACATCACTGAGATTTGCTCAACCTACCTTCAGAGGGCAAATCAAGCATGTTATTTTCTGTTTAGATCTGATGCTGAAGCCTATCAGTCCCAAGTGCTACCCAATCTCTGATTAAAGAAAGGCCTCCAAAACTGTGGCTGTTGTTTCACTGCCTCGTTAGAGGCTTGGATGGAATGACCCAGGAATTTTTGTACAAGACAGTGAGTGAGCTTCAAATAGAAAAGTGCATCCATCAAGCCCAAGAGAGGCTTTTATGACATTTTTCCTACTTCGCCTTTAAAGTCCTTTAGAAATACCCTTTCCAGATATAGAGGAGAACCATCAGTAAAAACAAACAAGCCCCAAGTGCAGAAAAACCCACAGAATGACAATTCTTTTCCACTACCTTGGAGAGATTGTTGTACTCCTTAATACAACAGAAGATAGCTGGTATGCTTTATGAGAGCTGTATATTAAATACAATGAAAGTGCTTCTTGTTTGACAGACAGAATGTAAGAAGAAGATTTTTATATTGCAATATCCCCAAAGGAGGAAAAATAATGTTTCTGTGTACTTGTTTATAGAGAAACATTGCCTATGCCTAGAAAATTATATGAATAAGGGCAAACCAACTATCTTACCTCCAGCAGGCAGATTTTGGACTTACAACATACCTGGATAAGCATGAAAAATTGGGACAAAGAAAGAGTAAATATAAATGTGCATATCTCAGCTACCTGGCAGCAAATCTGCTCCTATTAATATATGTTTATTTCTAGATTAAATTAAAGGAAATATATACATAGTTCCATTGTTAAACAAGCTGTAATTGAAAAACAATAGGGAGTAATTATTTGACTAAGAATGCAGGGGAGCATAGAAAATTTTAATCACTTGTCTCCCTCACTTATGCATGTATAGGATTGATTGATTGATTGATTGATATAGCTACCAAATTAACCAAAATGTGACTCTGGATGGAAAGACAACAGTCATACTCAGGGCATATCAATATTACCCTTTACCTTCTGAGGTAGGCTTATTTTAACATTTTGACCTAATATCTAAGGGAATGGCCAAGTTGTCAAGCTTACTTCTAAAGGAGGTGAAAGCCAGTTGAATCTTGGGGAGATGATTCCAACTACATAACAAAAGAATTCAGAGATACAGGTATAAATTAATACTATATAAATTTTTCTTTGTGATTAGATTTATATGGGTGAAACTGTGCATCATAGGGAAACAGTTTTTGAACCAAGGTAGCTCAAATGGACTAACACAAAATATGTCAAAAACCATGACTTTCATGGGAATAAAATTTGAAGAAGTTGTGGCTGCTTCAGTGCTACTGGCTACTACTGGGCTGCTGGGTTGATTCTACAGTCACAGGATCTTCATTTTCAACATTCTGTGACAGTTTCCCAGTCATTGTCACAATCCCTTACTACCTCTCCCACCCAGCAGCAGTCATTATCAGAAGGAAGGAAGGGAAAGAGAGGTGGAGGAAGAGAAGGACAGAGAATAGGGAACCCTTGTGCACTTTTCCTGGTCCATGCCACCAAATCTCCCCATGTGCTCCTCTGACCTGTATTGTCTCCTATGCACCTTCCCCACTCATACAACATATCTTTTGCACCACACAATACCCTTCCTGACCCATGTCACCCCCTGCACACCTTCAAGGCACCTCTTGTGCACACCTGGCATTCCTGCCACGTCCTCAACACACCCTTATCCCTATGCATCCCTTTTTCTCCTTCCCTCCCCTTCTATAGCTATTTACCTGACTTCTGGCCTTGGCCTTGCAAGTTCCTGCTGACTTCCTTACTGAATTTGTTGTGAATTAATAAAAGTGCTTAAATAAAGATTATTAAAACCTTTAGAAAAGTGCAGGGTTCTGGCCCTGCACTTCTAATTGGCCGATAATAGCGACATCTGATTGTTCTGTTCAGGAGAATCTGATTGGATATTAGTGGGCCTCTTTCATTGGTTAAGGGAGCTAACGCCTCCCGTTTCTTATTGGTTGTTTGATTGGCAGCTTGCCTATAAAAAGGGCTATTGCTGCTGTAGTTTTTGCTCTGTTCCACAATGTTAAATAAAGAGTTGAAGTTCACTGTTCATCGTCTCGTCTCCATTTCTTGCGCCCATGTGCAGAACTTAACAGAATTTCTCCCTGCAAGCTTCCCACAAGCAAAATAAATGAGGAAGGGAGCAGGCAGGCAGGCAGGCAGGCAGGCAGGCAGGCAGGCAGGAAGGAAGGAAGGAAGGAAGGAAGGAAGGAAGGAGGGGACATTTCTGTTTCATACTAGATTTCTACAAGGAAGCAGGAAGCTCCATGGGGCAGCAGAGAGATAATCAGAAGCTGTTCCTATTCCCACTGCTTTTTGCCCACCCATGATCATTCTGTTGCTCCATTTAGGTAATAAAATATCTCTGAAACAATGACCCCATGGTTGTCCAATTAACATTAAAAACACTTCTGCAAACAGTAAGAACAATCTGCAAAAAAGTAAGAGGACTAAAACGTTCACCTTACCCTTTCCTGTAAACTTAAGGCAGAGTTTGCTGCTTTTAAAACAACATACATACCACAGAGGCAGACTTTCATTTTGATGTCACAGCACTATTTTTGTCATTCAGCCCCCTTTTCCACCCCCTACTGTGAACAGTGCTCTGTGTAAAGCCATCACACCACCATCTAGTCTCACAGTTCTAGTTCCACGAAATTTGTTTCTGGATGGAAGCCTGGAAATGTTGCTATGCCTCACAGTTTTTTCATGAAATAAGATCCTGTATAAGTCTATGCATATTTATTTAAGAATAAATTGTACTGAAACCAATGAATCTTTAAAATCTTTCATTTTAAAACTCCAGCTTACATCAGGAATTAATTGTAAATCTTTTGACACTTAGCGAGCTAAAGCGAATTCCTTAATTCCTATTGAAATTAAGGACAAAATCAGAAGTGACTAATTTAAATTCCATTGATGTGAATGGGTTCTAAGCATTTTTTATTGGATAAAGGATTCAGAAAAACGGGACTGTTTTATAACAGCTGTAGTATCTCTTTAGGAATCTTTCAGTTGTTTAATTGTTTCTTCAACCATGTCATCATATTAAGGAATCAAATAAGAACAAGAACTACAAGACTCCTTTGCCTTTGATTTGCTCAGTCATCTGTTACTTTTGGATACAGATTTCATCTGTACTTTTTGAGCAGGCTGGGAATTAATGAGACTGAAATCTGTCAGAAAGTGAAGCAATTAGGTAGAATATGCTCCTGTAGGTAGCAAACATACTGTCAGTGTCTCTTTCTTCCACTAGTTTCTTCCCTGCAGGTTCTGGGAAAAGGCCAGGGATAGGCTAATAACAATGAGAAGAATTTCCCTGAAGATGTAGAGTGATGTTGTACTTGGTTGTCATATTTATTTGATCAAATGAACACTTTTGCAACCAGCCTTATTCTGAGGCGAATCATGCCTTGATAGATAGTGAGGCAGTAGTTGTGATAAAGACTCACTTAAGCTTTCAAAGCGTTGGAGGACAGTTGTTGAATAAGAGTCTGATGACTGAAGCCATTTGCAAAAATAATCCTTTTTGTGCCTTGTAAAACTAAATAATATTGTAAAGAGCATATGTGTGGTATATACAGATCATTAAAGACAGCATGAATAGACTGCTGTCATGCTCAGTGTTTCTGCTTGTAAAATACATCAGCAAAATATTTATAACAAGAAACAGAAGAAAATTACATTTTTCTTCCAGGGAGTCAAAAAAAAAATCTAAGAAACCAAATTGTAAAAAGAATGCTTGATACAAAGTTAACAATGAACTGGAACATTTTTATAATGTCTAATAAAAATAGGAAAATATTACCAAAAATATATAACTGTGACATATTTAGATGTTGATGTAACATTACCTGATGACACCATACTGGCCATTAGGAAGAGCTATTACAATCTAGAATCTCCTACCCTTGTTTTAAACAATATTCTACCTTAAGAAAATTTAGCACTTTCCCACAACCTGTGACCTTAATGCTTTACATGTTGCTGTAATTTTGTGTGTCATTATAAATATCTTCAAAGCATTTTTCTAGACTTGAATGGATTGAGAAGAAGGAAGGGCTCCTTAGATATGCCACCAGAAAGTGAGAAGATACTTACAAAGGTGAATTCCCTCCTACACTCCTTTGCAGCACCTCCAGAATTATTCAAAATGGGATTTTTCATAATTCTCTCACCTCCATCAAATCTTACGAATTTTTAGACCAAGACATAAATTAGCTCTCATGGGGAAGATGATAATCTACTAACTAACTGGGTGTTGAATCTGAATATTAAAAGGCAGTGAGGAAAGTATTCAAGAAAAAAGTATATATTTATTTTTTAAAAGATATCATGTCTAAAAAGCAGCCATTTTTGCTATGCTAAGCAAAGATCTTAATCAGCTATTTCAGCAGGAAATAGGCATAGAAACTATTAAAGCACATTGCGGAAAGTTAGGCACTTATAATAAGTATAGCTGCTTATTGTGCCTAAATGCATTTGCATTTTAATATTTTAACCTTTTATATGTAACTTCAGCTTAACTTTGTACATGCATATATGTCATATACACTATAGATAGATAGATAGATAGATAGATAGATAGATAGATAGATAGATAGATAGATAGATAGATAGATAGATAGATAGATATAGATATAGATATAGATATAGATATAGATATAGATATAGATATAGATATAGATATAGATATAGATATAGATATAGATATAGATATAGATATAGATATAGATATATGTATGGCATTCAGCTTAGTTCGGGTATTTTTCCACGTCATAATAGTTGTGCTTTTAAAGTTGTAGCAACGTTTCAGCAGAATCTCATCTGCCATCATCAGGCTTCTGTATAGTGTTCATCTGTGAGGCAGACTTTTACAGTGGTTTCAGATTTGAATTTGGGGCAGCCTATTGCTGTGCCAGAATGGTTTTTTCTTCATCCTGATTGGTTGGGAGTCTTGGTCTGTGTTTATTGGTCTTGGATTTTGCTGTGTTCTGCTTGATTGGTGTTTCTAATATCTTCTATCTGTTTTTTGGCTCTTTCTGTATCTTGATTGGCTGGCAACATTGTGTTACTTTATGGGAGGCCTTTAGTGCAGCTTGGCTCCGGGTAAATGGACGGCTATCATTAGTTAGGAAGCTAGGTTTCATCTGGGTGCCTGGTTGGGGTGTGTTTGAGCTGGAGGTATCAGGGGGGATCTGTTTGTGCCCAGGTGTTTGCCTGGCTTGTGGTGTGGAGAATTTTTTGTTTGTGAGTGCAGGCTTCCAAATGATTGACAGTCTGGTGGAATCATCTCTTCTATTCATGCTGTCTGGTCCTTTTTCAATCTCTATGGCTTCTCTGATGATTCTGTGGCTGGGGTTTTCTATAGTGGCTAGGAACATCTAGGAATGGTAGTTGTTTGTTTGTTTCTGTTTCCATGGTGAAAACAAACAAACAACTTCCATTCCTAGATGTACTAATCTACAAAAAAACAGATGGCACACTAGGACACACCATATACCAGAAGAAAACACACACTAACCGCTACCTCAACCCCCAATCCCACCACCACCCAGCACAGATAAACTCCGTGGCTAAAACACTAATTACTAGAACAAAACGCCTGGCAGACAAGACACACATCAAGGCTGAACTATGCACCCTGACTAAAGTACTGAAAGCCAACGGCTTCCACCAAAGCAAAATCACCGGCTTGATCCACCAAAACACACTGAGACATAATAGAGACCCAGAAGATGAACAGACCTATGGAACAGCTGTCCTGCCCTACATAAGAGGTACTACAGACAAAATTAATAAGATACTACACAGACATCACATCAAGACTGCCTTTAAAACAGACAGAAAAATAGCAGCCATCCTCAGAAACCCCAAAGATAAAATTGACCTGGAAAACCAAGGCATATACGAAGTCCCCTGTGCATCATGCCCAGCCACATACAAAGGACAGACCAATAGAAGAATAAGTACCCACCTGGATGAACACAAAAATGCAGTCAAAAAGCTGGAACAGACTTCCTCACTAGTCCAACACATGGAAGCCACAGGTCATAGCATCAACTTCAATGTCACCAAAACACTAGCCACTATAGAAAACCCCAGTCACAGAATCATCAGAGAAGCCATAGAGACCAGACAGCATGAATAGAAGAGATGATTCCACCAGACTGTCAATCATTTGGAAGCCTGCACTCACAAACAAAAAAATCTCCACACCACAAGCCAGGCAAACACCTGGGCACAAACAGATCCCCCATGATACCTCCAGCTCAAACACATCCCAACCAGGCACCCAGATGAAACCTAGCTTCCTAACTAATGATAGCCGTCCATTTACCTGGAGCCAAGCTGCACTAAAGGCCTCCCATAAAGTAACACAATGTTGCCAGCCAATCAAAATACAAAAAGAGCCAAAAAAACAGACAGAAGATATCAGAAATACCAATCAAGCAGAATAGAGCAAACTCCAAGACCAATAAACACAGACCAAGACTCCCAACCAATCAGGATGAAGAAAAAAACCATTCTGGCACAGCAATAGGCTGCCCCAAATTCAAATCTGAAACCACTGTAAAAGTCTGCCTCACAAATGAACACTATACAGAAGTCTGATGATGGCAGATGAGATTCTGCTGAAACGTTGCTACAACTTTAAAAGCACAACTATTATGACGTGGGAAAATACCCGAACTAAGCTGAATGCCATACATGTAAGTACCCGCGAAAACTTTATATATATATATATATATATATATATATATAGATAGATAGATAGATAGATAGATAGATAGATAGATAGATAGATAGATAGATATAGATATAGATATAGATATAGATATAGATATAGATATAGATATAGATATAGATATAGATATAGATATAGATATAGATATAGATATAGATATAGATATAGATATATAGATATATAGATATATAGATATATAGATATATAGATATGTATGTATGTATGTATACATATATATATATATATATATATATGGCTCTTTGGTTATTCGGGTTTTCTCCCACGTAAGATTGGAAGTATCTAGGCAACGTTTCGATGAAGTCTCATTCATGATCTTCAGACTTGGTCTTCAGCTCTGTGCTTCTCAGAGTGATGTGAGCTTGCAGCTGCTTCTTCCTTTTAACTGTTAGTAGGGGTGTGACTTGATTGGGTGGGGGCTTGGCTGTGTTCTGATTGGGTGGGGGTGTGTTCTCAATGGTTGGGGGTTTGGCTGTGTTCTGATTGGTTGAGGGGTTGGCTGTGTTCTGATTGGCTGGAGGCGTGTTCTGTTCAGGTGGGGGCTTGGTTGCCCTCAGGTTAGTCTTAGTTGCTGGGGGATTTGAGCCGGTGAGCTGTGATCTTGCTGTTTAGCTTCGAGTTCATGGTCGTGCTGCATCTTCATGGTGGGGATCAGTTCGCTTCATGTATGGCTCAGAGGGGTTTGAAGTGAGTAGTGATGTAGCTGCAGTGTGGCTTCTGGTCCAAAAGGAAGAAGCAGCTGCAAGCTCACATCACTCTGAGAAGCACAGAGCTGAAGACCAAGCCTGAAGATGATGAATGAGACTTCATCGAAACGTTGCCTAGATACTTCCAATCTTACGCGGGAGAAAACCCGAATAACCAAAGATCCACATACAAATACCCGCGAGAACCTCAGAAAACAAATATATATACAGATATATATATATATATGGATCTTTGGTTATTCGGGTTTTCTCCCGCGTAAGATTGGAAGTATCTAGGCAACGTTTCGATGAAGTCTCATTCATCATCTTCAGGCTTGGTCTTCAGCTCTGTGCTTCTCAGAGTGATGTGAGCTTGCAGCTGCTTCTTCCTTTTAACTGCTAGTGGGGGTGTGACTTGATTGGGTGGGGGTGTGTTCTCATTGGTAGGGGGTTTGGCTGTGTTCTGATTGGTTGGGGGGTTGGCTGTGTTCTGATTGGCTGGAGGCGTGTTCTGTTCAGGTGGGGGCTTGATTGTGCTCAGGTTAGTCTTAGTTGCTGAAAGGTTTGAGCTGGTGAGCTGTGATCTTGCTGTTTGGCTTCGAGTTCGTAGTCGTGCTGCATCTTCATGGTGGAGGTCAGTTCGCTTCATGTATGGCTCAGAGGGGTTTGAGGTGGGTAGTGATGCAGCTGCAGTGCGGCTTCTGGTCCGTGGTCGTGTTTCATCTTCTGTGTGGGTATGAGTCTGCTTTCTACATGGAAGTGTGGTGGTGGCATCTTGTGTGGCTCTCAGGGGTGTGGGTCTGGTATCATTCTTCATGTTAGGTATGCGTCTGTTCATGAGGGCGGGTTTCCAAATGGCTGGTAGGCGGGAGGTATCATCTCGTTTATTCATGCTGTGTGGGCATTTTTCTATCTCTATGGCTTCTCTGATGATTCTGCTGCTGAAGTGTTCAGTTTTGGCGATAGTTCTGGTATTTTTAAAGTCAATCTCATGTCCTGTGGCTTTGAGGTGTTGGACCAGGGAAGAGGTCGGTTCTTCCTTTTTGATTGAGTTCTTATGTTCTTCAATGCGTGCACTTATTCTTCTGTTAGTCTGTCCAATGTATGTGGTGGGGCAGGCAGTGCAAGGGATTTCGTATACTCCTTGATTTTCTAACTCGATTCTGTCCTTAGGGTTTCTTAGGATGGTGGATATCTTTCTGTTTGTGCAGAATGCTGTCTTAATGTTGTGTTTTTGGAGGATCTTGCTAATTTTGTCCGTAGTGCCTTTTATATATGGGAGGAGGGCTTTGCCATTCTCTTGTTCTTTGTCTTGGATTTTGGCTGGGGTTTCTTTTTGGATTAGGTGGGTGATCTTCTTTCTTTGGAATCCATTGGCTGTCAGCACGCCGGTGAGAGTGTGTAGTTCGGTCTCTAGGTGTTGTACATCGGCAAAGCATTTTGTTCTGGAGATGAGGGTCTCGGCTACGGAATTGATCTGTGCTGGGTGGTGGTGTGAAAGTGTGTGTAGATAGCGGTTTGTATGTGTTTTCTTCTGGTAGATGGTGTGTCCTAGGGAGCCATTGGATCTTTTGTATACCAAGACATCTAGGAAGGGAAGTTGGTTGTTAGCTTCTGTTTCCATGGTGAATTGTATTTTGGGGTGTTGGCTGTTGAGGTGTGTGAGGCAATTGTTCAGTTTTTCTTTCCCGTGTGGCCAGATTATGAAGGTGTCATCTACGTATCTGAGCCAGAGTTTGGGTTTGTGATCATATTTTTCTAGAGCTTGTGTTTCAAAGTGTTCCATGTAGAGGTTAGCGATGACAGGTGAGAGGGGTGATCCCATGGGTGCTCCTTCTATTTGTTTGTATTTTTGTCCATTGTAGGTGAAGTATGTATTGGATAGCCAGTGGTTGGTCAGATCTAGGATGTGCTTGGGGGGGTTGTATTTGTTTTGGATGGCTGTCAAGGCTTTTTTTATTGGCACTTGGGTGAAGAGGGATATGACATCGAAGCTCACTAGTAGGTCACTGGGTTGTAAGTTTTGTTTCTCACTGAAGCCGAAACCAAGGTCCTTTCTAAAGGATTCAACTTTGCTGTCGCTCCCAAACACGTCCCCACAGAAACCATCATATGCGGAGTTGAAACCAGCCTGACCAATACCAACCCTGATGATGCCAATAGAATCAGACTCAAAATCACCAACATCCTCTGCACTAGCAAACCACCCAAAAGCAACTTATCCAAAGAAGAACAAACTGAACTACTTAACCTGAAAGAAGACACCAGCATAATAATCCTACCAGCAGATAAGGGAAACGTGACAGTGGTTATGAACACATCTGACTACCAATCCAAGTTAACCAACCTACTCCAAGACCCCACATACAAACCCCTAAAAACAGACCCCACCACCTACCTAGAAAAAACCACCAGATCCAAAATAAAAGCCTCCCCCATCAGTGAAGAAATCCAGCAAAGAATCATACCCAGAGAGAAATCATCCAGATGCCCTAAACTTTATGGTCTCCCCAAGATACACAAAGAAGGAACCCCACTTAGACCAATAGTCAGCTCCATAGGCTCACCTCTACAAAACCTAGCCAAATTTCTCGCCAAACAACTACAGCCCTATGCAGAATCCATCAACTCACATGTAAGAAACTCATTCCAGTTCATCAAGATCATAAAGAAACAAAACTTACAACCCAGTGACCTACTAGTGAGCTTCGATGTCATATCCCTCTTCACCCAAGTGCCAATAAAAGAAGCCTTGACAGCCATCCAAAACAAATACAACCCCCCCAAGCACATCCTAGATCTGACCAACCACTGGCTATCCAATACATACTTCACCTACAATGGACAAAAATACAAACAAATAGAAGGAGCACCCATGGGATCACCCCTCTCACCTGTCATCGCTAACCTCTACATGGAACACTTTGAAACACAAGCTCTAGAAAAATATGATCACAAACCCAAACTCTGGCTCAGATACGTAGATGACACCTTCATAATCTGGCCACATGGGAAAGAAAAACTAAACAACTTCCTCACACACCTCAACAGCCAACACCTCAAAATACAATTCACCATGGAAACAGAAGCTAACAACCAACTTCCCTTCCTAGATGTCTTGGTATACAAAAGATCCAATGGCTCCCTAGGACACACCATCTACCAGAAGAAAACACATACAAACCACTATCTACACGTACTCTCACACCACCACCCAGCACAGATCAATTCCGTAGCCGAGACCCTCATCTCCAGAACAAAATGCTTTGCCGATGAACAACACCTAGAGACCGAACTACACACTCTCACCGGCATGCTGACAGCCAATGGATTCCAAAGAAAGAAGATCACCCACCTAATCCAAAAAGAAACCCCAGCCAAAATTCAAGACAAAGAACAAGAGAATGGCAAAGCCCTCCTCCCATATATAAAAGGCACTACGGACAAAATTAGCAAGATCCTCCAAAAACACAACATTAAGACAGCATTCTGCACAAACAGAAAGATATCCACCATCCTAAGAAACCCTAAGGACAGAATCGAGTTAGAAAATCAAGGAGTATACGAAATCCCTTGCACTGCCTGCCCCACCACATACATTGGACAGACTAACAGAAGAATAAGTGCACGCATTGAAGAACACAAGAACTCAATCAAAAAGGAAGAACCGACCTCTTCCCTGGTCCAACACCTCAAAGCCACAGGACATGAGATTGACTTTAAAAATACCAGAACTATCGCCAAAACCGAATACTTCAGCAGCAGAATAATCAGAGAAGCCATAGAGATAGAAAAACACCCACACAGCATGAATAAACGAGATGATACCTCCCGCCTACCAGCCATTTGGAAACCCGCCCTCATGATCAGACGAGTACCTAACATGAAGAATGACACCAGACCCACACCCCTGAGAGCCACACAAGATGCCACCACCACACTTCCACATATAAAGCAGACTCACAGCCACACAGAAGATGAGGCACAACCACGGACCAGAAGCCACACTGCAGCTGCATCACTACTCACTTCAAACCCCTCTGAGCCATACATGAAGCGAACTGACCCCCACCATGAAGATGCAGCACGACCA
Organism: Hydrophis major; assembly: GCA_033807585.1. Taxonomy (NCBI): domain Eukaryota; kingdom Metazoa; phylum Chordata; class Lepidosauria; order Squamata; family Elapidae; genus Hydrophis; species Hydrophis major. The sequence continues at coordinate 327,451,315 of CM066329.1, read as the reverse complement.
TGAACTCGAAGCCAAACAGCAAGATCACAGCTCACCGGCTCAAATCCCCCAGCAACTCAGACTAACCTGAGCACAACCAAGCCCCCACCTGAACAGAACACGCCTCCAGCCAATCAGAACACAGCCAACCCCCCAACCAATCAGAACACAGCCAAACCCCCAACTATTGAGAACACACCCCCACCTAATCAGAACACAGCCAAGCCCCCACCCAATCAAGTCACACCCCAACTAGCAGTTAAAAGGAAGAAGCAGCTGCAAGCTCACATCACTCTGAGAAGCACAGAGCTGAAGACCAAGCCTGAAGTTGATGAATGAGACTTCATCGAAACGTTGCCTAGATACTTCCAATCTTACGCGGGAGAAAACCCGAATAACCAAAGATATATATATATATATATTCTTAAGTGTTCGCGGGTACTTACATGTATGGCATTCAGCTTTGTTCGGGTATTTTCCCATGTCATAGTAGTGGTGCTTTTAAAGTTTCAGCAACGTTTCAGCAGAAGCCTGATGATGGCAGATGAGATTCTGCTGAAACGTTGCTACAACTTTAAAAGCACCACTGCTATGACGTGGGAAAATACCCGAACAAAGCTGAATGCCATATATATATATATATATATATACACACACAAATGCACATACCCATACAAAAAACATATATATGCATGAAAATATACAAAGAAGAGAAGAATATATGTTCAGGAAAACTTGTCAAAAGGAACAAAAGGAATTGGCAATTTCTGTTTTAGAACAGAAACAGTTAGCTTCATTAGATATTGAACTGTAACATCTATCCTATCATGATTCTACAGCACCGTGTTATATCTATTTTTATGATGGGTTTACCCCAGGGGTGTGATTCAAATTTTTAACAACTGGTTCTGTGAGCATGGCTTAGGTGGTGGGCATGGCTTGGGTGGTCATGTGACTCGGTGGACATGGCTTGGTGGTCATGTTATTGGCTGGGCATGGCCAACTCAATATCAGTCACATCAAGTGATCTGTTCACCTGGTCTCTAATGACTGTGGGGATGCTACAACAGTCATAAGTGTGAAAAATGGTCATAAGTCACTTTTTTCAGTGCCATTGTAACTTTGAATGGTCAGTCCACACAAGCAAAGTACCAGCAAAGGAGGGGAAAAAAACTCCAGAGTCGTTCCTGAGACAGGAAGTCTAGTCCTGCCAAGAATGTAATAAGGGTTAATGGAGAGACAGTTTCTGTAAGCAACACCAGAATGTTTTCTTCCTGCCTTCCTTACAGGATTAGGCCAGTAATTTCTTCTAACAACCAGTTCTCCAAACTGCTTAGAATGTTAATAACCAGTTCTAGCGAATAGGTACAAACTGGTAGAATCCCACCCCTGGTTTACCCTAATGTAATATTTTATCTTGTCCATTGAATTGTCCACATACGTTAAATACATATGTATGCTGATGTTTTATTTAAAGTTATATTTGTCTTTCTACATATCATGTGTTTTATTAGTGCTGTATATCAGAGATTTCATAATCTCTGTAGAATGCCATATGGTAAATAAAATAAATAAATAACAGAAAGGTGAGAGGGCAGAGCTAAAGAGGCACGCTAAAGAGAAAGCAACTCAGGACAGATAGGTTCTTTTTCTCCCTAAAATTAGTTTGAATTCATGAGCACAAAACAAAAGCAATTTAGCTGAAAATTGTAGATACACCAAAATAATTCAGAAATGCAGGTAGAACTCTGTGTTTTTAGCTTGTTTTAGAATGGAATTTGATTTTTGCAGCTCATTCGTTCTGCCATAAGACCTTATAACCACAATATCAGTGGTGGGATTCAATTTTTTTTTACTACTGGTTCTGCTGGCATGGCTTGGTGGGTGTGGCAAGGGAAGGATACTGTAAAATCTTCAGTCAGAGGTGGTATTTGCCAGTTTTCTGAACTACTCAAAATTTCTGCTACCAGTTCTCCAGAACTGGTTAGAACCCGCTGAATACCATCTCTGCACAACAGGTATGTGTGAGTTGCATATAAGCTTATCAATTTTTTTAATGAAATATTCAATTAGGAAAGGCCAATTTAATTTGGAATGTAGCAGTGAAGGTGCCAACCTAGTATCCAGGAGATTATGAGTTCTAGTCCTACTGTAAGCGTGAAAATCCAGCTGCATGATTTGGGCCTCTCTCTCAGCTCTACAGGGTTGTTGTTGGGAAAATAGGAGGAGGAAGAAGTATTTGTACACAGCCTTTGAGCTGTATATTTAAAAAAGGTGGGGTAAAAAAATATTTTAAAAACCTATTTAGATAGAACCCTATTGCTACCTGCAACTTGGGAATTGCAGAAGTATTTGTGTTTATTTTTCAGATGCTCATTAAATAAAGTGAAGCCAACATTATGACAAATTTTGTGTTGCCCTTCAGAGATACATCATCTATTGCTTGAGGCCAAGAAATGTGTAGTTTCTATAATTAGTGTGGGAAATTAAATAATTGAGCTGTGGTTTATGAGGGTTCTTACACTAAGAGAAGTTCCAAGTCAAGTGGGGTAACTTGATTTATTTCTTAGCACACAATTAACTACTGCCATTTAGCATAATTCTGTTTGCATATTTATTTTGTACTTTTTTTCTCATGCCAGTAAAACCACATTTTCTGCTTTTATTTTTTGAATGAACATGTGCCCACCAGTACTTAACATGATTTCTGGCAGGCATTATGCTGTAATGTGGTTTTCTGATAGACAGGAACAAAAAAATAAATAGCTTTCTCCAATAACCAGGCTTATACTTTAGTGAAACCTCCAACTATTAGAAAGTTAGCAGTTTAATTCATTTCCTCATAAACAATCAGCCCTGCTTATGCTGTAGGAATGGTAGAGTTACCATAAAACTGTTAACAGTAAGTCTAAACTTACTTACTATAAAATAAGCCCCATTAAACTCAATGGCAGCAGATTCCAAGAAAATGTATTTACAATGACTATTTTTACAGTTCTATTCCTGTTAAACTGAGTTTAGATGTTTCTGAACATTTTTATTGCAAATGAAACAATGCATATAATTTCCAGTTACTTGTCCCTAAAATGAGCCAACATTTATCCGTATTCTCTATGTCAACAGGAATCAATAGAAGTTATACACAGGTGTTCTAAAATTGGACATACTTTTCAATCTTTGTGCATTCCAGATAGTGCCAATGACATTGATCAAAACCATTGTGCACATAATTATATATTTTATACTTAACAGAGCTTCATGGAAAAGAAAAAAATAGGGCAAAGTACAGAATATTGTCAGTTTACAATGGAAGACAACATCTGCAGACTTTAAAAAATTATGACAGAGATAGTCTTTTTTCCCCCCTCAAAGAGTTAGTCTTTACTCTGGCCAGCTTGAACTAAAACTCTAAAATGGAATATTCCAGCTAATCAAAATTTTCATAATCTCCTTTCTATATATTTTAATCTCCTTTCTATATATTTTAATCGAAATTAATCAAGGGACTTTGTGATCGCATTCTTGTATTCTAATCTGTGAAAATCTCATTAGAATCAATGAAAGAACAATTTCATAAAGAAAAAAAGCTATGTGATTAGACAAAGTGTGTTTTCTCCTGAACTTCAAATGTAAAAATAGCAAACCTACTTTTATATTATCGTTCTTTTGCATGGTAAGTTAGTGTCTTTTTAAAAACTGAAAATTGCTCAGAAAATTCATACTTTCGTAATTTTGCAATTTAGACTTGTAATAGCATAAATCACACTAATTACCTTTTAGTATTAGGCAGTGTCAATAATCAATAATCATTTTAAAAGAATATTGTCTAATGATATAGCTTATATATTTCAAATCAAGCTGATCATTATCAAGAAGTAAAATAAGAAAAATATTTTATTTAATTATTGACTGCATACTCTTAAGTAAAGGTATATTTCATGCTATGCTAAAAAGGGAAGAGAAATTCCATAAGATTATAAACAGATTGTTCTAAATGTACTTGTACCTATTTTTAAGTCTCATGCATCATCTCACAAAGAAGCAAGAACATCTGCAATTGTAGACATCATGTGATTTGCTCTCTTGTTATGAAAAAAGCCATGACAATGCACAACCCCATTGAGATAAATACTAAATAACCCATTAATTTTGAGGGCTAAACAGCAATACTATGTAAATAAGAGGCAGTATTCAGCTGGCATTATATTCATAAAGTTCCCTATGTAGATTTTTATATCAGCAATATTCCTACAACTATCTGGCTTTTACAAATAGATGCTTTCTGGTAACTATTTTCTTACAAAATAAATCAGTATGCTTTCATTATTCACCATTTCATCTCTATCTTCACTGAAGTGTTGTTCAAATCTCTTTCTTTCTCTTTTCCTCTTGCACACACACACACACACACAAAATCTCTCTCTTACACAGACACTCACACACTGAAAGCAAAGAATGAGAATGAAGCAGGAAGGGAAATTATACTGCCTAGCTACAAGCTGCAGAGGGAAATTAATATTCAAAAGGTTAAGGTGTCTGTGAAATGTATGTAATGAGTAACACTCATAGTTTGTTACTATAGGTTTCATTGCCTCTAATGTTGAGGACGGCACATGGATAATTTACGATTCCCATTGTCCCCTCTGCAGGGATTAATTCTGAATTATTTATGTACCTATATATGCAGAGAACTGAAACATTTTAGTTAAAGTCAGCTACTCACTCATAGTCTTGAAATTATGCAGCCCTTGTTGCTAAAAATGATGTTAGCCTCTCGTGATTTAAGTCATAACATTTTATTTTCAGTCCCACTGAGAGAGAAAGCATACAGAAGGTAGAAAAGATATATTTTCCTCAAGAAATCTTTGAATGCATTTTTTAAAGATGTAAAGAGATAATGACAATTTTGTGGAGTCAAATTATCATTGTACCATGCATGTAAATAAAACTTTATTTTATTCATGATTTTACTGTGAGCTTGGATTTTTTTCCTTCCCTCAAATGGCTATCTTTAAATAAATACTGTGCACTTCAATAAAAAGCATTTTGTTTAATTGGATTTAATTTTAATAACTAGAAATTTATTTTAAACAACTGCTCTGAATGGTTAAGAATTTTAAGCAAATTGGCATATTTTGATACCAATGAACACCTTATATATTGTATCTTTATTTTTTAACAGTGATCCTTCATTGTGTTAGCTGTAATACCTTTAGCAAAATAAACATTCTTTGATCCTGGGAAAAATAGAGGATAGAACACATCTTATTAAAATATCATTACAACATTAGGTTTAGGAGTGTTAGTGGAATAGATTAGAAGATCATTATAAAGCTCTGCCTTGAATATATGTAATGTATCCTGTAGAAGAGATGAAATTTAACATATTGAATGGATTTTAACAATTCTTCCTTTTTTTTTTTTTCCTCAGCAAAAATTTTCTTCATGACTGGAACTGCAAGCAGGTTGAGACCTAGCCTAATTCCTATAATGAGGCAAGTAAAAAAAAAAAAAAAAAGTCCCGACAGTGAGAATGAGGCTAATTAACACAAGGGAAAAAAGAACTAAAGCCTTCAGTAGACCGACCCCAAGCCTTTGGGGTTTCAGACAAACTGGCCTGTTCTCTTTTCAAGAATTATACCTCTAATAATTATGATGTAGTGCAGGCAGACAGTTCTCCCCACGATGGGGGCATTTAGTATACAGCAGATAGAGATTTAGAAGTGTCTGAAGTGTAAAAGAAAAAAAATGTACAAAAGATCAATCCTCTCTTTTTTTTTCTATCCCCCCTCTCTATACAACTCAACAATTGCTAATAAATTAGAAGGAGGGGCATATTGATATACTGCTTGACTGTAACACAAAGAAGTGTAGTTAGCAAAAAGCTACAGTGGGGAATGAACAGTATTTTAACTCTGGCAGTTTAACCTCCGAGACTGTCAGCTGTGACCTTTTACCAACCCCAATGAGAGCCTGATTTCTCACTTTGGCTACTCACTGTTGGATGAGTGAATGTAGAATTTGACAGCACGAGGTTTTACATGAAAAGGGAAGGTACTTAAAAAGCATGTTTTGCGATGATAGGCTACATTTATTCAGTGTTCATTACGCTTGGTGCTGTAGCAGCTTGGTTGGATTGATTGGGTGTGAGCAGCTTGTCTTTCCTGGAAGTGAAGAGGCATTATTGACCTGCTTGGGAGCTGCCGTGACCTCTAGATGACCCACTTTCACCTGAAATTGACCTTGAAAGCAACCTAGGCTTCACCCTGTTGTGAATAAATAAAGTGTCTTAGAAACATGTGGATTATTGGAATTGACATATTGTACATTTTGTATTCCCCCCCATCAACGCACACACACACCTTTATAGAGAACTGCAAGCATGGAAGTAGTTTAAAAGAAAGGATATTCCCCCCCCTCCTAAATTCCAACCCTGCAGCTGTACTGTTTGGGATTGGATCAGATTTATGGATGAAGGGCCACTGGACATTCTACTGCATGACGGTAAATTTTGCTATTAATCATTATTGATTAGAGCTTACTCTATATGACAAAGCTCAAAGCCCACTATGACAATTGCTATTTCAGTTGTTATTGGCCATAATGGGTGAGAGGGATGATTTAAAAGGGCAAAAGAACTATCTGTATTCTGTAATTATACATGAATAATCCATGAATGCTCCACCACTGTGCTCATAATCAGACCCTAACAGCCAACACCAAGATATTTATAGTTATTTCTGCCTTTAGTAGCTATAGCTGAAGAGACCCTTGTGTAAGGCATAAACGGTCACAGTAACAATTCTACAAGTTTTCTAGTTCAAATGAACTTCTTTAGATAAAATACTAACTAGGTTAACTAGGCTAGGTTAATAATAGTTATTGAAGCAATATAGTTTGTCCATGGTTAATTTTTAGAAGGACTGTCTTTAAAGCCTGGTGACATCTCCCACATTGACCCTTTTCCTTTGCATATCAGTGTTACAAAAAGATGAAGACCTTTCCAAAAGAGCCATTGTTGTAAACTGTGTATTCAGTTTCTGATGTTATCAGAAACACTAACCGACAGAATTGTCACCCAGGCCCCAAATACTAAAAAAATGCAATATTTATTGTCCACAGAATCTAGTGTCAGAAGTAGTCATATCTTTGCTTGAACAAGAAATTGCGAGGTTAGCCATACAGTTAGTCATGCTATGAATTTGGTGACTACATTTTAAAAATATTCCTTTGTCCCTCCTTTTTCATTTGTTGCTAATGTTAGCTAGCAAGGAAGACAACAGGGAGAGAAAAAAAATCATACCCAGTTGTGTTATAGCATCCTCACAGGAGGAACCTACTAATCTGATTTTTTGCCCAGCTTGTGACCCGCTTACACCTGTGATTGTACGGAGTGCCACAGTGCCCCAACTTAAGTGAAGCATGTTATCTGTTACATTTCATCTATCTCCTATGTCTTTACATTGATGAATAACTACAAGGGTCCTCAGCAGGTTTCAGGACCTGCAAATTACAATCATTGTAAATTAGAATTATATTGTGTGTGTGTGTTTTCTCTTTTGATTCTTTGCAGTTGTAGAGGTTGGAGGTGGGACTCAAATATCTTTTCCTTCTCTTCAACTATGGTTAGAATAGTACTTGGGGCTTAAACATTCCGTTATGAGGTCTTAAATCTTTAAAAAGTATCTATCAGTGAATGAATGCTGTGCAATTTTATTCCAACTGTGTTGGGTAAATGATTTTTTCCAAATATTATACCCTTCTCTCTGCTGACATTTATCTGTATGTCAAGTGAACACAAAGTGGGAATGTGCTTTCTTGAACAGCTACATCTTTACAGAAGGGGCAAAAGGGATTTGTAATTGGTATGACATTAGAAACCTATGTAGTAGCTCAGTCAGCTCCCATCTCATCTTTGTTTCTACTTTTCTATAAAGAAAAAGGCAGTTTTGCCCAGAGGAAGAAAATAAAAATGATTTGTCGTTAAAAGGTACATTAACACACAAAAAAGAGAAGGTGCATACGAAAAGATTTATTGCAATATGTGAAGAAAGGTTGTTTGAGTAGTCAATGATCAGTTAGTTTTAAGGTGTATTAAAAAGGTTTAATCTTACTGATCATAAGTTAAGCTGAATGTTTTAATCAGTTAGTGATGCCAGAAATAATTATACCAGAGTGCTTTGTCTGCAGAATGTGTGTATGAAGCATATAAATCCTTTTGCTCCCCAGAGATATCACTGAATAACAGACAACAAAAAGACAAAAGCGATATCAAACTCATATAAATTAAAATTGCAAATGGTGTAAGAAATATAATAAATAACATGACCCTTTGCACTGAGTATACTAATGGGAAGAGTGTCCAATACAAATACATTCATTAATCTCCTATATCATCTTTCTCAACTTTTTCAGAAAACTTTCCTTACATTTCTTTTCTGTAGTTCACTTGAAGGTCATCTTACACATTTAGAAAGCAGGGTTGACTATTCAATTTTTTAAAATCTGGTTTAAATAAATTAAATATTATTTCTATGCATATGATTGTTTATGTATGTATATTCAGGAATATATGTGCATGCATGTGTATATATTTCTGTACACACACATACAAATACACATAGCTTGGGGTGAGACTCTCTTTATATATGTGTATGTATATATGAATGAATGCCCACTCTGAGAATAATATAAAAATAATAAAATACATCATTGAATTCAGCCTGTTTCTTCTCCATAAACAGCTGTAACATTTCATTTGTACAGGAACTCGTTCATTCAGTGACAAATTTTGAATCGCATTTGCATACATTTTTTGTAATTACAGGTGATGGGATGCAAATTAGAACTGGATGAAAGCATTGTAGGTGAAATGATCTTAAATCCTTTCAGTTTTTGTAAAATGAGTTTGCAGCTAAATTATTTGTATTTTTTCCTAGAAAATGGTAGTGAATTGTGCTTCCCTTGTCACTCTGTTTGGAAATACTTAAAAAACAGCAACTAAAATTACAGTTATCATCTAGGAACTATACATTTTTTTTTAACTTATTTTAAGTTGTGCTATACTTATTTGTTTTGATTTAGTGTTCTATTTCCTTTGGAAGAATGTGCCAGTCTCATTTTGGAAAATACAGTGACAACATTATAATCTATAATTTATAATGACAACATAGCCCTTATATATCAGAAATTTGCAATACCTCAGAAATAATTTGGAAAAATGTTTTGGAGCAAATATAGCAGCTCTCTGTAACTCTAAAGAAATTATGTCTTTTCCTGGAATCACAAGTTGCCTCTACATCTGCCATATGATCCCTTGAAGTGATTCAAGTGTTTTAAAAGTTGCAGTCAGTTGTCACATTTATACTCCCATATTCTCCCAAGTGTTTCCTTGAAAAAGAATCTAAAACTATGTAAATCCTCCTGAAACTTATTCAAAACATCTAGAAGACAGTTCAGCAAAGAGATGGGGAATATTAGAAACCAGTGTACTGGTTGCATAACTTCACTGCATGGGAATCTTCCCATGATTTCTACAAAGGAATTAAAGAAATATATGTATATGCATGTGTGCATATATAGAAACATCTAGATGCAAGGAAGGACCCATTAAAGCTGTTTGAGCATAAATATACTTATCTGTATCACAACGTGTATGTAAATGTCAAGCTAACAATAAAAATATGGATACTCATATGAGTCAAGAAGGTAAATACCCCCAAAATATGAAGATCTAAGGGAAGTAACAATAAATAACAATAAGATTTTAAAAAATAGGTCGTTCTGTGAATTGTGTTCAGTGGAACCAACAATATTAGAAAGTAAGGCTTGGAAGAAACATTGGAGATGATTTCGTCTAACCCTTTTCTCAGTTCAGAAATCTATTTTTACATAATGTCCATCCAACCTCTGTTTAAATACTTCCTGTGAAGGACAGTTTCTGTCTCCTGAGGTAGTTTCCATTGTGAAACAGTGGAATAGCCCTTTTACCATAAGGAGAGTTTGTGTCCAAATTAAAAATATCCAGGTACTTTAAACTAATTCATATATCTGAGATTAAGAAAATTATATCCTAGAGTGCTGAAACATTTAAGCCTGAAATCTTATTTTAAAGAATGTATAAGGTATATCCTATATATAAGCAGATATTATTATCCATGTTTTAAAATTGTCCAGATGTGAAGGTTTAAGTAATTAAATAACCCAAATCCTAGTATATATTATAAAGTGATAATTTGTGATTATTTAGGAAGTTATTTATTGATGAGGCAAACATATAGTTGTCAAAAAAAAAAATACTGCCACTCATCTTTATTGTATTGTCAACCCTGAAGCTGACTGACTGAGGCCATTTTGATGCTTCATTGCTGCCACACTGGAGTTGAGGGATAGGGAAGGAGGAATAGAAATACCTGGGATTTTGTAGCCAAAACAAAATACTTTTTCCTGGGAACCAAGGGCATTCCCACAGGTGGTCGGAGAGAGGAGGAGTAAAGTAACCAGGCAACCGGACAGTATCTTGATTGGACCATGTGACTGATTATTTGGGGAAGAAGAAAAGTTTTTTACTTTTGATTAGGTGAAAACCACGGGAACATTCCAGAGTTGGTTTCCACCAGCTTGTGCCAATATGATATATCCAATAAACTTATTCTTTGAGGAACCTACTTGCCTCAGAGTTCTGTTTGCTATGGCCATATTACTTGGAACCCTGACACGTATATTTTCATCCTGCATTGGTTTAATAGATAACAGGAACCTCATTAGGTTCTCAATTTTAACAAAGCATTTGATAACATTTTCCCAATATCCTTTTAGACAAAGAAATAAAATTTAAGTTGAATCTATTACTGTTCTATGGGTCACAAACTCTTCATTAATGACTTGAGGTCAGATTGAAGAGATAGCTCAGATGGCCACACTAATAATATCAGTTTTTTGAATAAAACTTTTTAAAAATTATTAATAAACATGCAAATAGTCCATAGTTACACAAATGACCAATATGATAACAAAGAAATTCAAAAGAATCTTGACAGGCTAAAACAAAAGGAAAAATATATAAATTGTAACAATAATTCTACAGAATTGAATTTAAAGTATCAATTTAAAGTTGCCATTTTTAAATGGTAACCATCAGAATCAATTGATTGGGGTGATATAAAGTTGGTGTAAATAAATAATTTAACTCATTCTAATTTTTCAAATTTCAATCTTTTCCTAAGTCCAAATTTTGGGGGGGGGGATTTATATGTTTTAAAAAATATTTCTTTTCTATCTACATTTCTAAACCTATGTCAAAAATAAATTAAACTGGTTCACTTCATTTATCTTTCATTCACTATCTTCATATGCTAGGCTTATTTATGTAACACTGAACTTATTATCCTAGCTTTTTTATTTATCTGTTTCTATCTGTTCCTATTACTGTGATTTACTACCATAATTCTTATTTAATTTTATCTATTGTGATAGAAATCTACAAATGAAAAATACGGTTTAACAAACATATAAAACATATTTCATTGCCATTTCTGATTTAAAATACATGCATATGCATGCAAAATATACAAAAATGTATATAAAAAATACCATCCCCCAATTGGTTAATTTGCAAATGGAATGTAATAGATCTATGGAAAAGGTTCCTTTCTTGTCTACATTTGTCTTTCAAAACAGCAGCCAGTATCATAAGAATCCTGATGTATTTTAAAATTAAGGCTAAGAGTTTGTTAGATTACACACTAGTAATATAAACTAAATCAATGGTTGCACTTTCTTTCAAAGATTTCTCAGTGAACGTATAATCTGTTTATGAACTTAGATGAAGCAAGTCCGTCACTTACTAACATTAGACAGAACACATTTCTGTTGAATTAATTGTACTGCCCAGTTTCAACTGTAAGATGGGCTGCATAAAAATTGAATTAAAAAAAATTAATTTAAAAATACTATATCCAACTAACTTTTGTATTTCTAGTAGCACAGCTACAAGAGAGCATCTAGGCATAGCCAACGAAAAAATGAATTTAATTATAATTGTTAATAAAGTAATGGAGTTCTTTCTGAGGTTCTTATGCATCTTGTGTATCTACTCTTCCTTTTCCTGTTCACCCTAGTGAAGCAAAAAGCATAATTTGTAAACTATGCTTCAAATGGACTTAATTTGTAAACTATGCTTCAAACAAAACTTATTTGTTTTCCTTACCTCATTCCATCAGAAGTCAGAACAGGGTTCTATTTTCTTTGTTAATTGCTTTCTGGATTTGTTGACCAAGAAGAAAAATGCACCATCTCTTTCTTCAATAACAGGATATTTTGTCACATTAATTCCTGCTCTTTGTGGCATTCTCTGAAGCCACTTTAAGAACAAAGTCCTCCTGTACCCTGGAGCTGCCTTAGCTGGGCCACAAGGGCCTGTCAATAGAAAGAAAACACCACCTAAAGCAGCATACAACAGATCTTGGGGATCACACACGTGACTGAACTTCACTTTTTAAAAAGTAAATGAATATGTCAAAAAATATTTGTCTTTTGTTTGAGGGAACGGTGACATGCCAGCAGAATAAGATTAGGTTTTTTTTTTTTCAATTTTTGACATACTGAGCCCAAAAGACCTGCAATTGCTGGTTTAGCTTGAACATCATGGACCAAGCTGTTTGAAATCACAGATCTCTATATTTAATTAAAACATTATTTTAAATATAAAAATAGCCAAGTTCTCATATAATTATCAATGAATATCAGTTAGAATAATAATATTACATATAATAATGTGATGCATGTATTTTAAAAAGAAATATGTTAATTATGAAATTATGACAATGTTCTTACCATAAATGTTTTATAAAATTTGCCAATTTTCAATTACTGCTGGAGTCATGAGGTCTACATTTTGGGTGCATTTTGTATATTAACTCATTTGTGGTTCCTTGATTCAAAATGTTTTGCACATTTTCACCTAGTTAAAAGGTTACAGGCATGAAAGTTTTAGTAGTACATACATAGATAACATCTTGAGATAAAAATAGAAGTCTTATAAGATTTTCTTTAAAAAAAATATTGATTGAACCAAGCCTCTGAAAAGTTGCTAATCCTACTGGTACATCAAGAGAAGTTGTGGTTTCACAATATAATGTAGTTTCACCAGGAAACCTGCTTTATTTCATGAATGCTTACAAAACTTATATATTAGGAAAATACATTATAAAATAGAAAACTTGTTTGCAAAATGTTTTCATTTCAGAATACCAAACAAAATACTTGCATTTGTGAATGTGAATAACAGCTACCAGTAGGAATTTTTTAAACACATTGTTTAATTTTGTATCATTTATGCCATTCTAGATACTTTTATGTTGCTTCTCTCTTAATTCACTGCTCATGATTAGGGAAGTTCATATATACACACATGCGCACAGAGTCACACAGATATAAAATGGAGGAGAAACAAAACACATGTCAGCTTTGGAAGCCATATTAGCACCAGAATCTTCCACGCTGACAAAACTAAAACCAAAATATAAAAACATTTATACAGGGAAGACATAAGTGAAGAGAATTCTTCAACAGTTGATTAAAGTTCCTCTACTGCAGGAGAGTCAAACTCGTGATGATACATCATCATGTAATATATCACAATTTTTTCTCCTTCACTAAACCAGGGGTGGGCATGGCCAGCATGGGACACATCCAGCCATGGGCCGCCAGTTTGACATCCCTGCTCTATTGTATATACAGAAAGTCTTCGACTTATGACCACAATTGAGCCCAATATTTCTGTCGCTAAGTGAGAGAATTGTGTTTTTCCCATTTTACAACCTTTCTTACCATAGTTGCTAAGTGAAACACTACAGTTATTAAGTTACTAACATGGTTAAGTGAATCTGACTTTCCCATCCACTTTCTTATCAGAAGGTCAAAAAAAAATGATTCCATGACCCTAGGACACTGCAACCATCATAAATACATGCCAGTTGCTCAATAGCCAAATGTTGATCTTGTGACCATGGGGATGTTGATTTAGTCAGAAAATGGTCATAAGTCACTTTTTTAGTGCTTTTTTAGTGCTGTTCTAACATGGAATGGTGACTAAACAAATGATTATAAGTCAAAGACTTGTGTTTTATTCTTTCCTTGTTATTTTCTTGTTATTTATGCTGATATGATTTTATTTTCCCTTTGTCTCATTGCTATTACATAATTCATTTTATATCAGGTATTGGTCACCTTGGATATTGCTTCTCAGAGGCATTATATATTTTGGGGGAAAATCAAATTTATGTGTGATACATAGTAAAAGGAGCATAACTAATTTTGGTGGTGCATATGGTTGTAAACCTCCAGATACCTTTTGATCTTTGCAATGTTATAGCAATAGCAATAGCACTTAGACTTATATACAGCCAGCTCTAAGCAGTTTACAGAGTTAGCATATTACCTCCAGCAATCTGGGTCCTCATTTTACCACCTCAGAAGGATGGAAGGCTGAGTTAACCTCGATATGACTATCCAGAAGACACATAGAAATGTGGGAACATTGGAAGGCCTCCCTGAAATGCATATGTACAACTGTGTTTGTGTGTGTGTGTGTGTTTAAATTTAGACCATATTCCTAGTCTAAAAGATTTTAAAGGAAACTTTTTGACTTCTCTTTTTAAAATTAACTAATAATTGCAAAAATAATAGAAAGATGCAATAATACCATTATATATATATTATCAAGTTTTTGACTGTGTAGATACGTTGAAATCTATTCATTGTTTGAATCTAAGGAATATAATAACAACAAATGGGGTCTTTGTTATTCTTTTTCTTTAATAAGTTATGCATGAGTCATGAGTAATCTATTTTAATACATCACCTGATTATTCAAGTCTCTTCTAATATTGTAGATTTGCCAATCCCACATGCAAAATCCCATGTCAGCTACTTGCAGCCAAAGCAATATCTGTTACCAAGGAGACGGGACTCTTTCTTTTCTCTGGGAACTTCTCAAAGGAATGAGATTCTCACAAAATTCTCTTTATTATATGAATCATAGCATGTAAATATAACATTGTGTCACTGTGGGATTTGGATAGAGAAAGAGAGAGTGCTATATTTATTTATTTCTGTGGCATGGGGTATTATGAGGAAGAATGTATGTAATTAAAGACAAACAAGCCTATTTATAACTTGTGACCTTTTTATAAGTTTTGCTCTGAAATTGATTTGAACATATAGAATCTTGGAGCTCCCTGAATTCGCTGCAATGCTACCTCTAAAGTACATCCTGCACCTCTACTGCAAGCTTCTCTTGTTATCTTTAAAGTCAGTCAAGACTTGAGCCATCTGTATGTCAAGATTCTACAATGAAGTATAAAGATAGGTGTTTGTTCTGTGGCTGAGCCACAGCTGTGCAACTACTTTTCCTCAGAGATGTGCCAGAATTCAGCAGAAACATTTTCTGGAAAACATTTTAGTATCTGGCTTATTTCCCTATGGAGAAAATTTAATCCTGATATCCTAATCCATATTTTTGACTCTCATTTGGTCTTACTGGATAGGATTGTTTGTATAAAAGTTTGTATTTCATCCTTTCAGATGGCTTAGGCTAAAAATATGATCTTTTATAAATGGCTATATCATTTTTATTAAAAACTTATAAATGGCTATATCATTTTTATTAAAAACATAAAACTATGAAAAAATCATATCTAAAAATAATAAAGCATGGATAAGAAATATCTAACTTGCAAGTCCACTTAGTCCAGATTCTGATCCTTGTCCCTTCAATCTCTTTATTCCTATTAGGAATGGCTTTGAATTAATATTCCCCAAGAATTCCTTCTTTCCTTCCAACCCTATGATCCTATCCTCTATATCTGGCTCCATGAGATCAACACTCATCTAAGCATTAATGTTCACTGTGTTGCTTGTTCTGGGCTTTTCAAACACAAATAGGATAAATACAGGGACAGGAAAATTCTCTCTCTACAGGATTGTACTTAAAAGCATTCTTTCCTGGAAACATCTTCAAATGCCAGCTATTGATTTTCATTAATACTTCACTTTTCTCTTTTGGGAAAGGTGGAAGCAAGGAAATTAATCTCTCAAGTCTTCTACCTTAAAGGTGTTCACACTGGAAAGTGCCCTCAAATACCATCTCTAAATGCATCACCCTCCTCTACCTTTTCCAACGTTTCTTGCTTCAATACCAATAATTAAATGATAATTCATTTAGGCAATATATAGTCTAAGTGACTTTTTAAAAAGTCAAACATACAAGTAAATTGAAATTCAGCAAGAATCCAAACCCAGTATAAAATCCTAAAACAAATGCCAATACTAGTGAAAATTACTTAAAATGCTATCATATAATATTAAAAATAGACAATCTTTGGTCACAAGAGGGTTGGGGGAAAAGGGAAGAGAGATATAGGATTAATTATCGTATTATGATATGAAGAGTACTATGATTTTTATTTTGAGGCTGTGTATGTTATGTTTATTTGGGGTTCATTAATCAATTTTTACATGCTGCCTTACCACCCCAAAATGGTAGAAAAGTATGCCAACAGCATTTAGCAATTGTAATACCAAAAGTTGGCCTTGTGGCAAAGGGATGCAAAAAAATAGTTTAAGGACAATATTTAGTTCACTCCTTGAAGATTACTTACCTCTGCTATGTATTTCTAGCGAAAAACAATTCTTCCTCATCTTAGCAGAATACAGAATTGCAGGTTTAATTGTGCCCATGCAAATGAGCAAAAGAAGCCAATGCCCATCATCAATCGAACCACTGATAATAAAATGGTGTCAAAATGATGGACAGTTTTGTCTGTTTCTGTGTGTGTTGTTAATCATCTTTAGAATGTTCAATAATGCTGTCATACAAATTTTGTTAAAAGAAAATAGAATAACATGTTGATAACAGATGCTTAATCTTTTGAATAATGGGATTTATCAAATGCTGGCATTTTCCTCCATAGAAACATCACACCAACATACAAAACAATTTTTATAAAGTAATTTGGTGGGGGATAACAAGCAGGGGCATTGTGTCTTAAAACAGAAGTAAGCAAAACAATCTAATCACCACTTGATTTTTCTTTCAAAGTATTAAATATATACTTTTTTCTTCTGTCTCAGCAGGATACCGTAAAAGTATATTATTTTTTTCCAGTTGATTTCCTCCTTTTGAAGTCATCACTTGATTGTTTGACAGCTTTATCAGAGCTGTTATAGAAATAGCAGACACTGATATGTAATATATTGGACAGTGGGTGTGTGTTTTGGGAGTGTTGAATTAAGATCTAATTTTTATGTTAAAAGACTCTAATAGGCAATTTTATGCAACTGCACTCCTAGGTATTATGGGTAATATAGTGACAGTCAAGTTGGTACTAGTAGTAGAAGGCACATTTAGACACCAATAGATGGCAGCTAGAGTCTTTCATAGGGTTGTTTACTGAAACTAAAATGTGAGAAAGAATTTATGATGTCTATATGAATGCTAATCATTAGGATAATGTAACAATAACAAAGCCACAGATATCGGATCAGACAAATATGACTAAGTATTCAATATAGCTTTGAAAATCATATTCCACTTTGAAAGATATTTTTATTACATTTGCTTGGTTTATGCTTAAGTTGTCTTGTGTATTTCACAGTGGTCAGATATATACCTTCATAATATAGCAGCTGCTGCTAAGCTGTTTGGATCAGCTTGTTCTATGCATCGCTAGAGGAAAATTGTCAGATATGTAGTCTACCAGAATACATGCCTGCCTCCTGTACCCTTCATCACTGCTAGTAGCATTGTTATGGAAAGGACCATGTACCTCTGGTGACCTGAGTGTTGGCAATTTTACAACCTATATTTTTGAATATATATTTTTTGAATATGGAGAACTGGTTTTCTAAAAATAGCCACATTTAATTAAGTTGTGTTCTGGAAATATTACGTGTTGTGTCATCTAAATTTGTTGCTAGACATTTTTCAGGTACCATTAAAACTGTTGCTATTGACCTTTAAAGCAATAAATGATTTAAAATTAACCTAGCTAACTGAGAGCCATTTCTCATATGTTCCTGCATAATTATTAAAATCGTCTTCTGTTCTTCAGACAAAGTCATTTATTTACTTACTTACTTACTTATTTATTTACCACATTTTAGACCACCACAATCCCAAAGGATTCCCCGCCATTTACACAATAAAGGCAAAGGTTTCCCCTGTCCAGTCGTTTCTGACTCTTGGAGGCAGTGCTTATTTGTGTTTCTTATCCAAGGGGTCCAGTGCTGTCTGAAGACCTTCCCGTGGTCATGTGGCCAGCGTGACTATATGCCAAGGTGCACAGAATGCTGTTACCTTCCCACCAAAGTGGTATCTATTTATCTACATGCATTTGCATGTTTTCAAACTGATGGGCAGGAGCTCACACTGTCACATGACACTAGGGTCATGAACCCAGGCTATCAGCTTTCCAGCTCACCCAGGGTCATGGGTCATGAACCCAGGCTATCAGCTTTCCAGAAACCACTGTGCCCCCATTTATAAGGTAAATTACAAATAAAAACCCAATGTAAAATAAAAATACACAAACAAAAGATCTATAAATCAAGGGGCTATTGAAACAATAGCTCTTGACCTACTATAATCTTGCATGTACAATATTGTTGTCCTGGGCAATCCCTCTTATTCCCACTCATCCATTTACACTCCTTCAAGTCCCACATGGTCATGTTCACTTACAATGCCTTTCCTGAAACCAGCTATACATCCACTGTTCAGGTCACTGCTTGCATCCAATTATAGCTAAAAAGCTTAAGAAGTATTGCAAAAAGGAGACATCAGCAACTGGTTAATAATTGGCAAAACTTATCAGATTCAAGAAGACGCAGTGAAAGGGACAACATCAGAAAATGATAGGAAAATAACATGTTTGCCTACAATGTTTTTAAATAACTCACAGGCATAGTAATGGGCAACCTCCAAGATTATTTAAAAAAAAAATAACATCCTTCTAGTAGAAGAGAAATGAGATAAAAGAAAATAAAGAAATACAAAAGATTAAATTTTGATTCATGAAATTATTTTGGAGAATCAATTTGGAAAAATTGATTATAAAAAGATGTTTTATTCTTTAGCACATAATTGTATCATCAGATGTTTGGAAACAGCTAATCTCCATAAAAACATTACAATGTTTTAGAAAAAGTAATGAAGTAGTGGATCACAGAATGGGTGGCTGGAAATGAAAAATATGAGCATGTCAACATTAGGAGGAATATCTTCCAACATGACTCATTAGTACCCTTTTTGTCATTGCTATGATTCCACAGTCAATGATTTTGAAGAACATAAATCTTGGCTACTAAACAACAGAAACAACTAATAAAATCTCACATTTGTTTTACAGTATATGGAATATCAGAAGTTGTATGGAAAATCAGGAACTGAAATCCTGTCCTTGTCAAATATTTTAAGAATGTTTAATACAAATATAGCAATGGAATTTGGTCTATAGGAATGACCTACAAAAGCAACAAATTGGGGTAAAATCACAAATAGCCATCAGGATAAAATTTACAAGTATCTGGGCATTTTATAGCTGGATAACATCAAGCATAGACAAATTAAAAAGTAAAGAATACACCCAAAAAGGGAGAAAATTGCTATTTTTAAAAAAATTGAACAGTGGAAACACCATCAAAGCCATAAATATATGGCCCATACCTACAGTACTAGGACACAAGCTGAATGGCATAGTTTGTACCAAAAAACAAGAAAGCTTATGGCCATACATAACATCCCCATAGTAGTATTAATGGTTTATACCTGCCCCAGATAATGGATGCAGGAGTTTATACATGATGTGTCAATAAAGAAAATTTGGTGGGAATATAGGTTGAAAAACTAATTGAAAATGAGCAGGTTAAAATACTGTGTGGTTTTCAAATACAGACTGATAAAGTCTTAATTCATGTCACACCAGATTTTACTATAGTTGAAAAGAAGAAAGTACGGAAAACTGATGTGGCAATACCAGAACATAGTAGAATAGAAGACAAAGAATTGGAGAAGATTATTAAGTACCAAGATCTGAAAAATGAAGTAGAAAAATTATGGTATGAACTGGCTATGGTGGTCCTAGCAGTTATCAGCGCACTGGGTGTCATACCAAAAAATTTTGGGCAACATGGAAAAAAATCTGCATTTGCAAAAGGCCACACTGCTTGGATCTGCACATATACTAGGTTCTTGAGAAGAACTTGATGCATATGAAGGTAAACACCAATTGAAAAACTGGCAGCTGTAATTTCATATTTTTGTAACAACAACAACAACAACAACAACAACAACAACAACAACAACAATAATAATAATAATAATAATAATAATAATAATAATAATAATAATAATAATAGCAAAGATAGTATCAATAATAATAGGCACCCAAAGTACAATTCCAAAACATTTGAAGCACCATTTGGCATTAACAAAATAATCATCAGTTAATTACAAAAGATGGCTTTACTTGGAACAACTTACATCCTGCAGCAATAATTTTAACAGTATGAAACAACAACTTCTACTAATAAAGTAGAATATTTGTAGAGCATGGTTGAAATGAGCATTCCTTGGTGCTTTCTGAGCTTGGTTGTTGTTGTTATTGTTTGCAGATGTTTCATTACCAAACAAGATAACAACATCAGTGCACCAACATTAGAGAGCACCAAAGATCGTCACATTGTCTGCCTATCCCAGGTCGTTGGGAAGAATTCAATCAGTGGGCAAAAATGCCAAATCCAATCTGAACATCTGACTAAATATTTAACCAGCAATAATAGTAATAAAACAGATGTTGAAAACAAAAGATGCTTCTCCATAGCAGACTAACGGCTGGAAAATCTTTTGTTAGGGAGACGTAACTTCACAGTATATTTCTTTTAAAATTAATATAATCTTTAATACTTTTAATATCATTAGCATAATACTTTTGGATTAGGAAGAAAATGAAGAGTAGATAACAAATTTTATAAATAAATTAATGGAAAAACCCCTGATAGTTTTATTATTAATAATAATATAATATTGGTTTTACTATTGACTCATTATTTATTCTCATTTTCTTTTCATTGCTCTCTGGTGACACACAAAACAAACTTGTCTTTCAGAATGAAAATGCAGGTTTTCAGTTGCATTTTCAAGAATGATGAACTCTCAATAAATGTCTGTATTTCTACAGTCATGCTACAACATTTTCAAGTTGTAATTTTGTGTGAGTGGGCTCACACATGTGTCGACACGTATATATCAATGTATCTTGCATGTAAATAAATATATACACACTGCATTTATGGGTGCTATTTGCCAGTACTGCAACATACAATCCTGCAGCAGCACATTCATGTTTTCTAAGTTTTTTCTTGATTTGCCATTGATTTTTCTAGAATATTCTTTCTCTGCGGTATCTGCCATCCCACATCTAATGGGCGGCTCATGAAAGGGAGCGAAGGGAAGAGAAACGACAGGAAGCGAAGTTTCCTCTTGATGAGCGCGCCCCGAATGTCTTGGCACACGCTCTTTTATTGTGCTTTTTTACAAGAAAATGATTTAATCAAAAAGCTCAAGTCAAACATGGTAATCTCATCAGGATGTGCATGTTTACAAAGCTGCATACCGGACAGATTATTTACAATGTGGATACGCTTATTAACAAACGTCTAGCTCCTTGTCTCTTGTACGTGCCTTGCAAAGGTCACTGAAGAGACAGAAGTTAATGATTACACATGAATGATACAATGTTGCAAATGCATGAATGATACATAGTTGCAATGATACATAGTTGCAAACACATGAATGATACATAGTTACAACATCTCCTCTGTTTTTATTATTTATGACGAGTCTTCTTCCTCGTCCGAGAAGACAGGAACCATTTTTATGAAATGTTCGCCGTCCCCGTCATCTAGGCAAGAGTGCGACCCGTCAGCGTCAGGGATGTCCAAGGAGCGGTAACTCAGCAATGACATTTTTTCGTCCGGTGTTGAGGATATAACATGAGCTTGCAATAGCACATTAACATCAGCAGAGGATAATTGATTTTTTAAAAAATTGCAATATTCTATTAAAACAACAAGGTCTACTATAATACATATCAATATAGTGATTATTAATGATCCTGCCAATGCAGTTAAAAAGGTTGTAAACCATGGCGAAATTGAAAACGAAACCCCCCCCCCCCCGCTATCAGCATAAAGACAACATTCTTCTTTAAGCATAGCACACAATCCCCCTTGTTTTAAAAAATAACAGATCTAAATCTTTACGATTTTGCAAAAGGGGGTATTCCATGGGTACCTGTAGGGATATAAAATCATCAGAGTTATACACACAAGCCATACTTGAATGCAAAATGATTTGGATTTAACAATTTCATCCCTGTGGACACATGCCATGAGACCGGTGGAACAAGTCCAAACAAAATTATTGCCAGGGATAAAATACATTCCTTTCAGGCGTGATGTTAAAGTTCCTCCTGCAGTGGTGTAGATTGCAGAATATCCCCTGGTTGTGTGGGTGCATCTGCCAAATCGAATTGAAGTGGTGGGTAGAAGTCTTCTATGCAAGAAAAATTGGTTGTAGAACTTAAACGAACTCCTTGAAAGTCAGTTATAGTCTAAGCAATATTATATCTTCTATGAGGCTTCTGCGGATCGTCATGGACAGTTCTTTTGAAGCGTCGTTTGTTGACAGGATCAGATTTCGGGTACATAAAGGCATGACAAGTAGGAGAGAGGGCTATGGACAAGTTAGTTGTAGAATATTTATGAAATGAGGAGGGAATTCAATTAGTAGAAAAAGGATAATAATTACAATAATGACAATAAAGATTAATTTGGTAATTCATCAAGGATGTTAGTTGGAGTGGGGAAGCCCATAATACAATAGAAGGACATCTAGGTCCCCCTATGTTTAGATTGAATAGAGGAAAAGATTTTAAGGTTCCTTTCCATAGGAAGAGTAAAGAAGGAACAAAAGAGCGAGTGGTAGAGTGTTCTTTAAACAAAACAGAAGTGACAGAGTGAAAACTATGGGTAGCATTTTCATGACGTACCCACATGGAGCAAGTATAATAGCCTTCTGTTAATGAAATGGTTTTAACACGAATAGTCTTTTGACAGGAAGCATAGGTTTTGTTGAAGTAAGGCAGAAATTGCAAAGAAGATATAGGCAAGAATATCAGGAAGAGTTTTAAGATACAGATGTAGCGGAGGAATTCCCATGATAGGGTCTTACTGCCCGACCAGGGATCCAGCAAGTGGTTTTGTCTGGCAGTAAGATCGCAGTGTAGCTTCGTCCCCAAGTGAGAAGCTCAGCGGGACCCTACCAGGCGGGATCTGGCAATCTGCGATAATATACCAGAGGTCTGTTAGGCGGGGGTGAGGGGGAGGAAAAATGACGTGAAGCAGCAGAAGTGGGAGGAATGCCAGTCAGATTAAGAAAGTTTAAAGTGTAAAGACAAATGTTAAGAGAATTTTGCAATGCTGGGAGGTTCGGGGTTTTTTCCCGCAACGAATATCGATCAAGAGCACATTTCAGAGATAAGTTCGCTCGTTCCACAATAGCCTACCCCTGGCTGTTGTAGGGAATCCCAAACTTGTGGGTTACATCCCATCTGTTACAGAAGTCCTGGAAAGCAGAACTTGTATAGGCAGGTCCATTGTCTGTTTTGATTTCTTTTGGACGTCCCAGCGAGGCAAAAGTACGAATTGAATGATTGATGACATGTTTTACAGTTTCTCCCCTTTGAGGAGTAGCCAGAATAAACCCTGAATATGTATCTATTGAAACGTGCAAATATTTCCAAGGGGCAAAAGATGGATACTGAGTTACATCCATTTGCCAAATTTCACAAGCTTTTAATCCTCTAGGATTTACTCCTATGGGAATGGAATGTCCTTGCTTACTACATGTGGGGCATTGTTGAATAATGGCAGCAGCTTCTGCCTGAGTTAGAGCAAATTGAAAAGTTATGATAACTTGGCGGGGGAGATTCAAACACACTCCCTGCTTCTATTTTATAATGGACTTTTAAAGCCTCCATAATTTTCCTCCAAGTGACCAAAATGCCAATAGGTGCACGAGGAGGGCTATGGAGATGTTCACCAATTTTTTGCCAAGTGGAAATTTTTAAGGACCCTTCCTCTGAATAATTGGGACAATGTTGCCACACATAAGCCAATAATGTAGCAATAGGTTTCTTTTTTACAGGCGAGCCCTTTAAATTAGCAGAATATTTAGAAGAAGCGACTAACTCCCTCAATTCCTTCAGATGCTGCGTCTGTTGTTGAGAAAAGTTTCCACCCATACTTACGAAAGTCGAGACCGTGTTTCAGATCCGATGATGTGCAATTCGCTTCAGGCCTGGCGATGCACAGCTCCCATCGAGCTGATAAGATATGGGCGCGTCGCTACGTATCCCCCTTAGGGAATCACGTCGGGGTCACCAGAATGCGGTATCTGCCATCCCGCATCTGATGGGCGGCTCATGAAAGGGAGCGAAGGGAAGAGAAACAACAGGAAGCGAAGTTTCCTCTTGATGAGCGCGCCCCGAATGTCTTGGCACACGCTCTTTTATTGTGCTTTTTTACAAGAAAATGATTTAATCAAAAAGCTCAAGTCAAACATGGTAATCTCATCAGGATGTGCATGTTTACAAAGCTGCATACCGGACAGATTATTTACAATGTGGATAAGCTTATTAACAAACATTGTCTCCTTGTCTCTTGTACGTGCCTTGCAAAGGTCACTGAAGAGACAGAAGTTAATGATTACACGTGAATGATACAATGTTGCAAACACATGAATGATACATAGTTGCAATGATACATAGTTGCAAACACATGAATGATACATAGTTATAACATTTCTCCTTTCCAGTCTAATCTCTATCCCTGGCACTTCCTAGTGGTCTCCCATCTAAATTGTTACTCCACTATATCTGACTCTGCTTACATTTTCAAAACTAGCCAAGGTTGGCGAGATACTGCCACCTGCTGTGACTGAAAATATCCTCTTCAGAAAAATAGATATGTATAACAATAAATCCTCTGTTGGATCGTAGTGAGCTGGGATTTGATATACCTTCTGGAACTATGCCTCGAATTGCATGGTTTTGAATTTTAGCTTTATCACTACTCATGATTAGTGATTTCACATGAACTCACAAAATTGGGTCTGGGTATACCAGTATATTACTGGGTATAGTCATGTAAACAACATTTCATTTGAATGAGTCCTTTGTGACAGCACCAATTACACCTTATCTCTCTTTTGTTTCTCTCAGAACACTTGTGTTGCAACATAACTAGCAAATAGTTGCACAAGGAAAACAGAAGCTGCCTTATGATATGGCAAGTGTGGTGCACCTGGAGATGGAACACTCAGGCTGTATGCCAAAATCCACTAGCTCTGTTTTTATGCAACATTCAGCATGCAATTCAGTAAAATTGCATCCCAATGGAGATTGCTCACATTCATGTTCAGAGATGACCTAAATGGCCAATCTTTAACTAAATGCAGTTGCTATACAGTTCTGTATTCAGCAAATCCTAACAGCTATAATATCTTAGCCTGACCTCCCCGTGGTCTCTTCTGTCATATAAGTATATATCCTGCATGAGAATACACTCTGCAACTGCTGAGTCAAATATGCTCGAACACTTATGACTATTTAATAATGTTACTATTTATTAACTATTATGGTTCATATGATTATTGTTTTATGGTGTACAATGTTGCTGCTGTGAGGTACTTAGTGCCTAGATGACTGAAGTTGTGCAAATGCATCTGTAATAAAATAAATAAATGTGGCAATTTAAATATACATGCTTCTTCAAATGCAGACATAACACAAGTTGGGTCAGGAAGGGCAATACTGAGAAAATATGTGTGTCACTGAAATATTAAACCTGTTCAACTGAAGTTTACAAAAACTATATAACTGATAAAATCTTAACCAAGTAAAAATGCTGGGAAGAGTCTCAGTGATGTATTTTGATTCAGTTATTGACCTCCTTGCTACTTGTTGAACTTTCTGGTTCTGTCTATTAAATCTTTGATGTAAATTCGTTTAGATTAAAAATCCAGGTGCACCACACTTGCTATATCATTAGGCAACTCCTGTTTTCCACATGCAACTATTTGCTAATTATATTGCAACACAAGTATTCTGACAGAAACAAAAGAGAGATAAGATGTAATTGGTGCTGTCCTACCACCATACATACATACTTCCTATGCCGGATCTTCTGTACTTAGATGCTGATAGATAGATAGATAGATAGATAGATAGATAGATAGATAGATAGATAGATAGATAGATAGATAGGGAGGGAGGGAGATGGACAGACAGACAGAATATATAGAATTCTTTATTGGCTAAGTGGAAATGCCAGTCACTCAGACCCTATATGACCTTCCCCAGGCCTACCTGACCTTCACCAGACCCTACCTGACCATCATCATCATGCACCCTCACAAATCCTCACCAACTTGTGCTGCATCTATGCATATCTCTTGTTACCTTGAATACCCACAAACACTCTCCCCAAATCATACATTCTTTCCACCGGGTAAGAAATTGCAGATTTTAAGAAATAGATTTTACCACTATTGCCATCAGACATTAAATTGAATTGTTGTCAGAGTTCCAAGTAATACATCCATAACAAACAGAATTACAAGGCAGGTAGGTGTCAAAGAATTGGTTTATCGGACATATCATATTGTTATTATTACTTCCCTTAATGTCAGAGTACCACATGTGTACAATGAGATTGGCATAAGCTGGTGAAAACTGACTCTGAATATTCCTGCAGTTTTCACCTAATTAAAAGTAATAGTTTCCCACTTTTTGCAGTCACATGGTCCAATCAAGGTCTCATCCAATTGCCAAGCAATATCGTTCCTCCTCTCCCTGGCTACCTGTAGGAATGTCCTTGGTTCCCAGGAGAAAGTTTTTGTATTTCTATTCCCCTCTCCCTATCCCTCACCTCCACTGTGGCAACACTAAAGCTTCAAAATGGCCTTGGTCAGGTCAGCTTCAGGGTGGACAATTATTTTGATTGATTGATTACATGCCATTAAGTCATTTACAACTTCTATAGAGAACACATATGTAAATTTTCTCTATGCCAAATTTCTTCCCAAATCTAGGGCTATTAGGTTGTCAAAATCCAGATGATCACGAGATAGCAGCAAGACACTCGGAATCATCTAGTTCTTTTCTTCCACATTGTGGTTGTTCAAAAGTTTGCAGGTTTGCCTGGTTTTTTAATGCTTTTATTAATTGAATTTAAAAAAAGAAACAAAAATAAGACTAAGAAGAAAAAAGAAACAGTCACACATGCTGTACATATTCATATAGGAACACACACACATACATGTATAAAAGTATACAAACATATTATATATATTATATAATACTGTACATATTCATAAAGGAGCACACACACATAGATATATGTATAAACACACAGTGTGTGTTTGTGTGAGTGTGTGTGCGTGTGCGTGTGTGTGTGTATGATAATAGCAACAACTCTGCAAGCTTGGTAACTTTACCAATCTCAGTTATCTCAAGGAAAGCACACTTTGGGAGAGACTGGAGGGTTGCAAGGGGGTGTGGGGCTAGGGGAATGGCAAATCTGTTCCCTTGCCAGGTGCTGTGGCAGATGTACCCAGTTGGAAGCAAACCAATGAATGAGTGAAAGAGACATAAAGAAAAGTTAAATGAGGATGCAGGGTAGAAAGTTGTGCCATGTGCTTAATGGCTTGCTATTCTGTCTTTATCTGCATGCTTAAATGTGTCATTCTTTTCTCAGATGTTTTCATTTGTCTGTATTATAGAAAGGTTTCAGTTCTAACCACAGGTGGGGGAACTGGTACTTAGAGAAATTATTGACATGTCATGAATGATATGAAAATTAATACTTATTTGAAATTATAATATAATTTATATTTTTAAGGAAATGTAGCATTTTCCTTTAAATCATTCTCAATCTACTAGATTAGAGTGCTTTTAAAGCTCTCTCTTCCAGTAGCCTGTTTTTGAAGAAATCTGCAGCTTTCAAGGAGCATTGTATCCAAAGAATACTTTCTAACATATTTTTAGATGTAAAAAAATATATCCCAATTTTTCATTCAAAGGGAGATATTTCAGATAACATGGCAATATGGAAAACATGATGTTCTGAAAGACATGTCATATCCAATTTTTCCATGCTATAATCATTCCATTAATGCAAACAACAACAAAAAGACTAAAGTAGTAATTACTGGAATAATTACAATAACAATTGCAATCTTTCTCTTCCAGATTTTCTTGCTACCCCATAATATTTCAGGTGGAGAGCTTCAGTGTTCGGAAAAACTACATATCTTCACATACTGTCAGAAATCTACTTTTTTCCTTGGGGTTATCATTTCTCCTTAGAAATCTTCCAATGCAATTATTATTTAAAAAACAAAATATTTTCAATGAGCAATGTTTTGAACAGATCTGAAAAACGTTGATAAGATTAGTCCACTGTAAAATTTCTGTAGAACTGTATTGTCACAAATCAATTTCTATAGTCAATATTTCATTTTTTTTTAAAAAAAATTTTTTTTTGTTAATTTCATGTAAAGTACTTTATGTGGTTTAGAAGAGATAGTCTTAATTCTTTTCATTTATGATGATTTGTAAGTTCTTGGCTGAAGAAATAATTTTGTTATTTATAATTTTGTTATTTATTATTAATATTTATATTAATCTATTATGACCCCATATCATGCATAAATAAAAGTATTGATCATTACAAGTTGTAACTCAGCGTTAGAATTACAGGTTAACATAATTGTACTATTAGATGTAAACTTCAACTTCAAACATGAGGTCAGAATTAAATAGACACAGTAGAAATAGAACATTCTGACTTTATGTGTAATTCATATTTTAATAAACTGTTGTAGTTTTGACCTGTGAATATTTCAGTGTTGCATAAAGTGATAAGATGTTAATGTCTGGAAACTAGAACATTATTGATCTAGCTAATAAAATGGGATGCATTAGTACAAGTGACTACTTATTATGCATGTGAGGACTGTATACCATATCCTTGAAAATCACATGCTCAATCTAGAATAAAAATAAGGTGTGCTTGCTGAATGTGACATCAATTTGCTCTAAAGTAGTACAAAAAGTGATATAATCACAGATGACAGAATCTTAGTAGGACAAGGTTCATACTAGATCTGAATGCAAAACCAGATTTCTTTTCTGTTCTAGGTGTAACATGCTAAGGACTTTCTGAACCTTGGTCTACTTTCTATTAGGAGCTCTACCTATCTAACTTTTCTAAGTTTTGATGAGTGAGTATTGTCAGAGCCTGGGACAGTTTTCTAGGGGAAAAAATGGCTTAGCCTAGCACCCCTCAACTGATTTTTCAGATGGTCTACTGTACAGTCCCAAAGAATAGTAGAAATATAGGAAACTGTATGTTTTCTTTTCCTGTTGAAATTGGACTTTAATCTCCGCTTAACATTTTTCTCAAATGGGCAAGATGTGAACTAGCCTCAGCAGATCTTCTACTACACAACTTTCTTCACCAGGGAATGTCCATGCCAGAAGAATATTTTCCCGAAGGGCAAGGTAGGAAGTAATTTGCCTTTGCTCGGTATTTTTTTTCTAGACAGGAGAACATAGTTCCCAATTATTTATTGTAAAAAAAATACTTCAGGAGTATATATGTACTTCTCTTAAGCCTACCTCCTGATGTCACTGAATCTGCAAGAGCAGATGACAGGGAGGATGGATTCAGCTTCATTCACTATAGGAGCTACATTAGACAAGGCAAGCTTAGCCTTCACTATGTGATGGTTGGTTGGATGGTTCATTTACTCTTTGTAAAATTACATATTTCCTTCTATAGATACACCTTCTTTTTCCATATATCAAAATCTTTATGGATTACAAAATATTGGAAAGAAATGTAAATAAATTGATGTGCCACATTATAATTGTTCTCTTACACTTTACATTATTATCTTGGTGAATTATATTTAAAATGATCAGTTATCAGTTATTAAAATGATCAGATACAAGAGGGCCAGCTATACTTGGACATTTGCTAAGACATGTCTTAATTTCTGTTCAAACCTTATTTTTGTCTTATTTTTTTAAACGCTCATTCGTTCTTTGTTTAATTAAGCAAGAAGCAACAGTAATACCATGGAAGTAGTTTCCACTTATCTAACCTACTATTTTTTGATGTTTGAGTGGATTAAACATAGCACAAGGAACTTGCAGTCTCATAAGCTGGAAATTTCAATGGAACACCTATAGTATGCCCCTTCTCTGAAGCCTTTTGTTTTTTCTTCAATGTCAAGAGATGAACCTCAAAAGCACATAATTGGCTTGGTTCACACAAGTAAGTTAGACTATAATTTAAAGTCCATGGTACACAGATAACAAATGTGATAAATGAAAAGCAAAGTAAATTAATTATAATTTGTTGTAAGAAGTAGAGCCAAAAAGAAAAAGAGAAAGGCCTGGCCTTAACTCCATCCCTGACTGTACTTTTTACAGGATTGGCCAACACAGGTCTTTTTTAGATTACAACAAATATACATACCAATTGTACTCATGTAGATTATATTCAGATTTTCATCTGCTCCTGTAATAAGGACGCTTGGCATATCCATTCACCAATCAACTATACTTGGTTCACAAATACTAAGAATTACAGGACTTTAATTACTATAATCCTATTTACTGGATTTCTTGAACATTTTAGTTATTTTAATTGTCTATTCAGATATTTCTGTGATGACATTCATTAAACTTGGGCTAAAGAGACAACTCTGATGTTCCACATCTTAGTGTTCTGCTCAGAGTCAATTATTTCTTGCTGTTTCTTCTTGCCGTAATAAGCCAAATAAATGTTTTTCTTTTGAAAAGAAGGATCGTATGTTTGATGATACTCAGACTACATATTCATATGCAAAGCCCATAACAACAAAGTCAACCTCTCTCATTAGGCAGAATGACCTTGGGCAGAATAGAAACTGTCCACATAATTTTTTCCAAATGGATGAGCAAGTCAAGAGGCCCGCCTTTCATTAGGGCACTTGAAATTATGCTCCAAAAGTTCCTTATCCTTTGGGAATATAAATACAATAATGTTTTACATCATTGCATCAACTCTAGCATTCTTGATTTGTGTTGTTTCTGTGTATAAGAGCAAATAATGGCAGGGGTTGACAGAGCCAAAACTGATATACCTGTCCTGAATATTGATTTTCAAACTATATTTTCAAACTGATTGTTTAATTTATTAATATTTGTTTCTTAAAAGCAGAATCTAAGTACCTCAGTGATCCAAAATAGTGGGTTCTGAAGTGAGGCACGTAAGGCAAAAAATAATCATGGTTTCATAAGTTAACTGTGAAGTTCATCCTGCAATCAAACTCCGATAGACTGTCTTCAGCTGATAACATTTCAAGCACTTGGAGGATAGACAGATATGTAGCTTTTATCTTTCTTTCTTTCTTTCTTTCTTTCTTTCTTTCTTTCTTTCTTTCTTTCTTTCTTTCTTTCTTTTTGACATTTAGGGATAGCAATGGAACAGAAAACATGAAACATGAAAGCTTAGGAGAAAGGATGATCATTTCATCCTTTTCCCAAATCCTTCCATTTTTGCAGGAGACAGAAACACATATTTCTGACAAGGGCAAAGATGTATTTATTTCATCTGAGAGCTCACTTCTAGGTTATGCTTCTGATTCATCATTTGAGCTCAACTCAAATACGTTCCTTTACCCATTAGCACTTCAGGAATCCTGTGACTGTTTTTACTTTATTTTTTAATCATTTCATATCATTTGTTTTCACTTCATTTCATTGTTGCTTAAAATACTTACAGCCGACCTCTACCAGAAGATACACAAAGATCTTTACTTGGGGCTATTAGGCAGTTAATTTTAGTTCTAGTCTGACCTCAAAAGACGGGTATTTTAAAGTTCAATGCTGCATTTCTCTAAGTTAGGAGAAACTTCACAGGGGGAGATTCAATTCAAATGCATTTAGTTGTTTTTTACTTCAATTCCCAAATGTCACAGGAAGAGGAGGATGACAAATGGAATACTGGGCAGCTTGATTCAAAATATTTTCACCCTATACCTCTGAGTTAGCCTGTTTGCCACATTCCTAGAAAAGGTTCAACTGGAAAGTGTTGCTTGTCTTCAACCCTCTTCTTCCTTCCTTACTGATTATATTTAGATGGCCATTCTAAAACTAATATTTCATTACCTTTGTTCTGAGGCTAATGTTCCTATTTGTAAATAGGATTATCATCACTCTGCCACTAAGCTTGACAGAATGTTCATTCTCAATTCCAATAAAATGTCCTTTTAAAATATTAAAACATGAGTTGTAATTAACCAATAATAAATGTACTTCCTTCCAAGTAAACAGAACAAGCAGGAACATCATGCAGAAAAGCAGGTCAGAGAAATTCAAACTCTGTCTTTAAGAATTTGAATTGAGAGAAATCAATTACTTCCTTCAAAGTATTATCTTCTGACAGTTTTGTCATGTAGTCAATGAATTTCTACTTTTTAGACAGAATATTGAATGACCACATTTTCATAATTTTTAATGTAGAAAATCTGAATAAAACATAGCACTTGGGAAGGACAAATATATTTTTATTGCATACTTAGGAAGAATTGTTATATTATACACTAATGAAATATTGCTTAAAAATAAGATTTTTTCAAGAGGTTAGTATTTGCTTTATATTGATCCTGAAAACAGAATTCTCTGAATATTTCAACTGTGGTTTCAAGAATAGAATTCAGATGATTTACTTTTATTTTTTTAGATAACAAATTATAATGGTAGGTATTATAGTGGGATATAACTTGGCACGCATATATTTGGCCTTGAAATTTTCAGCAGGAAATTTTAAGTGCAATTTGAAAAAAGGGAAAAAATATTTTTTGCTAAAA
Organism: Hydrophis major; assembly: GCA_033807585.1. Classification (NCBI taxonomy): domain Eukaryota; kingdom Metazoa; phylum Chordata; class Lepidosauria; order Squamata; family Elapidae; genus Hydrophis; species Hydrophis major. Next base: position 327,418,290 of record CM066329.1, on the reverse strand, counting down.
GATGAATATTAGACTATTATAGTGATGAAAAAACTAATTTCAAAGCTAACATAATAATATTAGTGTTTTTCTCCATGTTTCAAGGGGAAACAAAATAAAATGAATCTACCATGGCCATAAGTAAGTTTTTTCAATGCCATTTTAACTTCAAATAGTCTGTAAACAAATGGCTATAAGTTGAGTCTATCTATACATCATAAGAATTTACCATATGTAACTATGTCCATATAGTTTGAATCAAGCCTTGAACAACTCTTATTTTAAATCCAGTATGATTCACAATAGGTACCTTATGTCATTCTCGTCTTTTGTTTGTAACAATCACATGCAAAAAATCCTTCCAAAACATTTTCAAGCTTCGCTATGAGTCAGAAACTCCTTTTCCAAGGAACTCTGTGTCAGCTTTTACATCCTATTATGTCAGGGAACTATCATTATCCACTTTGAGGCACAAATCAGCTTAAAAAGGCTGATTTATCATATACAAGTCTTGGACTGTTGGGAATAGGTTTCATTTATTTGCGGGAAGGATGTCTTCTAATCCGTTTTTGACTCCTGGGTAATGTCTGGACTAGTCCCTACAGTTTTCTTGGCAAGGTTTTTCAGAAATGACTTGCCAGGCCTTATTCCTAAGGCTGGAGGGAGAATGTGATTGGCCCATGGTCACCCAGCTAGTTTTCATGCCTAAGGCGACACTAGAACTCACAGTCTCCCAATTTCCAACCTAGTGCTTTAACTACTACACCAAACTTGTTCTCTTTCTGAACACATTATGTGTTATGTAATCCAGTAACTGGAAGACTAACAGTCCATTTCCAATTCTGAGCAAAACAAAAATACCCTTTAAACTCTCTGTCCAGCCATAATATGTGTGTAACAAAAACAGGTAGGATGACCCCAGCAGTAACAAATCAAATTGCAGAACTGTGGATGGCTGTCCATATTTTGTTTTCCTTTTGTGAAAGTAAACAAACAGGAAATGATAGGTGGCTTTGTGACATATTGAAGGGCTGAAAAATTGCTGACATGCATCTCATTGAGACATTTTGGATTATGTCCTGATGGTGCAAAGAGACTGAATGTGAAGATGTCAGGAACAGTCTTACTATCGCCCACAGTAAGTTGGGCCAATAACAGATGGAAACAATACTTTTGTTCTGACCTAAGCCTTGTTCAAATTAAACAGTCACAAATGGTGTATAAAAGCAAACCTTTTTAAAGTGGCACTAGGAATTTAGTGCATTCCCAACCAAGAGGCATGTAAACCTAATTGTCCATTATCAAAAACAAGCCATTTCAAGGTTTCAAAAGGCTGGCAAGAACAGAAGACTAATTACTGATTAAATATCCACCGACAGAAGTTTCAAAAACAAACCAGAGTAAGCAGGGCTTCAATGAAGACTATGAGTCTAAAGAACTTCTTTGCTTCCTCAACGAACACATCCCCGAGGGCTGGTTTTTATTCCTTTGGGAGGGGCCACCACTTTCCAGCCTTACTCCCGAGTTGCCCTTGCTGCTTTCCTTCAAACAGACCTGCGTGCATGCACACTGGGCACAGGCTCCCCGAGGTCCTCTGCATCACTGCTGCTAGACTCCACAAGCTCCGAAGGCAACACCGCACTCTCTAATAGTCCTGGCTCCATCCCTGCATCACATGCAGGCCCCTCGTCTGAGTCCCCACTATCAGAGACCTCTGTCATCCGTACCACAACAGCTTTCAAGGTCAAAATCAAGATAATGTATAAAGTTCCAACTTGTTTATTGATACATGCTTAAAAGAGATACTCAATCTTAAAATATTTTCCAATCTCTCCTATTATGTAGTTCTTTGAATCATTCCATTGAAACACATTCATGAATCAAGGAGTCTAATATGATTAATCAAATACAAAGAACACCGGGAATGGATTGGATGATATGATGGACCCCTCTGTAACCAATATAAGATGAAAGCCACTAAATGTTACCACCTCATTAAAATCTTATCAGGGACAATGCATATTTGCAACAATACACTTAACATTCTTTAGATCTTCAATCTTACTCTTTTAGCTTCCCTTACTATAAGAAGCAACCTTTGTTCTTTCTTGGACTATTAGAATGTTGTACTTCTAGATTGATTTTGTCAACACACCTAGGAACTCATTGCAGCTTTCAGCATTCTAAACATCAGTTTAAGGTTACAAATCTGGTCAAAGTTTAGTTTAATAATCTACAATGGTTGAGACACATTGAAGTCTGTCATAGTGAGAGAATAAGTACTAAGCTTATACTTATAGACATTGGAGTACTAATGCTTTTAGCTGGCATTCTCAGCAGATATACTCTTTGCATATATGAGACAAATACTAATGGACAGCCTCTGAGGCAGCTTTGCAACATTCCAGAAGACAGGGCTGCTTTAATGCTCCATTTGTTCCAACATGCTTTGCAAAGTACATCTTTTTCATATTTTGTCATAGGTTTTAGCGTGTGTTTGTATGTGTGTGTGTGTACGTGTGTAAGAATTTAAGGTAGTAATCTCATGCCATCTAACAGATAGATATTTCAGTATGTGTCAAAACAAAACTGAAATCTGGGAAATAGATGTCATGTACAAATGGCAGATTAAAGAAATGCTATGGAGATGAACTCTAATAACTTTGCTAGTTCAATGAATAATTACTTCCAGATAATTTCCAATGCATCTTTTAGTTAAATTAGAAAATGCTTTTTTATCATTGCTTAATTGGAATGCTTAAATTAATATAGCACAGTAGCTAGAATATTGGATATTGAGTGACAAATTTATGTTCAAATTCCCATTTCAGAGAAAACTCACTGGCTGGCTTTGAACTATTTATGCTGGGTTAGATTAATCCTGTATACCAGTTTACTATTAAAATCAAATTACATTTAGGCCAAACTATTTTCAATTTTATCATCATAAAAAAATAAACCCTGAAAAACAATCATTGATCCTTGCTGGAACTGGTAGGACTTGGAGTCCAAAATTTTTGAAGGGAATTGTTCTAGCACGTTATTAACATTTTTTCCCAATTTAACATGCAGCCTTTCATGTTTGTTTTTAATGGCATTCTGACACACACAAAAATCAACATATGTGAGTGACTATTATATCCAGCTCTTGCTGATAAATTATCAACTGTCAAGATGGCCAGACTTCTTTATGATGGCATATTATTAGATAGCTGAAAAAGGCAAGAGGGAGTATACTTTTCAGAAAGGAATGGGGTAATTGTCATAACAACTGCAGATGCAATTTAATATTAAGAAGTGTTTTTAGATAAGAAAATCTAGTTTCTTATATATGCCAATTAGTTTGGGCAAAAATGAGTGACCAGATAAGACCTTAGAATTATGGTGGAGGCCAACATGCAGTAAAGCTTACTTGTTATATTTTATACATATTGAGCCTAAATTTAATTCATTTAATATATTTTCCATCTAATGGAATGAATAAAAACAATAGAAAATAGAAGGAAGTCAGCCATAGTATCAAACATCTAAAAGTTTGCATAAGAAATAATGCAAACAGAATAATTAGCACTTTAGCTGTTCTTGTGTTTGCCATTGAGCAAGATTACATAAATAGGATAAGGCTGCAGTTGACTTCTATTTTTTTAGTCTTGTGAAGAAATAATGAAAAATCTAAGACAGCTTTTGCATTTGGTATGAGGAAGGCTCTTTCTGCATCTAACACTCATATTTATCTAATGAATTACTGCAGACTTGTTCTGATTTTGAAAGAACAAGTTATAGCAAAGAACACATCAAGCAGCTATAGTTAAATGTAGATGAGGTAGATGTAAATGTCGGTGTAGATGGACTTATGTTTGCAAATCATGCCTTTTATGCCCACACTACATCATTTTATAGCAAACAAAACTACCTCCCACTGTGCCACTCAGTTTTGTGTTAACCATTTTGGGAGCATAGGTCGGGGGTAAGCTACATGCAGATGTTAAAACTGATAAAAATTATAATCCAATTCAAAAGAGATTTATTAAGAAACACAAATGGCCTTTAAGTGACTGACACTATTGGTAAGTCAATTGAAAGTATGAGTATAATATCCATTTAGAGCTGCTGGAATAAATTCCACATATGTTCCATATCACAGACTGTTTTTATAATGGAATCCCAGTTTCAAATTTGCCTGTTTTAAAATGAATGCAAAATTTTATATTTGATGTAGTCTGTCAGTTGAAGCAGGGACACCCTCAGGGAAGCTAAAAAAAAAAAAAATCAAGATGGCAGCTACAACTTCATGTTCAAAATCCCACCCTTTTTTATGTATTGCTTTTTTTTCATTCTCCCTATAGATGCTCCAACTCTAATCTCAAAGGCAGAAACTATGTTGTCTTATAAAGTAACCAAGACTGATTTATAAATGCAATAAAGTAAATGATGAAGACATCAAATGATGAGATAGAAAATAAACCTGTATTCTTGCATACACAACATGTTGATATGTAGACTAATTCTTAAAATAAGACTCTTTAAGAAACAAATGGCAAACCAACTTCTAATTCATTTTAATTTTGTGTATATACATTCAACATGTTCATTCTACTACTGTATTTGTGTATTTAAATTAATCTACAAAATCATAAATAAATATGAATTCAAATTACTGTTTTTAATTATATTTCTCTCAAAATAATTTATTGACTATTTTATCTAAAGGCATGAATTTTTAATCTGTTTTAAAAATGATTTGGTACATTTTCTCTCTGTTTAAGCCAAGAACTATATCACAATTTGGAAAATTATGAAACTCAGATGGCAATGATATTCTGATCCTCTTATGTACAGAAAGTGCAGTTATGTAAGTCTCCAATAGATTTATGAATACCTCATTCATCAAATATCTACATTCTGAAATTGGTCTCTTGGAGTTCTGGACCATCTTCACCATCTTCTTGTGCTTGTAATGTGGATAAGTCTTTATTGTCCCCTCAAATCCGCCTATATTGCCACATTGTGGTGGTAGTTGTTGTTACAGAGAGAAATGAGTGAAGAATCCTGGGAATGTGTCCCAGGAATATACACTATGCTCATGAAGATCATTCCAGCTGCTGTAGACAGTAAGAGAGATCACCTTGAGGCAAATATGCAGGATATATTTTTAAGCCTTGAGAAACAAGACAATATTTGGAAGTGGTTGGAATCAGTGCTTCCCTGATTCGCTAAAGTATAAGAAGTGGGAGTACAGCACAATCAGGCTTGCAAGATTCTGTTATTATAACCAAGAAGTTTTAGCTTAACTGTCAGTTGGAAAAGGAATCTAAATACCATAACGTGTCTATATTGACAAAGATTGGAGGGCAATGGGTTTTCCATGATGCTCTATGGAAGTGAAAGTTAGATTCAAAGGATCAAGATAAAAAGAGTACTAACCCTTTTGAATTTTGATACGGGAGAAGACTAAAGACTATCATGGACATCCATGAAGACAAACAACAGGATCATAAAACAAATTAGTTCAGAGTCTTATTAGATTATAATTGTCATACTTTTGGTGTATTATGTTTTGAGAAGTCTAAAATTCTGGGAATGATGGAAAGGCAGAGAAGAAGATGACCTTGATTACAGTGGTGATAGGAATATCATGGGAAGAAGGGCCAAGTTCAGGATAGACTATCCTGGAAAAGTTTGATCAATATGGTCACTAAGCATTGATCCCCAACTCAATGGAACACAATGAAAGAAAGTCATTGTTTGAAAACTCACTATTTAATGTAATGTATGAGTCAAAGTGACTTCTGATAGAGGTTCATTTTTATATATTCTCTTCCTATATTATAAGTAGGGAAAAACAGCATATATTATTCTAACTCTGATGAAAATCTACTAATTACAAGAATGAAATCTTCTCACACCAAAATCAACAAGATTATTTCTTTTAATATGTGATTCTTTTACATCAATTTACAATGTAAAGTCCTAACAAGTCAATCTTCACTCCTGGAGATAACACTGACATATCCATGCCATTTTCTTGGCAGCATTCTAGCCAGATTTTTTTTTTTTACTTTCAAATTTGAGATTTCCTGATGGAATCCAATCCAAGCATAGCTAGTTCTGATGCTGCTTAGCTAAGTTTGTTTTGGCTGTCTGAATTAGAGGCAAAAGCTTTGTACCTCAAGGGATTAGAAAATGGTAAAAAAACAGTAAACTCTGGACTTCCTTTAAAAAATAAAAAGCAGATAGGGAAAAATCCCTACTCTAAATTCACCTACTTTACAAAATAAAAATAAACAGTGGTGCAGTAAACCAGACATAAGGTCATGCAAGTTGTAAGAAAGGTTCCTTTCAGATAGGATTTTGTCAAGCTAGTTTAGAGTCGAGCTGGCATAAACATAGGCCAAAACTATCTTAAATAGAAACTGTGGGTAGGAATGCTATCTCTGAGTCCTAGTCATGTAGTACCCGGGTTGAAAGCAAACATCTCTTTTGCCTCTCTATCAGAACCCACAGTCCCCCAAAATAAATGCCTTTCATCTGCAATCCAAGTTTCAAAATCCTCTTTCTGATCAGGGACTCATAAGAATGCATCATTGTCTTTTGGGTGTTTTTCCCAAAGACTTACTACATCTTGAAAACAAATCTGACAATAACTTTTCCTTGTAGTGATTCTTCCTGGATATCATTACAGTTCAAATCTCTTATACCTTCAGTCTTCTCTTTCAGTCTTTTCATGTAGAACTTGCTGTTAAGATCTCTGTTCACATTCAGCTCAGCCTCAGATTCTTGATGTACTCTGAACTGACAAAGCATCCTGTTCCACTTACATTGAACCATTTTACCACCTAGTAAAGTACCAGTCCATTTTTTTTTCTACAATTCAGTTGTGTCCAATTCTCAGAGATTGTCTGGATAATGTTTTGGCAAGGTTTTTCATAAGTAATTTACCACTGCCTGCTTCTTGGAGAGATAAAAGTGGCTGGTCCAAGGTCACTCAGCTGACTGTGTGCCCAAGGAAGGACTAGAACTCATTTCTAGCTTGATACCTTAGCAACTACACCAAACTGGCTCTCAACAGTCCATTAGTCTATATTTAACACAAAATAAATATAAGCTTTCAGCCATCGTAATAAACCATTGTTCATTACAATGGCTGAAAGCTTGTATAAGTCACATTAGATTGACATAACATATGAAAACAAAATCAACCAGATCACATTATTACTTAGCATGATGTATGAACTATATTAAAACATAATGTCACAGACTTGTTATAATCAGAATTTTTTATATTACCACCTAGAATAGAATTAAATTGAATTTAAGTATAACTTTGCTAAAGTTTAGTTACTGCCTTGTTACTGAGAGTTTTTATGTCTTTTAATATGCTTTCATATGTGGGATATCTGTAGTGTGAACAAAGGATGGCAATTGATGCCACAAATACATAGACAATTTGTGTTATTTGTTTGGTGACATCATAATGTGCATTATGTTTACCTAACACCTAAGAGCATCACATAATAAAAATTGTTTCATCTCTGACACTTAATTATTCATAATACCCATAAAATGGTACTACATAGCACACTCTCATGTTTAAAATTTAAACAATCTTTGTGCTCAGAATCTCCTTAAGTGCAGAAAGCAATTTATATTGTGAGTCAGATTGTCTTCTATAACAAAATCACATGCTAAATCTACAGGTACAAAATAAATTCATTTATTGTTCTATAACACACTGCCCATTTTTTTCCCTTTTATTAAGATATACAATTATATCACAGTCTTCCTTTTATAAATGTTACTTTGAAAATGCAACAGATTATTGCTAAAATTATGTATACACAATATGTATATGTAGGCTAGTCATTTTATTTTTATTGTTATAATTGTTAGTATCCAATAAAGACTATAGTGTTCAAAATTGTATAAATTTAAATCTGAATCCACAAATTTGTATCTTTGTCCTGTTGCTTTATGATGCCATATTTAGATTGTATTTCATTAACTTAAAGCATCAGGCTTGTGAAAATTATCCATGATTCTTTTTGAATTGGATACAAGTGAAAAGGACATAATTCAGTTTAAGTTTGGCATTTGAGATGTGAAGAGGAAATTATTTGAATCAAATTTATGACTCCAGATTTAAGGGCAAACCATTTGATTCAAGCCTTCACAATGATGATTTCTGCTATCTTTTCAGTCTGCTTTAATAAAAGTAGTGTGAGAGACATTTTGGTACTAATCCAACTCAAAGAAAAATGTATTTTTTTTAAAAAAAAATGCCTTAAACTAAATAGCAAAACGATCATATTATTTTCTCTTTTTGGAAGGCTTAAAAGGAAAAACCATGGTGAAATTCTGAGTTTTATAAAAACAACTTTGCATTAAAGATTATACAGTAAAATTTCTATTTTTTTAAAAAGGAACTTATTTTCAAATCAATGCTGTCATGCATGCCTTTTTTTCATCAAATACAAGATACTGTGAAAATATAGAGTGCATCTCTTCATTTAGAAGACAAGGACCACATTTAGGAAATTGCTACATTAAAGTAGCAATCTTATAAAACTTTAATTTATAATAAGACTCAAATAATACCAGGATTCAGTATCCCTCAGTTTGTAAGCGTCAAACAACCTGGCACATTGGCTGATTAATCTGGACATAGATGGACAGATCAGGATACATATATTTCTAGCCCTGGCACCACTTGCAGTTTTCCAGAGCATCATCAATCTCTGACAACCCCCATCCTTCCACATGGTTGCACAGCATTGTCCTCATGTCACCTCAGCCCATGAGTGAAACAACCTTGTTATCTTTAAGCACAATGGTATAAAAGTAAGCAGACATCGTCCACCACAACTTCCAGGTGTGAAAAATCTGTAAGGTGAAGTAAAGTGAGTTCTTGTTGCTATTCCACTGTACCATTTCTTTCCCAGCATTGACACGCTGGGCTTGAGTTCCTTTTGGTATCATCTTTCTTACTCCCTGTTTTTGAAACCGACTTCTCTTTGGTTAACAAAGTACAATAAAGAATATTTTAAGATAATAAATATACTTTTTCATTTGGAGAAAAAGAGTGAATATATTCAGCAATCCCAGTTGCAGACTATTTTCAAATGACTAGACCTCCATTGTTTTACCAAGGGAAGAAGAAAAATTATGTTAGGACCATCTCATTTTATCAGAATTCTGAAATGGAACCAGGAAGTAGCTTTACCTCTAGCTGCTGTGATTTGTCTTTTCCTCAGTGCAATGCCTAGAAAACAATGAAGAAAACTGAATATTTTTTTATTGAGAGTTTTCCCCTCAAATTTCCCAGTATTTGTCCATTTCAATCACATTTCGATGGTGCCCTCAAAATAAAGGACTTTGTTAACCAATAGTTAATTAGCTAATCTACTTAGTTGGTTGCACAGTTGTGGCAGAGTTTTCCCCCTCTGGAGCTATTTCTAGACTGCTCTGGTTCTGTTACATTTGATTATTTCACATTCTTTTAATTTGGGATTAGAGCATTTTGAATATCAATGGCTTAGTGCTAACATTGTTCGTCAAATCATTCCTAAACAATTGGTGTCGAGATTTTATTGAGAATGAAATGATATTTATATTAATGGATTTTTACATTCTAATATATGGAACTAGAATAAAATAATCTTCCAGCAGGGGACCTTAGGAGGTGATGAATAAATTAGGACATAGAACCATAGAACAGGAGAACTCCTCTTATGCACCCCACATTATCAATTAGAAATGGGAACAGTAATATAAAATGCCCATTTTGGCAAGAAAAAACCCTGAACTGATAGAAATGTGTGGTTCCCCATGGCATAAGAAAGAAGGCACAATTTCTATTGCTAGTTCCTATTCGTTTTTCTCCTTAGCTAATGACATGATTAAATATTTATCTTCATAATTGTCCTCAGATGTTGGATAGTTATATGGAATGAAATGCATACAGTAAGGTGATTTAACAAACTTTCTTGTGAAAAAAGTAAGCTAAAATCCTTGATTGTCACATTTAAGAAATAATTTATTAAAGCCTCTGCTAATCTGACAACAGATTCAGGCCATGGAGTTACCCAACAAATGTGTTGGATGAAGTAAGGGAGAATATATCTTTTAATTTGTTCTCATCCTTAATTATCAATTTATTCTTTTGATTCCTATACCATAATTTCATACTGCTGATTCCCTCTTGACCTTCTGCTTGTAACTGAATCCTGAGTTCTGGCTTGTGGCCCAGGAATATGTAGAAAATTGTTTACATTAGGAGAAAGCTGCCTTGAGCTGTAGCACTTTGATTTAATGTTATAACTATCCTAAAAGTAGCATAGCTTTCCCATGTATTCTCTCTTCTGCTCAAATCCCTTGTCATTATAACAGATGTTTGGATTATTGTTCTGTAAACTATGTCAGAATTTCAATCTCTAGTATCTGTTTATTATTCTCCAAGGGTGATATTACAAATGTTCTCATGCACAGTTAATACTCATAATACAGCCTGTCTTTTTCCCATAAAAACTCTTAGGCAGAAAGCTTTTCTTAATCGGGGTAAATAGAACTAATTTTAGAAGTAAAGCTTCGGGCTGCAAGCATAAGAAAAAGTCTTTGTAACAAAAAGCTTGAACTGTGAGATGGTTGATTTTTGGAATAATCTCTCTAGAAACTGGATAAGCCGAATATAAACCTTGGCTATAATACAAATAATTGAAATATAATTATTTTATTATTGTATCCTGCGGTATCTGCCATCCCGCATCTGATGGGCGGCTCATGATAGGGAGCGAAGGGAAGAGAAACGACAGGAAGCGAGGTTTCCTCTTGATGAGCGCGCCCCGAATGTCTTGGCACACGCTCTTTTATTGTGCTTTTTTACAAGAAAATGATTTAATCAAAGCTCAAGTCAAACATGATAATCTCATCAGGATGTGTATGTTTACAAAGCTGCATACCGGACAGATCATTTACAGTGTGGATAAGCTTATTAACAACCGTCTAGCTCCTTGTCCCTTGTACGTGCCTTGCAAAGGTCACTGAAGAGACAGAAGTTAATGATTACACATGAATGATACAATGTTGCAAACACATGAATGATACATAGTTGCAATGATACATAGTTGCAAACACATGAATGATACATAGTTACAACATCTCCTCTGTTTTTATTATTTATGACGAGTCTTCTTCCTCGTCCGAGAAGACAGGAACCATTTTTATGAAATGTTCGCCGTCCCCGTCATCTAGGCAAAAGTGCGACCCGTCAGCGTCAGGGTTGTCCAAGGAGCGGTAACTCAGCAATGACATTTTTTCGTCCGGTGTTGAGGATATAACATGAGCTTGCAATAGCACATTAACATCAGCAGTTATGGAGGATAATTATTTTTTTTTAAAAATTGCAATATTCTATTAAAACAACAAGGTCCTATAATACATATCAATATAATGATTATTAATGATCCTGCCAATGCAGTTAAAAAGGTTGTAAACCATGGTGAAATAGAAAACGAACCCCCCCCCCTGCCATCAGCATAAAGACAACATTCTTCTTTAAGCACAGCACACAATCCCTCTTGTTTTTTTTTTTTTTAAAATAACAGATCTAAATCTTTACGATTTTGCAAGAGGGGGTATTCCATGGGTACCTGTAGGGATATAAAATCATCAGAGTTATACACACAAGCCATACTTGAATGCAAAATGATTTGGATTTAACAATTTCATCCCTGTGGACACATGCCATGAGACCGGTGGAACAAGTCCAAACAAAATTATTGCCAGGGATAAAATACATTCCTTTCAGGCGTGATGTTAAAGTTCCTCCTGCAGTGGTGTAGATTGCAGAATATCCCCTGGTTGTGTGGGTGCGTCTGCCAAATCGAATTGAAGTGGTGGGTAGAAGTCTTCTATGCAAGAAAAATTGGTTGTAGAACTTAAACGAACGCCTTGAAAGTCAGTTATAGTCCAAGCAATATTATATCTTCTATGAGGCTTCTGCGGATCGTCATGGACAGTTCTTTTGAAGCATCGTTTGTTGACAGGATCAGAGTTCGGGTATATAAAAACATCACAAGCAGGAGAGAGGGCTATGGACAAGTTAGTTGTAGAACATTTGCGAAATGAGGAGGGAATGCAATTAGTAGAAAAAGGATAATAATTACAATAATGACAATAAAGATTAATTTGGTAATTCATCAAGGATGTTAGTTCGGGTGGGGACACCCATAATACAATAGAAGGACATCTAGGTCCCCCTAAATTTAGATTGAATAGAGGAAAAGATTTAAAGGTTCCTTTCCATAGGAAGAGTAAAGAAGGAACAAAAGAGCGAGTGGTAGAGTGTTCTTTAAATAAAACAGAAGTGACAGAGTGAAAACTACGGGTAGCATTTTCATGACGTACCCACATGGAACAAGTATAATAGCCTTCTGTTTATGAAATGGTTTTAACACGAATAGTCTTTTGACAGGAAGCATAGGTTTTGTTGAAGTAAGGTAGAAATTGCAAAGAAGATATAGGCAAGAATATCAGGAAGAGTTTTAAGATACAGATGTAGCGGAGGAATTCCCATGATAGGGTCTAACCGCCCTACCAGGGATCCAGCAAGTGGTTTTGTCTGGCAGTAAGATCGCAGCGTAGCCTCGTCCCCAAGTGAGAAGCTCAGCGGGACCCTGCCAGGCAGGATCTGGCAATCTGCGATAATATACCAGAGGTCTGTTAGGCGGGGGGGAGGGGGAGGAAAAATGACGCGAAGCAGCAGAAGTGGGAGGAATGCCAGTCAGATTAAGAAAGTTTAAAGTGTAAAGACAAATGTTAAGAGAATTTTGCAATGCTGGGAGGTTCGGGGGTTTTTCCCACAACGAATATCGATCAAGAGCACGTTTCAGAGATAAGTTCGCTCGTTCCACAATAGCCTGCCCCTGGCTGTTGTAGGGAATCCCAAACTTGTGGATTACATCCCATCTGTTACAGAAGTCCTGGAAAGCAGAACTTGTATAGGCAGGTCCATTGTCAGTTTTGATTTCTTTTGGACGTCCCAGCGAGGCAAAGGTACGAATTGAATGATTGATGACATGTTTTACAGTTTCTCCCCTTTGAGGAGTAGCCAGAATAAACCCTGAATATGTATCTGTGGAAACGTGCAAATATTTCCAAGGGGCAAAAGGTGGATACTGAGTTACATCCATTTGCCAAATTTCACAAGCTTTTAATCCTCTAGGATTTACTCCTATGGGAATGGAATGTCCTTGCTTACTACATGTGGGGTATTGTTGAATAATGGCAGCAGCTTCTGCCTGAGTTAGAGCAAATTGAAAAGTTATCATAACTTGGCGGGGGAGATTCAAACATACTCCCTGCTTCTATTTTATAATGGACCATTAAAGCCTCCATAATTTTTTCTCCAAGTGACCAAAATGCCAATAGGTGCACGAGGAGGACTATGGAGATGTTCACCAATTTTTTGCCAAGTGGAAATTTTTAAGGACCCTTCCTCTGAATAATTGGGACAATGTTGCCACACATAAGCCAATAATGTAGCAATAGGTTTCATTTTTACAGGAGAGCCCTTTAAATTAGCAGAATATTTAGAAGAAAAAGCGACTAACTCCCTCAATTCCTTCAGATGCTGCGTCTGTTGTTGAGAAAAGTTTCCACCCATACTTACGAAAGTCGAGACCATGTTTCAGATCCGATGATGTGCAATTCGCTTCAGGCCTGGCGATGCACAGCTCCCATCGAGCTGATAAGATATGGGCGCGTCGCAACATATCCCCCTTAGGGAATCACGTCGGGGTCACCAGAATGCGGTATCTGCCATCCCGCATCTGATGGGCGGCTCATGATAGGGAGCGAAGGGAAGAGAAATGACAGGAAGTGAGGTTTCCTCTTGATGAGCGCGCCCCGAATGTCTTGGCACACGCTCTTTTATTGTGCTTTTTTACAAGAAAATGATTTAATCAAAGCTCAAGTCAAACATGATAATCTCATCAGGATGTGCATGTTCACAAAGCTGCATACCGGACAGATCATTTACAGTGTGGATAAGCTTATTAACAACCGTCTAGCTCCTTGTCCCTTGTATGTGCCTTGCAAAGGTCACTGAAGAGACAGAAGTTAATGATTACACGTGAATGATACAATGTTGCAAACACATGAATGATACATAGTTGCAATGATACATAGTTGCAATGATACATAGTTACAACAGTATCCTAAACTGTGATAAACATTTTTTTCTTCTAATTTAGTCATATCACATTTCTGATCATTCTGGTCTGAGCTGTTTCCCAGTAGTTTTGTGATGTTTATGTTAATGATAGTTTGGTAGTAAAAGGTGTTTTACACCTGTATGGTCAGCAAAGGAGAGCTGAATAACTTGGGAATTCCATATAGCTATAATTTGTAGCTGTAACAATGGGGCATTGTTCATTTTAGTGTTGGTAAACAAAAAATACTAACACCCATATTTGTGCTGAACAGAAACTTCAACCTTGTAATATAAATAAATATTTCCATCTAAGTACATTTTATGTAAGATGCAGATATTATAATTCCTTCTATGTTACAAAACTTTGCATTGATGTGATTAGCTGAAATAGTGAGTGAGGAAGAATCCAAGTTCATCTTCACCTCAGTGCTTTCAGATGGTTGTAGAGATTGACCCTGCCCCCCCACTCCATTAGATCACATTAAATGCATCTAAGGTTGGCATGTCTGTCATAAGAAGTATTTTTTTAAAAAAAAAATAGTATACCATGAAACAGTGTTTAAAAATTATTTTCTAACAATCCTTGTAATTCCTTAATTCTATAGTTGAAAAATTAGGACTTCATTTAAGGCTAATAGAACCAAATCTAAAAAATGTTAATATCTTTAGAAAGCTTCTTTCTAAAATTGTTGCAAATCATGGGTCTAAAATGACAAGGAATTCTGGAAAGCAGCAGCTACCACTGGTTTGTCACTTTCCCTAAATTTAATAGCACTGAGATATGTAAACTCTACAAAATTATATGCAATATTACCCCACATGATTGTGCATTTTGAAGAGACCTAAGGTAGCCACACTGTCAGGTTGCTCTGTCAAGAACATGAATTCCAACTATTTCTGCTGGGGGGGAGGGGGGAGGAGCAGAAATGGTTATTGTTATTTTTTACCCATCTCCATCCCACCACAAATGTGATCTTTATCAATGTTTTCATGATTAAGTTAAAGTAGTATTTTCAAGTCCTTGGTACTCTCTGAGTTTGTTTTCTTGCAGATATTTTATTACCAATTAGGTAACACATCTGAAGTCCTAGAAGGAGAAGGGTTTAGTTTCTATTTATATAGAATAGCTTGCCCTGTTAGAATTAATGTTGTTTTCTTCTTGATAGTTCCTTGATTAGGATATTGTTTACTACTTAATTGTTTGTCTGGTGTTAATCTTAGTATTAATATCTGCTTATATGGGTGAAATTGAACAAGAGTTCTGGTCTTTTCGTTTCTTTGTTAGTTTTTTTTATGGTTTCTTCTTGTGTGCAAAAGTTGTTTATCTCTATGTGCCTGATAATGGTTGATTTGTCTGAGTGTAAAACTTCCAGAAATATTCTAGTGTTTTTGGATTTAGCTTGGTCTAGGATATTCAGTCTTCAAGTTGAAAATATGATTAAGTCTGTCTGTGTGTTGTAAAACCTGACTGATAGTTGGTGTTTAGGGATGCTTTCTGTTAGTTTTCTGCCTATCTGTCGTTTAGTTGATTTGTGTGTTTTGGTGATGCCTGTGGTTGTAACAGTCTATTTATTGTTTCTGGAATGTATCATTTTCATAGCTTGCATTGGTTGTGCTGTAGTGGACAGTCACTTTGATAAAGTTACATGGGTATCCATTTTGGTGGAAGTTGTTGTATAGGTGGTCAATTTCCTTTTTCTGGTGTTCTGGGTTGCTTCAGTGCATTTGTGCTTATCTGAATGACCTTTTTACACAGTTCTTCTAGTGAGAAGTTTGGTTGTTACTTTGCTAGTAGCAGTATTTTTCTGATTTGTGTTAGTTCCAGTGTTGTAATACTTCATATAAGGAAAGTCCCTGCATTTGGACTGGTTATTGCAGAGAGGAAGTAATATACCTTCCCCTGATTTTCTCAACTTTCCTTCAAGAAAATATGTATTATCTTCTCTTATAGATCTTTCTAAGTGGCACAGTAGTTCTAATAGTTGCTTGACATTAGGAAAACTCCTCATTAAAAACTTTTTAGGAGATTTAAAAAATATTGTTGCTGTTCAGAACTGCCTTTCCTTTTCAAGCTATGAAAATGACTAAACTTAAGTGATGAGATATTAAGCATTTCTGAATAATTAAGTATCATTCCCCAATATTATTCCCCATCCAAGAATTCAAAATAAGTCAATTATGGCGGAAATTACAAATATTTCTTAGGAAATTAAGAATCAAAATAGAACCTAAGAAAAGATGGAAAATCAGGATGGTGGGAAGAGAAGGATGGAACTATTATTACAGATTGAATTCACCCTATTATCACACTGCTGAAGCTGTTCTTCATTAAACTGCTTCTTTTAAAAGGCAACATTATTATATCCCGTTTCAAAGTAGTTCTGAAATTCCAACATGTATTATGTTTCTTTTTGGGATAAGGAAAAAACAAAACAAGGTCAGCTTTGGAAATGATGAATGTCTTTTTGCTGAAAGCTGTACTGAATGTCCTTGAGTTTAATCAAAACTATTTGTTTTTAGTCAGCTTTGCTGTTGTCTCTTTTACTCTTGTCCACTGATAGCTTGACATTAATGACATCATAAATCATGTGAAGTGGCGGCTTGGGTTTGGTAGCATTTCAAGTGTTTGTTGAGATGTCCAGAACAAGCTAAAGAGCTGCTATAAGATATCAGCAGGTCTAAACTTTCAGTTGACAGTATTATTCTATTCTGGAATCCATGCAGTATGTTTCTTGAAATAATGAATTTTTATTTTAAGTTGTGTATGGATTCTTTTTCCCTAAAAATGTTTCTTATGAAATTAGGGCATGTTTGTCCTTTTGGCTTTCTCCATAACATAAGTACCTCTGAAACTTTGTTTTTAATGTACCTTTAGTGCCAAAATAGAATTTATTTATTTATTTATTCATTATATTTATATAGATACCCATTTCACAATCAATTGACTCTGGGAAGATGTGCAACATAAATAATCCCAGCCAGTCCTTGAGTATTGAAGATTTGTCCTGAAATGAATACAAACGCAGCTCCTTTGTAGTGAAATGGTGGTTTATTTATTAGTTCAGCAAATAACAAATACTCTTCTCTGACAAGAAAGGCTTAAAGCCAGGCAAGAGTTGGGTTTGAGTTTGCTCCCTTTCCTTTTATTACCATTATCATGAGACACACCACACCACACCACACCCAGGCCTCTATGCAGTTCTAATTCGGGCCATACCTAACCCATTACTCTAAATGCTATTAACCCTATAACATGTCCACATCCCTATTCTATTCTGACTGTCACTAACTAATCCCCATCTGGTGCCACCTTCCCATGCTTTCATCTAAGGCTTAGTTACCACCTATATGTGCCCCAATCCCCTTTAACAATATGCACCACATCAATACATGAAAAGAGCCATTTCCAGCAGCCCCGCAGTTGTTTCAGAATCCATCCTGCAGCCCCGCAGTTGCTTCAGAATCCATTCTCTATCCCTGCAGTTGTTGCAGAATCCATCCTCAGCTCTGCTGGGTCATTCCAAAGCCATTGGCCAGCACACAAGCAGAAATACAGATCCAGCAGCAGCAGAGATAAGGTGACATGGCCAGCTGACATGCTATGAGGCATATTTGGAGCTGATAGGCACCTCCTTCTTCCAGAGATCTACCTGTAAAGCAATAAAAAGGGAATAATTATCACCATAGTGGTTCACATCCCCCCCTTGGGTTTCCCAGGGCACCATTTATGGAACCTCCATTGAAGACATGCATTAACATTGATGTGACCATCCCATGATGCCTCACCTAAGAATATCCCTTCCATTTTACTAAATATTGTAGACCTCCTCTATATATCCATGAATCAAGAATAGACTCTATCTCAGAATGATCTGCCTTCATTGGACCAGGTAACTGATCATTGGGATTACGTCTTCTGAGTTTAATGAGACTAATATGGAATATTGGTTGGACCCTTTTGAACCGTGGCAGTAAATTCAACTGTACTGTAACAGGATTAATCACCCAACTTATGGTAAAAGGTCCTATATATTTGGGGTCCAACTTTTTACATGGGACTTCAGATATTTGGTGGACAAATATAATAAATCTCCTATTTGAAATGGTGGGTGGTCACTCTGTTTCTTATCAGCATGTATCTTATAAGCTTTAAATGTCTTATGGATAGTATCATGTATGTCTCTTCAAGTTTCTGTGATCTTCGTAGACCAAGTGGTAGCAGTGGTAGGGTTGTCCATTGTCTCAGGTAATTCAGGTACAGCTACAAAATCTATTCCATATACAACCTTAAAATGGGTGGGTCTTGTGCTGCTATGTACAGGGTTACTATACGCTACTTCAGCAAAAGGTATTAATGTAGCCCAGTCTGTCTGCTGGTCATGATACATAACAACGTAAGTAGCATTCTGTCGCCGCTAATGACAGTTGCATTAAATTGCTCACTTTGCCAATTCCTCTCAAACACTGTCCTAAATCAGGATGCTATGTACTCTACATTTTAGTATATAGCCTTGTGAATTGAAAATAGATAAAAATGTATACTGTGCAGAAAAACTCAATTAGATATGGTTTAAAAATCTGGTTAGTAAAAAAAGGCCTTCACATTAATAATGTTTCTTTTTGTCTATGGAGATTCTCAGTCATCCAGGACATGGCTGTCCCAAAAGTGTGTTTTCAAAAGGCAACTGGACTTTCTTGTTTTTCTTTGAAGATGTTTCACTTCTCATCCAAGAAAATCCTTCAGGTCAGAGTGTCTTCAAAGAAAAACAAGAAAATCCAGCTGCCTTTGGGACAATGTTCCTTTTTATTCCCTATTTGTTCCCTATTTGATTTTCTATATGTTATGTCTGGAGCATGGGTGCGAATGATGGAGACGAGCCGGTAGAAATAGTGAACTTCAAACTCTTTATTTACATATTGTGACAGCTCAAACTGGAGGGCTGCTATAGCCTTCCTTATAAAGGCAACTTATTAACTATTCAACCAATAGCAAACCTGGAGCGCTAGCTCCGTTAACCAATGGGAATGGCCTGTTAATGGCCAATCAGATGCTCCTGAACGGAACAATCCGATCCTGCCATTAACAGCCAATCAGAAGTGCAAGGCCAGAACCCTGCACTTGACTTCAAGCTCAAGATAACTTTATTGGTATTATTCATTCACAACACCCCTTTCCCCTGGCTTTTGCCCACGGGGCGCGGTTACATAGTCCTTAAGGTAGGACGGCTGTTTTGTTAGTCTTTTCGATTTTCGCAAAGTGCCTGGTGGTTGGCTGCACTTCTGCTGAGGTAGATCGTTGTTTATCGGTAGGGGTGCCTCTGGTTCCGAGTTCGCATTCCCGTCGTCACCAATATCACTGGCCACTCCCTGAGGTGAGTTCACTCCGGTTCCTGGTTCCTGTTCCTGCGTTTCAGTCCCATTATCGGTTTCTTCAAAAAGGTTTCTCTCTAATTGCAATTCACTTTCCTCTGTATCTCCCCCCCCCCAGTTTGGTCATAAGGGAGTTTGGAAGTGCGCGATGGCAGCCGCGATGGTAGTTGATCTATGTAGCGCTTCCAAAGTCTGTCGTCATGGCACTGAATGAGGTATGATCTTGGGCCGGTTACGCGGATTACGGTCACTTCTACCCACAGCGGATTGCCCGATAAGTTTTTAGCAAATACAAAATTGCCTACCTGAAAGGTATGGCATCGGCCGCTGGATCCGAGTGGTTTTTCCGGTTCGTAGGCTGGGTGTAACCGATCGAGGAGGGAATGGAGCTTTCGTCCCATTAGCAGCTCAGTGGGAGTTTTGTTGGTGACGCTGTGAGGTGTGATGTGCTTTAGGGAAAGGATCCAGTTGATTTTCTCGTCGATGTTGTCATAGTCAATCTTTTGGAGAGACTTTTTGACGAATTGTACCATGCGCTCAGCCCTACCATTGGCAGCAGGGTGTGCAGGTGAAATGAGCACATGTCGGATACCGCGGTCAGCCAGGTACTGCTCAAAAGACAGCGCGGTAAACTGGGGCCCGTTGTCAGATACCAGAACATCTGGTAATCCGTGCGTTGCAAACAGTCTTTCCAGTCTTTTGATGACCGCGTCAGTGGTCGTGTTGCTCATTCGGTGAATCTCGAGCCAATTCGAGTAGGCATTGACGGTTAGTAAAAACGTGTGGCCTTTGGTTGGCCTGGCAAAGTCCAGATGGATGCGGGACCAGGGTCCCGGCGGCATCTCCCATTCGGTTGGGGTTGCCTTTGGTGGAGCGTTGCTTACTTGTTGGAATCTCCTGCAAGTTTTAACCCACGATTCAATTTGTCTGTTGATGCCTGGCCACCATGCGTAGCTTCGTGCGAGGCCCTTCATGCGCACGATGCCAGGGTGGCCATCGTGCAAGGTTCTTAGCAATGTCTGTTGGAGTCGTTCTGGGATAACGACTCTATCGCCAGATGACACAGCCCTTCTGCGAGAACAACTCTGTTTGACGACTTTTGAATGGTGCAAAGTCGTCTGGTACTTGGTCCAATGTCCATCCGCGTTCCACCCATGTGAGGACTCATGCTAAGATGGGGTCGCGTTTTGTTTCTCTCGCAATGTCACGGGCAGTTAATGGCGGCGTGTGGAGTGTCTCGATCTGCAACGCTGTCATCGTTGGTGCAGGATCGTTGATAGTTTCAGGGAGCGGTGTACGGCTTAGCGCATTGACGTGGGGAATGGCTTTACCAGGACGATATTGTAGCCGATAATTGTAGGCAGCCAAGAATTCTGACCAGCGGGTCATTCTGGGAGAAAGTATGTAGGGAGTTGGCTTGTCCCCAGCGATGATGTCCAGCAATGGTTTGTGGTCAGTTACAATGGTGAAAACCCGGCCGTACACGTACTCATGAAATCTTTTAACAGCTGATACAATCGCCAGGGCTTCTTTATCGATCTGGCTGTAATTTTTCTCGGTTTTCGAGAGCGTCTTTGAGAAGTAAGCAACAAGGGCTTCGTTACCGTTAGGTAACACATGGCTCAAAATGGCGCCCACTCCAAAAGGCGATGCATCACATGTAATGTTTATTGGCAAAGTCTCATTGTACTGCATTAGTACGGCGTCCAAAGTCAGTAGTTTTTTCACATTACAGAACACCTGCTCTTCTTTGTGATCCCATACCCAAATCGATTTTTTATCTAATAGCTGATGTAAAGGTTCAGCGGCAGTCGCCTTGTGCGGCAAGAATACATTATAAAAATTGTTGAGGCCTGAGAACACCTGGAGGTCAGTCTTGTTCTGGGGTCTGGGAGCATTTTTTATTGCTCTTAATTTGCTATCGGTAGGGTGAATACCCTGACTGTCAATTAAGTACCCAAAGAATTCAACATGATCGGTACACAGTTTGCACTTATTTCTTTTGACTTTCAAGCCTGCTTCCTGGAATTTTCATAATACCAGTCTTAAACGCTCCCGTAAGATTTTGGAGTGGGGGCGGCAATGAGCACATTGTCAAAATAGGGGACAACGCCCTTGATCCACTGCAATAGTCTCTCCATTAGGCTCTGGAAGATCCCCGGGGCCACACTGACTCCGAATTGAATCCGCGTACACTTAAAGGCACCTCGGTGTGTTACGATAGTCTGTGCCTGTGCCGTTTTCTCGTCAACCGGCAGTTGCTGATAAGCCTGAGCTAAGTCTAGTTTAGCGAAGACTTTTCTGCCCCCCCAGGGAATGGAGGAGATGTTGTACCACTGGCACCGGATATGGGTTCTGTTGCAGGGCGTGGTTTAGGGTGGCTCGGTAGTCCCCACAAATTCTAATGGAGCCAACCGGCTTAATTGGTGTCACAATCGGCATTTCCCATGGGGAGTGGTCAGTTGGCTTTAACACTCCCTGGGCAATCAACTTATCAAGCTGCTCATCGATTTTTGGCTTTAGAGCGAACGGAACTCGACGAGGCTTAAGGCGATGGGAGCTATCTTTGGATTAAGGCTAAAGGATATCAGGGTCCCCTTGTACTCACCTAGCTTTTCCTCGAGGACGTCCCTGAATTCATGGGCGAGGTCTTCCTCCCAATCACTGTCGCCAATTCGGTTAATGCCAGCCACTTCAATGCCGACTGGTGCGAACCATTGCAGGCCTAACAAACTAGGCCGGTCCTTATCGATCACCATCAGGGGTAAGTACGCCGTGCGGTTCTTGAATGCAACCCGGACTCAACTGGATCCTGTGACTGGAATTCGGTTCCCCTGGTAGTCCTTTAACATGAGCCGTTGGAATTGAAGGTCTTGGCGCCGGATAATGGGGATGAGTTGCTTGAGGGTCTTCCATGAGACCATTGAAAGAGATGATCCCGAGTCAACTTCCATTTGGCAGAGCCAATTTTCAATGTCACATTGAGCCGAATTTTCTTAGCGTCTAGTGAAGAGGCATGGCCAATAGTGAGTGGTGGGCCTCTTCCCGTCTTGCTAGACGATTCATGGGTCAGTTTCTGTAGGAGTGGTTTACTGGTTCTCGCCTTACAGGGTGATTCCCTGTCGATTGGCGGAGGATGGTTCCTTTCGAGGTCTGGCTGGGTCCGAGGACGCTTCTGCAGACCCGTCTGATGTGGCCTCGTTTCCCGCACTCATGGCAGAGCGCGTCACGGAATTTGCAGTTGGAGTGGTAATGCTTGGTCCCGCAGCCAGCACACGGTTTCTGGGACTTCAGGTAACAGTCCTGATCGGACCGTAGGTGATAGACCTCTTCTTCGTCGCTGTCTGACGATGAAGAGAGGTCCTCATGGTGGGCCGTCTGCAGCTGCCCTTCTGCATTAGGTGAAACTTCGCCGGCCAGTGGGTGTGCTGGAGTGCGATTTTGGCGTAGTTGGGCAGCCGATTTCTTGGTCGCCTCCGCTGCTGTAGCTTCAGCTGTGGCTTCTTTAAGGGTGATGTCTCCCTTTGCCATTATTTTGCTCTGTACGTTTAGAGTGTCTAGCCCAAGGACTACTCGGTCTCTCAAGGCCTCTTCTAGGTCTGTGAAATCGCAAAGGCCTCCCAAGTTCCGGAGGTCTGCAATGAAATCGGCGATGCTTTTTCCTTTCCACTGGTTTCTTTGATAGAACTCGTGTCGTCTTACGAGCGTTGGAACGGTTGGTGCATAGTGGGCCCTTAGTAGCGGTTCGAGGACGTCTCAGTCCATGGCCTTTGCTTCTGCCGGTTTCGCTAATGCCTTAGCCATTTTGAATACCGTTGGGCCGCAGTGCGTTAGGAATACTGCCCGTTTCTTCCCAGGTCTGGCATCCTTCAGATTATTCGTTTCCAAAAACATTTGAAAATGATCCATGTAGGACTCCCAGTCCTCCTGAGCTGGATCGAACGGAGCGGGTGGTACTCCGCCGCCGGACATGGTTCCACCGTTGTGCACTTCAGCCACTTGCTTAGTTGTCTTAGTTGGCTCTGATGTCATCCAATCCCATCCTCGTCGCCAGTGTTATGTCTGGAGCATGGGTGCAAATGATGGAGACGAGCCGGTAGAAACAGTGAACTTCAAACTCTTTATTTACATATTGTGACAGCTCAAACTGGAGGGCTGCTATAGCCTTCCTTATATAGGCAACTTATTAACTATTCAACCAATAGAAAACCTGGAGCGCTAGCTCCGTTAACCAATGGGAATGGCCTGTTAATGGCCAATCAGATGCTCCTGAACGGAGCAATCTGATCCTGCCATTAACAGCCAATCAGAAGTGCAGGGCTAGAACCCTGCGTTTGACTTCAAGCTCAAGATAACTTTATTGGTATTATTCATTCATAACACTATATATAACAATTGTTTGTTTGTTTAAGAGTAAACAATGAGTATACATGAGTCTTATTTGAAATCTGAAATAGCGCAATCAAGAAACAAGTTTATCAGCTGAGTAAGTAGGCCTAGAATACTCTTATTCCAATGGTTTACTTTTGTTGTAAGTTATTATTTTTTTTTTGTAGACCCATTTCTCTGATACTCTGTCCAAATTCCATTGTATTACTGCAGACAACTATGCTTTCTGTTTTTGACTTCCTAATTATGGGATATTCATCTGAGCATAACTTCTGTTGCTAATGTTTTCTTTCAGAATAGCTTTGGAAAACATTTACTCCAAAAGAGTTGGGTGATAGATAGATTTTCTATATATACATTATTTTCTTCTTTCTTTTTCTGGTTTAACTTCTTCATATCTCTTAGAATATTCATTTTCCTTGTTGTCTATCAAATATACTCTTGACATAGATGTTCTGAGAAGCTGAAAACTACCACTGACATGAAATGTCCTTGTTCCAAGGTTGTATTCTTCATCCTATATACTCAAAACATGAGTGATTAACTTCATATCTGTTCTGTTCTGTTTCAGCACAACACAGTTGCAATATCAGGTCACCCAAGGCACTAAAGCTGTACATACAATATGTTTATTGCACATCTTTGCAGGGATAAATGCTAATGTGTCATTTAACAGAAAATAACTTATATACATTAGAATCAAGAGTGGGACTCAAATTTCTTAACAACTGGTTCTATGGGCATGGCCTAATTTGTGGGTGTGGCTTGGTGGTCATGTGACTGGGTGGGCATAGCTTGCTGACTCGGTATGGCTTGGTGCTCACATGACTGGGTGGGTGTGGGTGTGGTAGATATTTATTTATTTATTAAAAAAGAGCAACTTTTACCTAACATTAGGCAAAGCAGGCAGGCAGATTGAGTTGCTCACAGAATCACAGATTCACTCAGAGATCTACCTTTCTGTAATCTGTTACATGAGTCTGCACTAAAAAAAAGTCCTAAGGAAGGTTCAGCTCTACTTTTAGATTAGTTAGAAAGCAAGAAATCCAGTGATTTCCTGCTTTCTAGCTAGTCTAAATCTCCTGGCACAGCTGATAGTCGGAACAGCTGATAGTTGAAGGGAAAAAAAGGAAAAATACCAACTTACCAAAATTTAGGCGAAGGCTCAATGCAGACAAGTTGGATGGCAGACATACCAGGTAAAGAATGAGTGGGCGGGAAGGGGAGGGGCAGAGCCAGCCAGTGATGTGATTGCCAGTTCTCCAAATTGCACAGAATCATAACAACTGGTTCTATAGAACTGGTCCAACCAGGTAGAATCCCACCTCTGATTAGAATTAATTAAAAGTATCATTGTACATAAAAGGGGCTTGTAAAAACAGCTGATTTTGGCATTCCAGGTTTTACCCAGGAGTGGGATTCAAATTTTTAACAACTGGTTATGTGGGCGTGGCTTGGGTGGTGGGCATGGCTTGGTGGGCATCTGCCTGGGTGGACATGGCTTGGTGGTCATGTTTTGGCTGGGTGTGGCCAATTCAGTATCACTCATATCGAGGCACGCATCTCCTCACCTGGCCTCTCATGACTGTGGGGATGCTGCAAGTCATAAGTGTGAAAAATAGTCATAAGTCACTTTTTTTAGTGCTGTTGTAACTTTGAATCGTCACTCAACACAAGCAAAGTACCAGCAAAGGGAAGTCTAGTCCTGCCAAGACTGTAATAAGGCTTAACGGAGAGGTAGATTCTGTAAGCAATACCAGAATGTTCCCTTCCTATCTTCCTTACAGGTTTAGGCCAGTAATTTCTTCTAACAACCGGTTCTCTGAACTGCTTAGAATGTTAACAACCAGTTCTAGAGAATAGGTGCGAACTGGTAGAATCCCACCTCTAGTTTTACCATATCAGAAACTTACTTGGGTTGGAAGCATTCTCGTATTACATGATTTAGGTACCAATAGGTGTCAGCAATAGATTAGAATTATATGAAAAATCACTTCAATGTAGCACTATTTGCTTCATTAGTAAATTTTTGCTAATGAAGAATAGAGATATAAAAATAAATTATCAAAAATAATTTGGAAATTACAAAAATGGCAAAAGCAATATTATATTTGATGATTTGTGGTATTGCGGTAGTTAGTATGCAGCATGGCAGGCTAATTCTGCTGACTGTCAGCTGCCATCAGTTCAACAGTTCGAATCTCAACAGCTCAAAGTTGAGTCAGTCTTCCAGCCTTCCAAGGTCAGTAAAATGAAGACTCAGATTTCTGGGGGCAATATGCTAACTCTGTAAACCACTTAGAGAGGACTGCAAAGCACTATGAAAGAGTATGTAAGTCTAAGTGCTGTTGCTATTGTTATTGCTATTCCTCAGTTTCCAAATCAGTGTCAATCATCAGATGTTATAGATCTCTGTTCTGACAGTTAAAAAAAAAAGATAAAGTGATGCCAAACTAATAGTGGGACCATCTTTGGCATTTGATGGGTTTGTGGTACCCAGTAAAAAGCAGGCTGTACTCCTGGATATATGGCTCCTGCTCAAAGAACAGGGAGAGACCATGGCCAGAAGGACTTATGCACAGATTTGGCTGGTGAGTCAGTTATGGCCTACATGGAACAAGATGCAATTGTCATTAGCACTATGACACTGCCCTTGAAGATAACACATTTTAGTTGGTCCATATATGCTTAATCTGTTTATAGTTGTGTTTAATCTGTTTAAAGTTGTGAGAGCATCATCACTTGAGACTTTCAAGAAGAGATTGGACTGCCATTTGTAGAAATGGTGTACGGTCTCCCGCTTGGGCGGGGGTTGGACTAGATGACCTATAAGATCCCTTCCAACTCTGATTATCTGTCATCTGTTATCTATCTATCTATATATATAGCTATATCATCTAGCTGGCTATCAGGTTCTCATATTATAGTGCAAATATCATAGGTCCCATATTGGTATGTGCAACATTAAATTTTGCAAATTTAAAGCTGAATACATAGACTGATCTAACCAATGTCTTGTATAAATCTTATCCACAGAGAAAGTTTAAAAATTATAGTCAGCATTACTTTACATGGCACTAAATAGACATTTAAACATGTGCACCTAGCAGTCTATCATCAATACAATCTCACTCTATGCCATCCAGAGCATTCTTTTGCTGCAGAAGACTAAATCAGCCACTTATAACCCAAGGGAAAGAGCTCTTACCCAGCTCAGAACTGAGCTCAGAACTGAGTTCCTCCCATTGTCTGCAATTGCAATTCATGCTTAACCACAGACCAATACTGAATATTGGATTCTATCAGAAAAATAAAATAAAATAATTGTGTCCAAGGATTTTAATTGTATACTTTATCATCCTGATAATAACAAATATATGAAGTTAAATAGATTGAGGGTTAATAATGTAAATGTGGTGGTTAAACAAAAGTTTAGGCCTACATGGCATCTTAATTTGTTGTGTTATACATTTATTGCCATTCCTAATGAAGAATGAGCTCAGAAGCCTATTAACTGCATGACTTCTGCTATAATCATAACAAACACAATCTTATTACTTTAAGGTAGGTTAGTTTTATTCTTTTTATCTTAATATAATAAAAATAATTATTATAACACACTAAATTCATGCTGATTTTAAAGCAATGCAAGTAGGAAGCAAAAAATAGAAAACACACAAAAGGTCATATGACATCTTCACCCATCAGTACTATATCCCTATAAAAGCATAGACCCCTGCTGGCATATGTAATTTAATGTGCAGCATGGCTCTCCTAATTCAATCAAGTCTCTACATCCCATCTTTTATATCCAATTGGATTCCATGTGCTAAAGCCATCAAGATTTTCAGGATGAAATGAATGCCTGTATTAATCCTGTAATTTCCATTTAAAACACAGCATCGATTTGATTAATAAGGTTTGATGCTGAATAATTATATGGCAAATATGGAAGGTATAGGAAAACCACAGATGGGACCACAAGCAAAAGTCTTGTGGGAGAAAGGGGTCAAAGGAAAGCAATGGCCATGACTGAGGTGATGAATTCTTTGGCTTTTCTCTTATGCAATTAACAAGCAGAGGTTCTATTAATTTATCCCCTCCCCCAAGAGTGTTCTCTGGTCAGATGTCTCAGGGTCAAGGGTCAGAGGGGAAGAGTAAGGGGTCAGCATCACTGCCGCATGGAAACAAAATAGGAAATCTAAAGAAACCCAAATTTTAAAAAAGACAATGTGTGTTTAGGGGTAAGTGCTTGTAGAAAGGAGATCAGAGAGGGAGTGCTTTAATGTTAAGAATGCTGTTTTAGAATAATAAAAATGTTCACTGTGCATTTAATTCAAAGTAATCAATCTGAGGTGCAGTGCCTGAGCATCCAATAAAAGAAAATCAATGTGGCCTCTACAAGGGAAGACAAACAATGCTCGCTTTTACTAAAGGGATTATAGGTTAACATTTATTCAGTGTATTGTAATCTGATGTCAAGTGGTATAAAATCAAGATAATAATCCATTACCGCCCTTTATAGGCTGGGTGCTGATCCTATGCAAATTGACTTTTCATAGAACTTATTAAATCATTTCTGTGTTCTGTCTATAGGCCATTATATACAATAACAAAGCATCAATAAATTCTTTTTTCATACTTGCACTACTGATTATCACAAAGATAAAAAATTGTCATTTCAAAGTTCAATTTAACTATTCCCTGGGTTTTTTTCTGCTTCCCATCTATTAATCAAATTGACTGTGTTGTTTCTGATTTGTAAGGAAAATATGCAATGTAGCTTTAATTTGGGAGCCAGTGCAATAACATACCTTCTAAATGTCAATTCCATTTTGCATAATCTCTGAGGGGAAAAATAATACCAGTCTCAGACTGGAAATGGTATTCAAAAGTACAATAGAATGACCCATCATTGCCATCTTAATGCAATTTCTCTAAACTACAGTAATTATTATTTCCAATGAGCATTTGTGCCATTCAGCCCTGAATTGAAATGCTTTGGAATTATACCACTGGCATCGCAAAATGATAGCAGTATTATGGAGTGAACCTTCACGCACTTGCTTATAAGCACAGCACATTCTATAGAAGATTTTCATTGTCCTTGCGCCAAATTCCTAATTTCTGATACTTGCATTCATAGTCAAGTTAACAAGAGGCCAGACTTCTCTTTGATTGAATATGAAAAGTTTGAGGATCTAAAGATATTTGGATTTGTGTCCATAGATTTGTCCACAAATTAGACTAACCTCTCTAAAAATAGGTACCAATGGAAATCCTTGCCATAGATTATAAAACATGCCTGAATGTTTACTGTGAAATAATACACTTTTATCCAATGAATGGTCCCCAAAATGTACTCTTTTTCTGTCCTTTGCTAGCACTTTATAAAAGAAAAATTTTATTCCTCTCATTTTAAGTAGCTGCAATGTTCCTGTTACACATGCATTTTGAAAAAAAAGTGAAATGTTAATAAATGTGGCAAGCCACATTTTCAAGTAATAAAGACAAGCAAACTATTACAGGTTGGGGCTGAGACTGGATTCACAGTTACAGAGATCTCAAGTGCTCAAAAAACCATGAAAAAGCATATTAGTGAGGCTCACTGCAGGCCTTCTCATCAATCCTCTCTAGTTTTAAAGGGGTTATCTATTAAAAAAGAATACCCACATTTTAAATAAACTTACTTTCAATATTTCACGTGACTGCAGGCCACAATAATGTTCATATTCCTATACTTCCTAAAATAGCACCTAATGCTTCCAAAGAACTGGACGCTGTCATGCCGAGGTTCATCATAGAATGTGTAAAACCAGGCAATCTTTAAAAAAAAAACCTCCTGCATTTTGATATATTTATATTAGTCCCAAACAATTAATCCAGAATGTGAAAATCATGTTACTTCTCTTAATATTATAGACAGAACACAATTTTCTATCTTCTTTATTAGTTTTCCAATTTCTTTGATGGTATGTCATAGAAATAATCCTATGCACATATACTTCTACCTCCAGATCAGGTTTTAGATTTCAGACTTCTATGAAGATGGGAGATATCTGTGAGATCATCAATGGTGGTGTATAAGGAAACATAGAATCACTTCTTCTCTATAGGAAGTTTTTGCAATGTAGTAATCAAAAAATTAAGCAGGGATCTAAGCCACGGGTGTCAAATTCATCTCTAATTATCGAAGTGCTAGAGCCCACTGTAACTACATAGCCAAAAAGGCATTAAGAGTTGTTAACCTAATCCTACATAGTTTTTTCTCTGGTAATATTACACTACTAACTAGAGCATACAAAACATTTGCTAGACCAATACTCAAATACAGCTCATCAGTCTGGAACCTACATTAGGTATCTGATATTAACACAGTTGAGAAAGTGTAGAAATATTTCACAAGAAGAGTTCTCCACTCCACTACTCGTTGCAGAATACCTTATGCCACCATACTTGAAATTCTAGACCTAGAAAACCTAGAACTACACCGCCTTCAGTCCGACCTAAGTATACTATATAAAATCATACATTGCAATGTCCTACCTGCAAATGAATACTTCAGCTTCAACCCTAATCCCTAACAATATAACACAAAATAGATACAAACTCAAGGAAAACCACACCAAACTTGATTGCAGGAAATACGACTTGAATACAACAGAGTGATCAATGTCTGGAATACTCTACCTGACTCTGTAGTTTCTTCCCCAAATCCCAAAAACTTTAACTTTAGACTGTTTATTATTGGCCTCACCCCTTTCCTAAGAGGTCTGTAGCGGGTGTGCATAAGCAGACCAAGTACCGTCCCTGTCCTATTGTTTCTTTTTATTTTTCTTATATGTATCCATTTCATGTATTCATAACTATGTTTATACTTATACCTGTTATCTTATAATTGCTTGACAAAATAAATAAATAAATAAACAAATAAACACGGCATCATGTTGCCAACATGTGACATATCACAATGTTTTTCCCCTTTGTGGAGCTGGGATGGGTGTGGCCTGCACGTAACATTTATCTGGCCTGTGGGCCACCAGTTTGACACCCCTGATCTAAGCAGTTCTCAGTTCCAATTTCATCTTTCACTGACTACCTTATCCTTAACTATTTTTATGATTTTTAAACTCCAGCTATTTTTTTAAAATGAATCTACAGGGCCTCTTTTACCTTTCTTTATTTTCTTTCTGTTTTTCAATAGATTTTTATTTAAAGTTGCTATATGTAATATAGAGCTCTGTCTGGAAAAATGCTTTCGTATTTATATTTCTAATTTTTTAAAGAAAAGGTTTGTCTTGATCTACAGGTAATCCTCGACTTACAACCATTTGTTTAGTAACCCTTGTAGGTAGTGGTGTGATTCAAATTTTTTTACTACTGGTTCTATGGGCGTGCCTTGGTGGGCGTGGTAGGGGAAGGATATTGTAAAATCTCCAGTCAGAGGTGGTATTTGCCGGTTCTCTGAATTACTCAAAATTTCCACTACCGGTTCTCCAGAACTGGTCAGAACCTGCTGAATACCACCTCTGCTTGGAAGTTACAACAGCACTGAAAAAACTGACTTATGAAACAATTTTCACATGACCATTACAGCATTCCCATGGCCATGTGATCAAAATTCAGCCACTTGGCAACTTGCATATATTTAGGATGGTTGCAGTGTCCTAGGACATGTGATCATCTTTTGCAACCTTCTGACAGGGAAAGTCAATGTCATACCACATTCACTTAACAACCATGTTATTAACTTAACAGCTGGAGTGATTCACTTAAAAACTGTGGCAAGAAAGATCATTAAATATGGCAAAATTGAATTAACAGTTGACCAGCTTAGCAACAAAAATTGGAGCTCAATTGTGTTTATAAGTCAAGACACCCAAAACTATTGGTTCGTGTGTGAGGAAATGCCACATTGGTATGATGAATCATTAAGGAGGGGTCTTAAGAGGGCTGATCTGTTTTAAATCCAACCTACATTTGAAATGCTTAGATAAAGTAATATTAATATTAAATGGGTCATTCATTATATTGAGATCAGTGATGTAAAATGCTTGTTAGGAAAAGTCATGTAAACATTTATGGTTTAAAGATTGATCTAAATTGAGCCAAAAACTTGCAATATAATATGTATATACCTGAAGATAAAAGTGGTAGTAGTTCTTCCTTCAACTAAGTAGAATTTATTCATAAGAAAATGCTTTTTTGAACTGGAAATCAAAATATGTCTTTAATAAAGGTGCTCCAAAAATCAGTTAAGATCTGTCTGTGATTTTGCATGAAGATATACTATTTATTAAGCACTGATTTTCTTGCTAGGTGCATATTCATACCAAGGCAGCATCTTTTAAGACCAGAATAGGCATGCTGTCCTATTGATTTATTACTTTACTAATCACTGTTTATTGTTTTCTTTGCAAAAAAACCAGAGATAGAGTTATTGTTTTCAGGATCAGTGGGCAGGGGGGAAGAGATTTTCAATCTGACAAACATTTAACAACGTAATATTTTAAAAAAACTGTTGGTACAGATGTGTTGCATGCTATGGCTAGTTCAGTGTTATAATATAAGGAAAAACATTTCCACATGTTTGCAAAATCTTGTGATTTTTCTTGCCGATTGTCTTTTGTAGCAGCCTTCCAGTACTTCAGACCATTTTAGACTTCCATGATGTTTGTGGAAGAAAATTGAACTTGACAGTAGTTTTATTATAAATCTTAAGTTTCATCTTTTCCACATTTTCTGATCTTTCGACTCCCAATTCTAAAATTGCAGAATTTTTTTATATTTTAACATCAAGACACCCCAGAAAAAGTCAAAGGAATTTGAAAGATTGGATTATTGCAACTTGTCTTAAGAAATAAATAAATGAATACTGTACATTTTTTGACAATGTAGAGTACGCATTTCCTTTATTCTTCATTGTGAAGTAATAACAGAAAACAAAGAAGCCTCAACTAGCCATTGTTTCTCATTCTAAAATACATTAATATAAGGTTACAAACTATGTCTTAATTCTGGCTTGTTAGAAAATTGGTAAACATAGTTTTGCAGCTGAAAAAAATATGGTAATATAATTAGTATAAAATCATATTCTCCAGATAAAGATCTAATTCCTCTCTGATCTGCTAATCCTAAT
This sequence comes from Hydrophis major, assembly GCA_033807585.1. Taxonomy (NCBI): domain Eukaryota; kingdom Metazoa; phylum Chordata; class Lepidosauria; order Squamata; family Elapidae; genus Hydrophis; species Hydrophis major. Next base: position 327,385,204 of record CM066329.1, on the reverse strand, counting down.
AATGGGCAGTTTTGGTGGTCAAAATATTTGCTCAGATAGCTGAGAGTAAATCACACATGACCAAGGCACCTTGCAAACTCAATTCCATAATGGATCGTGACTCCACACAAGCAATCTTATTAGGAATCAATTTTGCAGAACTATCAGTAAGAAATTATAGTCCAAGCCATTCTTTAATTAGTGACTGTTCAAATGTGCATGTGTTTATTTTTGTGTTTGTGTTTGTTACACAGCTTTCAGGAAGAAAATGTTTTTACAACTGGCTATCTAAATACTGACTTCTTATATCTGTTTTTGATCATAATCAAAAAATCTATTGGTATTAGGGAAAGACCAATACTTTCTCTAATAGCCAAACAATATTGGAAGAATTAATTTTGTTCTAGAGTAAATGGTGTCTCTAATGCCAAAGTCATTTTTGCAAAGCCCTCAGTGTTCCTTCCAAATGTGCAATACAACTAAAAGGTTAATGGAAATACTTGAAGAGTAAAATGTCAAATCCACTTTTGAAATTCTCCCCAGTCAGTGATTTCCATCTTCAAAACATCTAAAGAGAATTGAAGACTTTAGATTTCCTTACATTTTATTTCCAGAAATACTACATCATGAAATAACATCTCGAATTCCTCAAGTAAATCTTAAAATTGGGGAATGTTACAAATACCTAAATGGCTACTAAATAGTAGACTGCCCCTCCCCCAAAAAATCTACTCCTTTCTTGCTACATTAAGTTACATTACATATTACATTAGAGCTTTCTATTTAAAATAATCCTTTTTAATAAAGTACTTCCGTCTTGTTAATGCTAGGTACTCACTCTCTCTCTCTCTCTCTCTCTCTCTCTGTGTGTGTGTGTGTGTGTGTGTGTGTAATAAAAGTTTGCCATTGGGGCATTGTAAAACTACAATTGCTAGTGAATTTTAGATAGACATAACCAGTTAAAGGTGATTGAATATCAAGGGCTGAATGGTAGTTATAATGCTTGCTGTTGCGAGTCTTCAATTCATTATTGTAACAGTAAAAGAACACTGCTTCAGTACAGGACATGGTTGTATTATTGATTGAGTTTCTCAAAAAGTCTTCTCTTAGGATGCAGAGTGCAGTCAGACATGTACAAACAACATTTAGCTCCCCTGATTCTGTCATGTGTTCCTTGTACCACAAACTAAAGCAGCCTCCAGATACAGAAAATGCCTCCTTAGTTGAAGGCAGACAGAGCTCTAAGCCTGACTCAAGGGGGTTATGCAGATGTTGTGACCTTTCTTCCACAGACCAGATTTTACACTCAAATTGCCATTAAAGCTCTTTTTCCCTAGAGGCCCACAGTCAACTTGTGTGTTTTCTCCATTAGGGTTAAAAGTCAGCATGGCACCATGCCCGCCCTGCATACAAAATGGAATGGAACATAAATAAACTGTAAAATAGCCTTGTGTCTAAGGGAAACAACAGTGTTCGGTTAACCCAAACATTTGCTGAATGAAGCATTTGCTTTATACAGCAAATGCTTCATTAGGATAATAGGAGAACCACGCTGCATATATACAAGAAGCATATATATTCCATTTCTGCTCCTATTTTCTTTTCTTTCCTCTCTCAGAAATAAGTTCATTAGCTGCTCAATCTGCAATGTCTGCTTTTTTAAAATTCAAATCTTCTCTTGCCCAAAGTAAACAAAGCTCATGAATGCTGTAAACAGTATCAGTTTGAGGGATCTCATCCTTTTATCTTATAGCACATATCTAGCCAAAAGATTTCAAACAAAACTCTTTCTATTGGTTCTTCAATGAAAAAAATCATATCATCCGCAAATTCTTGCAACTTATATTCTTCTTTCTTAACCTTTAATCCTTTTATGTCTGGGTTCTGTCTAATTCACGTTAAAAATGCTTCTAGTGATAATATGAAGAGCAGGGGTGAGAGTGGGCAGCCCTGTCTGACTCTTTTTTCTATTTTTATTGGGCGGGTATATTCCCCATTTATTATAATATTAGCCTGTTGTGTATTATAATATTTTCAAATTTGGTGCCTAAATTCATATTATAATTTTTTTTATTAAAAGTTGCCAATTTAAATTATCGAAGGCCTTCTCTGCGTCTAAAAACATAAGTGCAATTTGTTTTTCGTAAAATTCTAAGACATCTAGTACTATTCTTAAGTTGTTCCTGATTTGTCTGGTCGGGAGAAATCCATTTTGATCTTCATATATATGCTCATTTAACATTCTTTTTAGTCTACTTGCTATAATAGAAGTAAATATTTTGTAATCAGTATTTAACAATGAAATCGGCCTATAATTTTGTATATATTGGGGATCCGAATCCTCCTTCGGGATCAGCGAAATCAATGCCTCCCTCCATGAGCCCGGCATACTGGCTGCCAATAAGACGTCATTAAAAACTTCCACCATAAGAGGTCCTATTTTTTTCTGCTATTGCCTTGTACAGCTCCCCTGGGATCCCATCTGGTCCTGGGGATTTGTTGTTTTTCTGGTTCTCTATTGCTGATTTCAATTCAAACTAAGTAATGTCTTTGTTTAATAATTCCTCCATTTCTTCCCCAGTTGCTTTATCCTTCATTTCATTTAAATAGTTTCTTATCCTGTCTTTGTTAAATTCTTCCATTTTATATAACTCTTCAAAATACTTATGGGCAATTTCGTTTTTCTGTTCTATCTCCTGTTGTATATCCCTTTCCATCTATAAGCTGGTATATCAATCTCTTTTCTTGCCTTTTTTTAAGTCTGTATGATAGCCATCTCCCTGGCTTATTGGCATGCTCAAAATAAGTTTGTCTAGGATTCAAACTTATAATCATTCTCTCTTGTTCGATTCAATTCAATTTATGTTTAGTTATTGTTATCTGATTTTGCAATTTTGAATCCTTTGGAGTACTCTGTAATTGAGTTTCTAATTCCTTAATTTTTTGTTGTAATTTGTTTTGCTGGGCATATTTTTCCTTATTCCTCTTGGTGTTATAAGAGATTGTTATACCTCTTATTACTGCCTTCATTGTATCCCTAATGTTTTGTTTCATAGTTGCTCCATTATCATTTTCCTTTTAAAAAATAGTTTAATTCCTCCTTGAGTTTGTTGGTATATTCTTTTTCTCTTATTAACTGAGTATTTAACATTCATCTTTTCTTGGGTTTTTCCCTACCCTTCCATATTATCTGAATTGGATTGTGATCTGCCCATTCATTGGGTAAATTTTCAATCCCTTTTACCTCATTTGCTATTTCCCCATTCATCCATGCCATAGCAATTCATGTCCATATTTGATGAGGATTTGAATAGAATGTAAATTGTTTTTCCTCGGGATGTAATCTTTTCCATATGTCAATCAAATTTAACTCCTTCATCATTTCCATACATATCTTGGAAAGCTCTCTTTTTCCCCCTTTGTTCCTTCCCCCATTACTGTGGTCCTTTTGATAATCAGCAATAGAATTAAAATCCCCTATAATACAAATATTTCTTTTTTCCAATCCTACTATTTTCCCATAAAGATGCTTTAAAAAACTCTTCTTGATCTCCATTAGCACTAAGAGAATTGGGATGGCATTAATCCAGATCTGTAAAACCAGAGTTCTTCCCTCAGAATCCGACCATATTAAATCTGCTTTCAAATCCTCTTTAACATATACTGCAATCCCTTTCCTTTTCCCCGTGTCTGCTGGTGCGGTGAATAGCTTCCCTAATTTCAGACATTCTAAGTATTTTTCATCTGTTTTCTTTATATGAGTTTGCAGACATACTATAGCAGCATTTTGTTTGATTAGTTTGGCTATTATCCTTTTTCTTTTTATCATCAAGTTTAAACCATTTATATTAATTGATAGTAATTTCTTTTCTTCTTCCATTTAATTAGTTCCGTTTCGCTCTTTGTCTTGTAATGGCTCTGGTCTCTTCTTGTGCCTGAAGATGTATCCTACTTTCTTCTCTCTCCTGTTGTAATTGAGTATTTCCTTGATTTCCTAAAGTTCTATCTCTGTTCTTATGATAGCCTTGATCTTCCTGGGAGTTCATTTCCAGTTTGTCCTTACTGCTCTGGTCTTCCAGGCCTACCAATCGCTCATAAAATTCCTGGGCCTTTTCCATGGAATTTAGTTTGATTTTCCTTTCATCCCAAGAAACTAACATCCCTTCTGGGATTAGCCATTTAAAGGATTAAGTGTGTATATGGCATAAAATAAGGATAAAAAGGAGATCTCGCAATCTGTTGAAGATGAAAATGTTTTTAATTGTTTTCTATCTTTCTCTTTTTATTTTTTTCTTCCTTTCTTCTTTTCTTTTTCTCTCTTACATTTATGTATGTGTTGTTGGTCTGTTTTAATTGTAAAATCAATAAAATTCATTTAAAAAAAAGATTTCAAACAAAACTCATCATGCAAATTTACATCTCAAGCCCCAGACCCCTTCTGTCATACTACATTGTAGTGAATGTAAGGAATGAGTATGCCAAATCCATAGGTTTGCTAGGTTAGAAAACAGTAGGCCTTTGGATTTGATATTATCTCTGGCCAAATTTTTTCCTGCAAGATTCTTCTTCCTGAAAATTGCAACTATGATCTGAAGTAGGAGCAGCATCTTGACTTTCTCTTTCTGCACCTTCCCTCAACAAACAGCTTCTTGCTTTCCTGGAATTCTGCTGTTTTTCAAAAGGATCCAAAATGTCCATCTCTTGGAAGGAATGAGTGGTTGAGGGATATTTCCAGGTATGGTGGTTGATGGAATAGTAGGTACTTCTTGGGAACAGTAAGCAATTACTTCCTATTTCCAAAACAAAAATGTTGACCCATTTAGTGTCACTGTGGTAGTACGCCTAAGTTAAATGACAACTTAGTTTTGGAAAAGGTGAAAAGAAAACAAAGAATCTCAAGATAACCTTACTTCATTCTGTTTCATTTAAAATTGGGAAATATTCTGGTGACAGTCTTTCAAGATTTTGTTATCATATCTCATTACAAAAATGTTCCAATAGTCCTTGCACCGACTGTCTTTCTACCTGGCTTACCTTGAAGGGCTGGCTTTTATTAGGTTAAGTATGTGTTGTGAAAAAATGCCACCAGACTCTTATTTTTGTTGGGTTGCTCTGGAAAGCAACTCAGTGCAGATAATCTACCAAACCAAGCTCCATATACAAAAGGTCATCAAGTGAACTCTACCATAAATGAGAATTGAAACTAAGGCTTCCAATACAATGTCTCAAATTCTAACAATAAGAATTGAACTATGTAATTTGCCATCACATAATTCTTTTCTCTTAATCCATGAAAGAGTGTAGTTTTGTTATAGGAACAGCATATTTATTACAATAAACTATGATTTTGTTAAGTATAACTTCACTTCAATTGATTATAGCTTTTCAAAGGAAGTACAAACAATGTCTCCAATCTTAGCAAAATTATTTCTGTTAGATTGACTGTCTCTTGAGACCAAGTCCTCAGGAAGAAGCAATATAACTCCCTTTGTCCTCTGAAAAAGAAAATCATGCACACACATTCCAGTTTGACCTTTCACATTAAATTCTACATAAAACATGTGCATGACCAATGGGAAAAGATACATGAAGAACATTTTTTAGAAGAAGAAAAGTTAATTACCAGAAACATATTCTCCTGATTAGAGGGAGTTCTTCTCAGAAGCTAACAAAATTTGATACTGACAAATTGATTTTCAAGAGGGCTGTTTCTAAAACAAATGACAGTGGAGTTCTCTATGATCTTTCACATGGATGTGGAGCATTCCACAGAAGATGAAATGAAAAGGAAGCCATCCTTCATTTCAGAGCTCCTGTGAATAAAGAACTAGGAAAGGATAGCAATCTGTGGAACTTTGGCCTTTGGGATGTCTGATCCTATACATACTCACAGTTGGTATTTGGATTAATTAAAGTACAAGCAACATCTACTCTGGCCTTTTTGTATGCCCAAATTGCTAACTAGTGTTTGATCCTGACTGTCTGGTCTTGGCTTAAACTAATTTATAAAATGTAATATCTTTTCTTCTTAACTCTTAAAATGCTTACAACTCAGCAGGGATATTACTCGAGATGCATAGGCTAATCCTAACCTACATTTGCAGGTCTTTGAGATAGCAAAACGTTTGTTCTGCTGAAAACTGCAGGTGGGGGAACCACATTTTCATTATGTGTTTTCTTTAATTGCATAGCTGAGGGTGTGCTTGTGTAACTCACCAGGGAAAATGTTATTAGATCAAGTCTCCCCAAGCTAGTACCTTCCTGAAAGGTTGGATTTCAATTGCAATGCCAGTTAGAATTATAAAAATTGAAATTCAACACATTTGGAAGGCACCTGCTGCAGAAGACTGCATGGGAAACCAAGATTATTTTATCAGACCTGATGCAACTTATTTTAAATCAATTTTTAAGATAAGTAAGTGTAATTTATAATTTGTGTCACCAACCAAAAGGACAAGTTCTTATAATGACATTATCCTATCATCTTTTTCCAAGTACAGAAAGGTGCTGGATTAAGAAAAAGATTGATTCCCTAACTCTTTAACCCAAATTTGTCAGAATTTTTATTTATAAATGGACAGCCTATTACTAAAAATGGTGGACAGTGTTCTCTTTCCTCAAGCCAACAATGTGCTGAAGTTGCACAATGCATTCAGGTGCCACTGAAAACTGCTGAAAACAGGTTGTATATTAAAAATGTAAGAGTTCAGTAGTTCCTGAAAGCATTGTGTAGCTTCTGCACTTCATCAGTTCAAGGAAGACAAATACCATCTGCTATTTTTAGTAAGTGGCAGTCCATTCATATCTAGGAGTTGTCCTTAAGTTGGACATTCTTAACTTGAGAAGAGTGTGTAGTTGTCAATTACACTCTAATTCCTTTCCTTCGTGTTACTTTTTTGGACGATCTCACTTCTCTCTCTACAGATTCTTCTAAAATTTGTCCTAACTTCTGCACAAGGAAGTGCCTAATTGACTCTTTTTGCTTTGTTAGAATGCAAATCATTTCCATCTCAACATATTAGTTTTAAACTTGTAATTTATTTTTGAACACAGTCTACATTCATTTAGCATTCATTGATCTTTCACCTTACTTCTTCTTCTATCAACTTAATTTCTTAAGCAGTACATGCCAATTATGTTAACTTGTAATATATTTATTTATTACAAGTTTATTAAGTTCAAAGACCAGTATAACTATGTGTATGTTGCCCTAACATACAGTACCCAACTCTCATTGGTATATTAAAAATTGGGCAGAAGACACCTGTCTTTCAGAACAATTTTTTTTACTCAGTCCCTTGCAACACTCTATATACTGTTCATTTCCTTTATACCAATAGTTGAACATCTTAATTTTTTTATTTTCCTATTTTTAGTAAATGTTCTACAGAATGCACCCAATTGTGTACTTGCTCTTGCTTTTCACAATTGATACAATTTTTCTTTTCAAACACAGATATTTTCATCTTTAATTCATTAATATTCTGATCCACACTCCTTTTATCATTCAAACTCACTTTCAATGCCTATCACTCAGGGTCACAGCCAAAAAAAGACATTATCATTCTACAAATGTATACATATGTTCACATTCCCACACTTCTTATGTTGCCACGAGCATTTCCTATAAATACATTAAACTAAGGAGATATCACAACACATCTTACTGTCTAATCACTAAAGATTCCATTTAGTCTCACACATGCTCTGATTCCATCATAAACATCTCTCAACATATTCAGGAACACACATTCAGCATATAATATTGTATAGTTCAGGTACATTCGCTTTTAACATCAACAAATGTACAATAATATTTCTTTCTCACATTCATATATTTCTGAATAACCTATTAAAGAAGGAAATCTGGTTTGCCCACATCCTGCCAAGTATAGAGCTGCACTTTAAATTTTGTCCTTTCAACCAGAATTTGACAATTACTTTCCAAGGCACTCTTAACAAACAAATTTATCTGTAATTTTTCCATTCATTCTGACTGTCTTTCTGTTTTTCCCATTGCCGGGTCTTAAAATACATGTTGAACTAGTCTTAAAGCCATTTCTTAAGTAAACCACTTCCATCCATCTGCAATTGCAGCCCCTACAATTTTTCACAATTCTTATAGTTTGTATGGTGTCCATTTCATCAGTTCTCCTTTGGACACTATCAGAAATAACATTCCTTTCAATTCCATTCTTGAATATATTACTAACATTCATGTACAAATTTCAAATATACACCCATTATCATTCCTTTACTTCAATGTAATCACAAATCACATTTATTTTTAATTCTGTTCATTCTGTTGGAGGCTGCTTGTTTAGCCTCTTTATTGTTATTAATAATTGATAATGGATATTATTACCAAACTTTCGTACAGCCACCTATATTATGTTTGTGACTTTGGGTGGCTCACATAATTAAAAAAAAAACCAAATAAAATTTCATACTTTCTATTACTGTAATTCCACACATTTCTGTGGCACTATTTAACATAATACATTTCACTCTTTTCTAAGCAGCTTTCTATTTTTCTCTATATTACCACTAATTATCTTAATCTAACATCAGCAATCAATCATGCTTTTAGATTTGTCATCATTGCTTTACTATGTGTATTTATTAATAAACTTCCACTTAAGGCATGAATTCAGAATTAATAAACTTTTTTTCTGTGTTGATATTCACCAACTAAAGTTTTCATTCATTCTTCAATCTCCAAATGATCCGGTCACTATATCTGGATTTTCTAATCTAGTTACATTCATACATTCATATTACCTAAAATAATATTTTCTTCTGATTACATTCATTTCTTAATCTTTCATTATGGCTATTCAAAGGACCATATCATGTAAATGACACCAATCTATGGATTTCTACTTTCAAATGTATCTGCAACAGTCTACATTACATGAATTCTTCTTTTCTAACATATGTTTTGAGCCTTTCATTAATCAATTCCAAAGGAATGGGTCAGAGATAGGAAGCAATATTATTGATTTTCTCTCTCCATTCTTGTACTACCTTGCATATTCCACACTGCTTTTCACAACAGCTGAAATATTTCTGAATGGCATAGCATGAAACAGGACTTCTCCATACAACCAACCAACAATTGCACTGCAAATATAAATCAAATGCTCTCCCTTTGCAGCATTATTTGTATGATTTTCCCCTACTTTTTTGAAGAGGAAAAATTATTTGAAGCTATACAGGACAGGGATGATCTGTGTACTATTGTTCAGCTATTGGTACCTTTATTTTTAGATTACAATCAAACAATCTAGATGGGTGGGAAAGTCTTTACCTTTCTACTTTGTTCAGAAAATGAATTCAGTCATGAACTATGTGATTTCTGGATGTCATAAGACCAGGGATCGCCAACCTTTTTGACCTCAAAGACCACCAAACTCACAATTTTAAATCCTGAGGACCACTAATATGATTTTTTTTAAAAAAAAGATAATATATTTAATATAAAAATTATTTTTATATGAAATATAAATTTAATATTTTTTATTATACACACACACACACACACAAATGCTTATTTAATTATAACAAAATCATAAATGCTTAATCATAACTGTGGGGCAGACCGAAGGAAAAGGAGGGGCCTCTCTCATCCTTTGGGAGGGAGAAAGAGGGAGGATTTAAGAAGCCACATTGTGCCTGGAGGCTGGGAAGATCTGGACGGGAAGGAACCGGCTCCCCCTCAAATGGAAGAAAAGCAGAGCTGTACAATATTAGCATACTCCGAAACCCTCTCAACCGATTGGTCCGGACAGGCGAACACCTGATTGGTTGGAGACTCAGCCATGATTGGAGCACTAGGAATCTGCCGCGATTGGCTGTGCCGATCACGGGAGATTCAAAGTGCTGCCATTGGCCGCCGAGCCGCGAGCCAGCCCTATATGAAGGGCTGCTGTGGCTCACATTTTCAGACTATTCCTCATTCTTAATAAAGAGCTGAAATAACTTGAATGGTCTCGCGTCTCTGTAGAACCGATCCACCACAGATCTAACACTGGCGACGAGGGTGGGATCGTGAGACAAGGAGACCATCCAGCACGTGGCGAGGCGGCACGCAGCAGCAAGCAGAATGGCCGGAATCAACTCACCACTCGCTCCCTTCAACCCTGCTACCGAGGATTGGGAATCCTATACCGATAGGTTCCAGATGTTCTTCGAGAGTAGCAATCTTAAAGATGCCAACGGCCACAAGAAACGAGCCGTGTTTCTCACACACTGCGGGCCCACAGTGTTTAAAATGGCCAAAGCGCTGGCCAAACCAGAGGACGTCAAGACGATGGAGTGGGGTGATCTCAAGCCCCTGCTGCGGAACCACTACGCCCCCGTCATGCCCATCCTTATCCGGTAGCATGAGTTCTACAGGCGGGATCAACGCGAGGGCGAGGGGCTTGGCGACTTCATGGCAGCACTACGAGACCTGGGCGGTCTGTGTGAGTTCGCTAACCTGGACGAGGCACTGCGAGACCGCGTCATCCTAGGACTCAGAGACCCCGTCCTCCAGAGCCGCATCATGACAAAGGGAAACATCTCCCTCGCCGATGCCCTCACCGAGGCTGCAGCAGCTGAGGCGGCCAAGAAATCAGCAGCTCGGATGCGGCAATAGAGCATCATGCCACGACCGATGGCCGGAGAAACAACATCAAACCCCCAGAAGCGACCAGAAACCGACCATCGAGACACAACCACGCACCATGGCGCCATCGACTCCTCGGAAACAAAGGACGAGGGGGAGGAAATCCACCACCTCCAATCAGCGCAGGAGCCACGGGGGTCACGAGGTCATAAGTCAAGGTTCCAGTGTGCCGGCTGTGGCGGCGATCACCCCCGGGCTGACTGCTGTTTTCTCGACGCCATTTGCCGGCATTGCGAGAAACGGGGGCACATCGCCAAGGTATGCCGGAACAAAAGACACTACAGCCCGTGATGATGAGAAGGCAGCCCTCGACGGAGAGAGAGCACCCCACTAGAAACCGCAATCGATGGAGCTGAGAAGATCGGAACACGCGACTCCAGGAGACAAGACAAAGGGAGGAGACACACCAAACCATCATCATCGGCCACTCCTCCACAAGCGATGCCAGGAAGGTATACATGACGGTGGGAATAGAAGGCCAGCAATGTGACATGGAGGTGGACTCCGAGTCCTACCTCTCAATGGTCTCCTGGCACACACTCATGCGTCTGGTTCCTGCCATCCATCACCATGAACCAGAGGACCAAACTCTAACCCTCAAAGACTATTAAGGGAACCGAATCCCTGTAGTCGGCAGAGGCCACTTTAAAGTTACCTTCAAGGACCACACAGAAGTGCTGCCCCTGACGATCATTGACCGAGACCGACCGAGCCTATTGGGACTACAGTGGTTCACACCCCTGGGCGTCGAAGTAACCGGCATACATCACATCGGAGAGGCGGATTGGGAAGCAGCGCTTGTGATGGACTTCCGGGAAGTTTTTGATGACAGCCTAGGCAAGTACCGGGGGTCCCCTATCTCATTCAATATAGACCCAAGCATCGCGCCAATCCGCCTTAAGCCCAGGCGAGTGCTGTTTGCACTCAAGCCCAAGATCAATGAACAGCTTAATAAGCTCATCGCGCAAGGGGTGCTGGAACCGATCGATCATGCCTGGTAGGAGACCCCAATTGTCACCCCCATCAAGCCAGATGGGTCAATGAGAATTTGTGGTGACTACAAGGCCACCCTAAACCATGGGCTCCAACAAAGCGCATACCCTGTCCCAGTAGTCCAGCATCTTTTGCACTCACTGGGGGGAGGCCGGATCTTCGCAAAGCTCGACCTGGCACAAGCCTATCAGCAACTGCCGGTCGATGCCACAACAGCAGAAGCCCAAACCATTGTAATGCACCGAGGGGCTTTCCGTTGCAACCGGCTCCAATTTGGAGTCAGCTTGGCACCTGGGGTCTTCCAAAGCCTTATGGAAAGACTCCTCCAGGGAATAGAAGGGGTTGTGCCCTACTTTGACGATGTCTTGGTGGCTGCGAAAAATGAGAAACAACTAGAAGCCAGGTTGAAATTTAGAGACTCGGGACTTAAAGTCAAGAAAGGGAAGTGCCAGCTACGGGCTGAAAGGATCGAATTTCTAGGGTATCTCCGAGACAAACAAGGGATCCACCCCACAGAAAAAAAACTGAGAGCCATAAGGGAAGCACTGCGACCAAAAAACAAAACGGAATTACAAGCTTTCTTGGGACTGTTAAACTTTTATAATGTCTTCCTACCTCAAAAGGCGAACCGCTGCATAGGCTGTTAGATAAAACAGCCACCTGGACCTGGGGAGCATGGGAGGAGAGCGCCTTCAACAACACAAAAAACCTGCTAACATCCGACGCGGTACTAATCCAGTACAGCGAGACCCTGCCATTGACGGTAACTTGCGACACATCACTATTTGGGATCGGCGCCATCCTCAGCCACCAGCTACCAGATGGGAGGGAAGCACCCATCGCTTTCTCGTCAAGGACACTTTCAAAGCCAGAGCGGAACTGCAGCCAGCTCGACAAAGAGGCCCTAGCAGTCATCGCCGGCGTCAAGAAATTTCATGAGTACCTTTACGGTAGGACTTTTACAATCATCACGGACCACAAGCTGCTGCCAGGGATCCTGGTGGGTAACAGGGCCAGACCGAACATTCTATCGCCAAGAATGACAAGGTGGTCCGAATTCCTAGCAGCATACAATTACCAGCTGATACACCGACCCGGCAAGGACATTGCCCACGCAGACGCCCTGAGCCGCTCACCCCTACCTGACCGGGAAGACGACCCAGCACCCACAACAGGGGTACTCCAAATAGAGACAATATCCAACCCACTCGTGACCGCGCCAGACATTGCCAGGGAAACAAATAAAGACAAGAGGCTGGCGCGAGTCTTGAGCTGGGTTGGAAAAGGGTGGCCAGAAGGGGACAAGGATGAACTATTCAGACCCTTCCAGAACAGACAAACTGAACTCTTTACCGAGAAGGGCTGCATACTTTGGGGGGACAGAGTGGTAATTCTGGAAACATTACAGGAAAGGGTATTGGGGATGTTGCATGAGGGACACCCAGGGATGGTCAAAATGAAAAGCCTGGCCATAACCTATGCATGGTGGCCAGGAATGGACAAACAGATCGAAACCTGGGTGGCCAAATGCAAGCAATGCCAAGAATCCAGACCTAACCCTCCCGCAGCCCCAACCAAAGAATGGGAAACACCCAGAGGCCCGTGGTCTAGGATTCACATAGACTTCGCGGGGCCAACCAAGGGACACATGTGCCTTATCACAGTAGATGCTTACTCCAACTGGCTGGAGGTAAGCACCATGAAATCTACCACAACAGAGGTGGTAATCAGAAAACTGAGAAACTGTTTGCCACGCACGGCCTGCCAGATGTAATAGTATCGGATAACGGGCCCCAATTCACCACCCTAGCATTCGAGCGATTTCTGGCAGGCCAAGGAATACACCATGCACTAACTGCACCAGCAAATCCAGCGGCGAACGGACGAGCGGAACGCATGGTCCAATACACAAAGAAGGCCATCCAAAAAATAGAAGCAGCCAACATACAGGACAAAATAAATAAAATGCTCCTCATACAACATATCACACCTAGCACAACCACAAATAGCAGCCCAGCAGAACTGATGATGGGTAGCAAAATTGCAGTCAACCCTAGATAGAATGCATCCAACATACAACCCGGACAAACCCCCGGGGTCCTCAAGCAAACACAGAACATTTAAAATAGGGGACACGGTATACGCAAAAAACCTGTCAGGAGAACCACTCTGGGTACCAGCAACAATCACCCAGATAACCGGCCCCATATCATACCGACTGGAAACAAGCGATGGGAAAAACTGGAAACGGCACATAAACCAACCTAGGTCAAGAATAGCCATCACCACCAGCCAGACACCCGAACAAGAAACTAGAAGGGGGGGGGGAATTGGCAAGCGATAGAGAAAGAACCAAAAAGAACCAACTAACGTAAGCAGAACACCCCCCCACCTAGAATAGATAAACCAATAAACCGATGCTACTCACCTGAAGACGCAGGTCCAAGGGAACATGAAACCCCGGAATCTTCACCTGAAAGGAGCAGCCAAACCAGTGTACCCGGCCTGGAAAAACCTGGTGGGAGCAGAAGCGGCAGCTCAACCAACCCAGGTAGACCGTGAGGGAGCTACCAAGAAAGGCCCAGCTCAACGTTCCAGGCGATTCCATCCCAAGGAACCAGAGTGACAGAGAAGGCATCCGAACCAGTCAATGACCACACCAGAACTGAACCACGCAGGTCAAGTAGGCAGGTACAAAGCCCCGCCTACTTACGTGACTACATCACGACGCACTGATGGACGAAACCAAGAGGGGAGAGGTGTACAATATTAGCATACTCCGAAACCCTCGCAACCGATTGGTCCGGACAGGCGAACACTTGATTGGTCGGAGACTCGGCCATGATTGGAGCACTAGGAATCTGCCGCGATTGGCTGTGCCGATCACGGGAGATTCAAAGTGCTGCTATTGGCTGCCGAGCCGCGAGCCAGCCCTATATGAAGGGCTGCCACGGCTCACATTTTCAAACTATTCCTCATTCTTAATAAAGAGCTGAAATCACTTGAATGGTCTCGCGTCTCTGTCGAACCGATCCATCGCAGATCTAACAAGAGCCATCTCATATCTCCTCCAAGTCAGAGGAAACTTTTCCCTCCTTTGCCAGGTTAGACTCCTCTGCCTGGAGTTAGTTGGGGGAGGGAACTTTCTCTGGGACGAAAGAGCAGAGATTGGAAGCCACAGACAACAGAAAGCAGTGCTTTTCAAAGGCAGCAGCTTCCGTTTTCTCTTGCCTGTGCCTTCCTCAAACTCAGTTCTTTCGCCACAGTGAGAGCTGTTTCTGCTCACTTTTCCTATGCTTTCGCCAGGCAGCAATGGCTTGGGCCATGGGGGGGGGCACTGAAAGGGACAAAGAAACTGATGCTGCCCCCCTCTGAACTGGAAGGTGAGCGCAGACTTCCCCACTCCGCCCACTCCCACCACCACCAGCCAGTACTTTTCCTGGCCCGGGCCATCCCTACAGCCCACGGCCATCGAGGAAGAGCCCAGGCCAGAAGAGGCAAACTGGAAGGTGAGGGAGTGCCATGCAAATGCAAGTAGCGCAGCACTCCTGCACCTACCAGCCATCTCCATTGCCGCTTGAGCCTGTCTGCACCGCCACCTCACTCTTGCTGCAACAGCATCATTACCTCATCCTGTCTGGCGAGGGCTGCGCTGCTTTTTTCAGGTTTGAGCTTGGCCGAAGGGTGGGATCCAGCAGGTGGGCGGGCTTTGGGGGTGCTTTGGGGGGCATTTCTCTGCAGCCCACCAAAATTTTATCATGGCCCACCAGTGGGCTGCAGCCCACTAGTTTGTGACCACTGTCATAAGATTGCAGTGTCTGCTTCCAACATGTTTGGTCATAAACAACCTGAGAATAGAGTACCATATATACTCGAGTATAAGCCGAGTTTTTCAGCATATTTTTTGTGCTGAAAAAAACCCCTCGGCTTATACTCGAGTCAGATTCCCCTCTGAAAAAAAAATGTGTGGAGCTCCGAAGCTGGGCAGCCACTTCCCTGCTTCCGTGTTTCCTTTGCAACTTTTAAGCATGGGGGTAATCGGAAGCAGAAAAGTTCTTGCTTGAGGATATATTGTTTTTTCTTTTTTTAACTGTTTTTTTTTGGGGGGGGGAAGACCCACCACCATGTGAGAATGCTCAGACACGAAATCTATCCGACCAAAAATAAGTGTGTGTGGGGGGGGGGATTTTAACAGAGGGAAGATGTAGGGAGAAGGCAAAAGTGACAGAAGAACCTTCAGGGGAAACTGAGGGGGAGACTCACCCTTAGTCCAGATGAGCCCCCTTCCCCTTTCTCTAGGCTGAGAAAACAACGCGAGCCAAGGTTGCTTCGGCTCCACTCAGCTTCATTTCCTCAGCTCCAGCTGCTTTCAGTCCACTCAGGAGGAGGGGGAGAAGGTGGTGGTGGTGGCGGCTCGCGTTGTTTTCTGATAGTGAGATCATTTCCCAAATTAATTGATTCACTAACCCAAAAGAAGAAGATGTTGATGACAGTGGGAGGCAGTAGTCACTCTCTCCCTTGCAAGAAAAAAGCAAGAGCCATTCTTATGATACGCGTATCTTATGATACGCGGGATCCGCCCCCGCTGCTTTGCACCTTGCAAATGCAAAAACCCCAGGATTTTGCATTTGCAAGGTGCAAAGTGGTGAAGGCAGATCGCGCGCGTGTGCTGGAAAGGGCTTGACTGTATTACGGGGAGAGAGAGAGAGAGGGAGAGATCATAAGAACGGCTCTTGCTTTTTTCTTGCAAGGGAGAGAGTGACTCCTGCCTCCCACTGTCATCATCAACATCTTTTGGGTTAGTGAATCAATTAAACCTTTCATGATAGTGAGATCGTTTCCCAAATTTCCCTTAAATCAGGGAAGAAATCAGAAACAAACCTTTCAACTGAGAATAAGCCTGTTCCTATGATGCCATTTTTGTTCACTGCAGTGTGAAAAGTGTGAAAAAACACACTTCTTTTTCTTCATCTTCTTGTTCCCTATTTACTGGTCTCTTTCAAAGAGGAAATTGTGAACATCAAACTTATTCTCAACTGTCCTAGTGAAAGTTTTTATTGGTATCTATTTTTATTTTTGAAATTTACCAGTAGCTGCTGCATTTCCCACCCTCGGCTTATACTCGAGTCAATAAGTTTTCCCAGTTTTTTTGTGGTTAAATTAGGTGCCTCGGCTTATATTCGGGTCGACTTATACTCGAGTATATACGGTATGTGACAGATTTCCCACCGCATTACAGAGTTGGACAATTGCTAAGATTGTTGGGAGTGGGCCTCGCATTACAGAGTTGGACAATTGCTAAGATTGTTGGGAGTTTTGTGTGCTGTGATGTACAAAGTGTCATCTTGCAGGTACTTTCTGTCTGTTTTCTGTTTATCTTGAGCATCATGAAATATCTACTATAACTACATTCTTCAGGAATCTGTTGTCTCTTCACTGAGGCTCCTACAAATGTAACAACATTGGTTTTGTTTTTTGATTTGTATTCTTTTCCCCTTTCCTTTCATATTTATTTAAATATAAATATCCATTATACTGTATATACAGTATTAAACACACACACACACACACACACATTGTATTTTATTTTTTTGTTTTATTATTCTGTTTAAAGTTTTTATTTTCCTTTTAAAATTGTGCCAAAATGTTGAATATATAGACACACACCCGTTCAGTTGCATTTTTCATATGGGAAGATCCCGCACAACCTCTTCACTGATGCTCAATTAATTAGAAATGTACATCTCACTCAAATTAATAACATCAATGTTTTGAAAGCAGTGATGATCAAGTGGTGACTCTCTATGTAACTCCTTGGGGCCTTAATTTCAAAATCTATCCTGCAGAATTGTCTCCTGTAGCTGCCACTCAGGGTACAAACAAGCCTGAAAATGACAACTCAAGAAATCAAGAAAAAAGAGGAAGAGGGGAAAAAAGATGAGAAATTGATAAAAGAAAAGGCTATCAGTAAGAGAAAGAATAAATAATCCCACTCATTTTTGACCTAGTGACACCTTCTGTTTTCATAAACCCTACCCACTGTTAATGTCACTTTATTCCCTCAGATTATTCTAAAAGCAATGTGCCCCTGCTGTAAACAGTAGCTCTTTATCTGAGTGAACTCCCTAAATATTATTCAACTTTGTTCCTATGGCTGTAGCTTAAGTATTGATTGCATCTTATGTTGGTGAGCTCTGAGAGCAGCAATTCCACCTTGAAATAAAACACTATTAACATGGTTATTGCACTAATCAGTATGCCCTGTGCAAGATGGGCAATTGTAACATGAAAATGAAATCGTTGGAGATGATGGAGTGTGCATTTAAATATCATTCAAAGGAATATTATTGACTCATTGCTCTCCTGAGTGGTTGCAGTCTGTCATGCAGATTCTTGCTTAGATTCATATCGACGTACTGTGTGACATGGGCTGTTGTTATATACATATAAAGAGCAATATTCCAAATGATAGCATGTGCTTTGCTCTCTCCACACAGAAAGCAAACACTTAAGAATGCAGCAGCTTTTAAAGGCACAAATCTTGACACCGAATATTGCTCACATTTTGCTTTCAGGAAAAAGGCTATTTCTTTATTTATGAGGAAAATGTGAAAAGCACACCAAGCACAAAAACTAGTTAGGATATGCTCTGCACTGTGCCCCACCTACTTTGCAACTTTTTTTAAAAAAAAATGCAGTGCAGTAAGAAAAATATAAAATTTTATCTGGTCTTCTGTGCCATGTTTTCAGAGTGCATTTTTATAGCTGTATGAAGAATAAGGGTTATAGGCAACAGCGGATCCAGTACTCTCTAAGTATAATAAACTTCAAAGCAGGAGGTAACCAAATACTTAGAGAAGTCCTGAAGACATGGTAGCATTTTAACCCCTGCTGTAAAATATCAAGGTATGAAGAGACTGAGTATAGCACTTTGTAACAATATGATAATTAAGGGATTATAACCTGCCATACGTGTCCAAACATGTGACAAAACAAACACCTTTCCTTCCTGAAAATTACTCTGAGCTTTGATTGCTGGTTGTCGCCTATTATGTTTGCTTCTGCTCAGAACAAGTGGATTGAGTTTGGCAACTTGAACTGATCGAATACATCTAGTTTATTATAGTGTATTTTTTTTACAAACTTTAGGCTTCAACTATCTGAAAGCTTATTTAGAGCAGCCCCACTTACAGTGATTAACCCTTCTCTCACTTGCCCAACCTAGGACATAATTAAGCTTCTCCAGTTCCCTTTTAACCTGTTCCTTTGATCTTTCCTTTGATGATATGCAAAGCCCTCACTGTAAGGCCTCACCTCTTCCTATTGGTTTGGATTTTTGATAACTCTGTACTGAGTTCTGAAGAAGCAAAATCTATTGAAGATTTTCTCAAGCTGTGGACAAATCCAGCTCAAAAGATAGGTTTTTTTTTTTTAATCCACTATCAGCCAAAGAGTCTTCATTATTTCTCAGGAACACCCCCCCCCCCCAAATATCAGTCCAATGAAATTCCAAAGGTCTCTGACTGACCTTTCTTTGGTTTTAATCACTGAAACTCCCGACAGCTTAATAAGTTGAAGGTGCTGGTTCACAGTCAAACTTAATAAGGCCCATAGCAGAGGGTTGGACGGTCCTGATTGCTCCCATAAGTCTTAACACATCTGGCCCTCTGTCCTTGGGTGAGAACTGTTTTCCATAGCTTGCCTCATGCTCATCACCCTGTACATTAGCTGTTTTTATTAACCCACAAATGATAGACTGCTGTATTTTTGTGTGCGTATTGGCAGTTTCCTGCCTTCAATCTGATGACAGAGATGATTGCTCCCTCCCAAACAGAATTGCAGGCAATGTGTTTTCAAACTCGTTCTCTCCTTTTTTAATCCTCTCTAACCCTTATATCACTGTCAGTCATGTGGCTCAGTCTAACCTTCGGCTAAGATATGATTAAACAATATAGACCACAGCTACAGGTTAGAAGAAGTATGATGTTGAAAATAAGGGAAGGGGGGAGAAAGGAAATTGCTGATACCCACCTCCTTTTTTTTTGAAGATCATTCCATTTTCTTAAAAAGAAGGGGGATATTAAAAGTTGAGAAAATATTAGTGTGACATATTTAAGGGTTCTCTACAAGGTTAATGACCCCAGAGATCACTAGGTGCTGATTTGGCCCAAGGTTGCCCTGAATAAAAAGCTTCTGCCACCACCCACTGAGCTATAGAGAGCAGTTTGACTGCCTTCTTTGTCCTTGCCTGAATACTTCAAAGCCAGTTCTTGGATGAGAGATGCAGAGCTTGAATATGGCTAGATCAGAGGACATGCCATTTTAAAAAGACATATCTATTTATTTAAAGAACCTCTCAACATCTAGAACAAATGGTTATTAGATATATTAATAGCAAATAATTATAATCTAACAATTCCTCTACATTCTCCCTCACTCCCTCTTTCTCTCTCACTTCATCATTGCATAATCACTGCTGCTAGTCATTGCCTTATTAATTTTCATGTTAGAATTACACTTGGAAAAAGATCCAATTGGGAGAAAAATAGAGGCAAGTATCCAATAGTTTTTTTAAAAAAAAACTGGACATACTTTACTGATGTTGGGAAAGAGAGAAAGAATTGGAATCGTGGTTAAGACAGTTTCACTGAAAAGGAGGAAAAAGAGAAAATAAGAAGCAATATATATATATATATATATATATATATATATATATATATATATATATATATATATATATATATATTCTTAAGTTTTCGCGGGTACTTACATGTATGGCATTCAGCTTTGTTCGGGTATTTTCCCACGTCATAGTACTGGTGCTTTTAAAGTTGTAGCAACGTTTCAGCAGAATCTCATCTGCCATCATCAGGCTTCTGTATAGTGTTCGTCCGTGAGTTAGACTTTTACAGTGGTTTCAGATTTAAATTTGGGACAGCCTATTGCTGTGCCAGAATGGTTTTTTCTTCATCCTGATTGGTTGAGAGTCTTGGTCTGTGTTTATTGGTCTTGGAGTTTGCTCTATTCTGCTTCTAATATCTTCTGTCTGTTTTTTTGGCTCTTTTTGTATTTTGATTGGCTGGCAACATTGTGTTACTTTATTAGAGGCCTTCAGTGCAGCTTGGCTTCGGGTAAATGGACGGCTATCATTAGTTAGGAAGCTGGGTTTCATCTGGGTGCCTGGTTGGGGTGTGTTTGAGCTGGAGGTATCAGGGGGGATCTGTTTGTGCCCAGGTATTTGCCTGGCTTATGGTGTGGAGATTTTTTTGTTTGTGAGTGCAGGCTTCCAAATGATTGACAGCCTGGTGGAATCATGTCTTCTATTCATGCTTTCTGGTCTTTTTTCAATCTCTATGGCTTCTCTGATGATTCTGTGGCTGGGATTTTCTATGGTGGCTAGGGTTTTGGTGCCATTGAAGTTGATGTTATGATCTGTGGCTTCCATGTGTTGGACTAGTGAGGAAGTGTGTTCCAGCTTTTTGACTGCATTTTTGTGTTCATCCAGGCGGGTGCTTATTCTTCTATTGGTCTGTCCAATGTATGTGGCCAGGCATGATGCACAGGGGACTTCGTATATGCCTTGGTTTTCCAGGTCAATTTTGTCTTTGGGATTTCTGAGGATGGCTGCTATTTTTCTGTCTGTTTTGAAGGCAGTCTTGATGTGGTGTCTGTATAGTATCTTACTAATTTTGTCTATAGTGCCTCTTATGTAGGGCAGGGCAGCTGTTCCATGGGTCTGTTCATCTTCTGGGTCTCTATTATGTCTCAGTGTGTTTTTGTGGATCAAGTTGGTGATTTTGCTTTAGTGGAAGCCATTGGCTGTCAATATTTTAGTCAGGGTGCATCGTTCAGTCTTAATGTGTGTCTTGTCTGCCAGGTGTTTTGGTTCTAGTAATTAGTGTTTTAGCCACGGAGTTTATCTGTGCTGGGTGGTGGTGGGATTGGGCATTGAGGTAGCGGTTGGTGTGTGTTTTCTTCTATTATATGGTGTGTCCTAGTGTGCCATCTGTTTTTTTGTAGATTAGTACATCTAGGAATGGTAGTTGTTTGTTTGTTTCTGTTTCCATGGTGAACTTGATTTTGGGGTGTGCGCTGTTTAGGTGTGTTAGGAAATTGTTTAGGTTTTCTTGTCCATGGGGCCAAATCACGAATGTGTCATTGATATATCTTAACCATAGTTTGGCTTTGAGGATGGCATTGGCCAGGGCTCTGGATTCGAATTCTTCCATGAACAGGTTTGCAATGACAGGTGACAGTGGTGATCCCATGGGAGCTCCTTCAATTTGTTTGTATCTTTGTCTTTTGTATATGAAATATGTGTTGGTTAAGCAGTGTTCTGTTAGGTCCATGAGGTGTTTAGCTGATTGGTATTTATTTTTGATGATTTCAAGGGTCTCTTTTATTTATTTTATTTATTAAATTTATTTTATTTATTTTATTTATTATTTATGATTTCAAGGGTCTCACTATTCACTCAAATCCCGATAAAAGAGACCCTTGAAATCAACAAAAATAAATACCAACCAGCTAAACACCTCATGGAACTAACAGAACACTGCTTAACCAACACATATTTCATATACAAAGGACAAAGATACAAACAAATTGAAGGAGCCCCTATGGGATCACCACTGTCACCTGTCATTGTTAAGCCTGTGCCCATAACCAGTGTAGGCCTGGGCCCATAACCAGTGTTGAGCCTGGGTTCCCCAACCAGGGTTAAGGAGACAAGCTAAACAGAATGTGCAGCGTTAGTCAGATAGGTATACAGATAAATGAGTGAGATATGTTTGTATGTTTGTTAACTTACAGTAAAAATAACAGATACGCTTGTGCAATCAAAAATATAGTTTATTCCATTTATAGCATAGTCAAAATAACAGTCCATTAGTCATGTATCATTTAGTCAGTCCATTCAAGGATATTCAGTTAGCAAAGTCCGTGTAGAATATCCTATGTCAGTTCACTTACAAATCAGTCCTTTGTTTATCTCTCCTGTTCGAGTAACGCAGTCTTGAGTCCATGCAGTAATTAGGGATCATCAAAGCCAGAGAGAGAGCAAGCTGTCGTCTTGCTTCTTTTAAAGTGCTTTCGCAACCACTGCCCTAATTACAGTCCTCCAGTTAAAGTTGCAGACACTTTAACTAACAAACTATGATAACATATTTATTATTTTACCTAAACCAGTTAGGGTAAACAATGTTATCCCTAACATTCTCCCCTTTTAGGAAATAATAATAATATAACTAATAACTATTTACATCTTTAAATCATATTTGTTACAACTCTCTTTAAACTTAATTACTCCTTGAGCTTTTGTAAATTGGTCTGCAATGTTTTCTTCTGTCATGCAGTATTCCAATTTAATTAGCCCATTTTTTACAGATTCTCTAACATTTAAGTATCTTAAATCAGTATGCTTTGATCTAGTTTTTACAGCTATACCAGTAGCTAATAGTATAGTAGCTAATAGCTGTCTGTTTGTCCGCGTACACAATAATGGAATCTTTAACAGTTATAACCATGTCTTATAATAATTGTTTGTATAAAATTAAGTCAATGCATAGTAATGACAGACATGAAAATTCTGCTTCCATCGTGGACAAGCTAATATGCTGTTGTCTGATTGACCTCCACCCTATTAGTGTCTTACCAAATAATATAGCCATCCCAGATGTTGATTTTCTAGTGTTTATGTCAGTTGCAAAACTTGCATCTGCATAGGCACTAAGACTCAAATCACCCTTTGGTTCTATATACAATGCATGGTTCATTGTTCCTTTAAGATATCTTAAAATTCTCTTTAATGATTGCCAATGACATTGTTGTGGATCTGAATTAAAACGTGCTAGCTGATTAACACTATAAGCTATATCTGGCCTAGACCAATTGCTTATATATGATAAGCTACCAATCAAAGATTGATGAATGGACTTATCAAATTTGGGACTTTGATAATCAGTTTGGCAAACTTCCTGACTCATTGGAGTCTTTGCCGGCTTACAAAGTTCCATTTTATACGTTTTAATTAATTGGCAAATTTTATCTTTTTGAAATATCTTAAATCCATTTTTTGTTTTGTTAATTGTCAATCCTAGATACTTTTTAATTTCACCTAAATGCTTTAATTTTATATTTTTGGCTAATAATGATATAATCTCATTAGCTTCATTATTAGTCTTATTTATCAAAGCAATATCATCTGTAAATAATAACAATAACGACACCGTTCCATTATTTTCTCTTTTAAACACACATGGATCTGCTAAACCAGATTTAAAACCTATATTGTTTAATTCTTTCACAATATATTGGTTCCACTCAAAGCCAGATTGTTTCAACCCGTAAAGACTCTTTTTGAGTTTCCAACAATCATTACTATTTACTTTATTGTCTTTTATACCTACTGGTTTTCTTAAATATATAGTGTGCTGCAATGGTGCATGCAAATAAGCAGTTTCTACATCTAAATGGTTAATGACATAGTTTTTCTTAGCTGCCCACACTAAAGCTGCTCTCAAAGATGTTGCTTTAAGACTTGGTGCAAAAACTTCATCCTTATCAGATGCAGTTTGATTAAATCCTTGAGCTACCAACCTAGCCTTATGGGTAACAGTCCCATCATTTCCAGTTTTTACTTTAAATATCCATTTGCACCCAATGGATTTTTCTCCTGGAGGTAATTTAGCATCTTCATATACTTTCATTACCTTTAATGAATTTAATTCTTTTTCCATTGCCTTTTTCCAATTCTCCTGATCCTTAGCAGGATACATCCTAAGTTCATCTACACTAGTTGGAATTTTAGTTACTTGGCAAATTATACTTGCTTGATATCTATCAGGTGGTCTAGTTACACGTGTAGTACGTCTAGGTATTACAGGACTTACAGGTGGACTTTCATTTATTAACTCTTCTTGATTATCTAACTCTTCCTGATCAACTGTTTCCTCTTGTTCTGGTCCTATTTGCTCTTCATGGACTTCTTCTTTAATTGGACTCTTCTTATAACTAGTCTGTTCTTTCTGCCTTTTGTAGGGTTCAATAATTACTTCATTATTTAAATCTTGCTCTAATCTATTCCATCCTACATGTTCTAGGAATTTAGCACTAGCACTGGTGTAAACTCTAGATGTACCTGGTTCCCAGAATCTATAAGATCTATGATTAGATTTATATTCTACAAAAAATAATCTTTTAGCTCTATGCTGTCCTTTGTGTCTGAGTTGTGTAGGGATATGCACCCATGCTGCTGCTCCAAATGTGTGCATGTAACTTAAATCAGGTTTTGTACCATGCCACAGTGTGAATGGTAATTCACCTGTTGTTGAATTAACAACATTATTTAATATATGATTACCACACATTATTGCTTCTCCCCATAAATTGTCAGGTAATCCTGAATCAGACATCATAGTACGTGTCATTGATTGTAATGTTTGGCCTCGTCTCTCTACAAAGGCATTATGTTGTGGCCTATATGGTGCAGACTTTTTATGTTGAATACCTAACATTCTAAGTCTATTCTGGAATTTATTATTTGTAAATTCCGTACCATTATCTGTTATAAGAGTTACTAATTTCTTTTTAGTTTTCCTTTCAGCAAATTTAATCCAATTAAATAGATTTAGATACGTTTCAGTTTTGCTTTTCATTAAATAGCAAAACCCATATCTGGAATAATGGTCCATTATACATAGTAAATGTTAGGGATAACATTGTTTTACCCTAACTGGTTTAGGTAAATAATAATATGTAATCATAGTTTTGTATGTTAAAGTGTCTGCAACTTTAACTGTGGGATTGTAATTAAGGGAGTGGTTGTGAAAGCACTTTAAAAGAAGCAAGACGGCAGCTTGCTCACTCTCTGGCTTTGATGATCCTGATTACTGCAAGGAAAACAAGTCTGCATTGCTCGAATGGGAGAGAAAACAAAGGACTGGCTTGTAAGTGAATTGACAAAGGATATTCAAAACGGACTTTGCTAACTGAATATCCCTGAATGGACTGACTAAATGATACATGACTATTGGACTGTTATTTTGACTATGCTATGAACTCATAATGGAATAAACTATATATTTGATAGCACAAGCGTATCTGTCATTTTTACTGTATGTTAATAAACATACAAGCTTAGCTCACTCATTTATCTGTGTGCCTATCTGACTAAGCTGCACATTCTGTTTAGCTTGTCTCCCTAACCCTGGTTGGGGAAACCAGGCTTAACAGTATGTATCGAGCTCCTCCTACACTTGGTTTTTTCGGACCTATTAAATCTGCAAATACTACTTCTAAAGGCTCTTGGGTAGTAAATCCATCAACTCTATTAGCCGGTGTGACCTTGCTCTTGCTTTGATTGCAAGCATTACATTGCAAATACTTATTTCAAGGTTTCAAACTTATTCCTTTAGATAATTCATCAGTTTTCTTAAGCATTTTAAAATTTAAATGCCCTAGCCGTCGATGTAACAAGTGAATACATTCATCATGAGGTTTCTTATTATCATAAACCGTGTTAGCCACCTTTAAACCATTATCATTTAACACATATAATTCACCTCTTAAAGATACAGTAATTTTCTTATTTTCTTTTTCAATTATGCAGTTATCTCCTTTAAAGGTAACTACATATCCTAGTTTAACCAAAATTCTAACTGAAATTAAATTAAACTTAAGTTGTGGTACATATAACATTTTTACATTCTCTTTTATGAAAGAACAATATGCTATACCTTGACCTTTAGCTTTCAGTTTCCAGCCATTGGCTAACGATGTCTGCTGTGTACTCTTGGACATTTTAATAAATTTTTTTGTTATCATTTGTTATACAGTGGGATGCTCCACTGTCAACCACCCATAAATTATTTTTTACAGCTCCGTTAGTATTCATGGCTAACTCTAAATTTTTATTTATCTTTTGATGACTTTTTGTATTCTGGCCAGCGTTCTGGCGCTTTGCTTTTTTACAAAATCTTGCCAAATGTCCTCTTCCTCCACAATTAAAGCACTTTTTAATTGCATATGCTGTAGGAGATTTATTATCTTCTTTTTGAGGTTGCTGCCTCCTTAACTCATATCTTTCAAGTCTTCTTCTGGCCTCTTCAATCAATCTGCCAGTTATATCAGTTAAAGTTAAACTTTCCTTAGGCAAAATTTCAAGGGAAGTTATGTAGTTGTCATAACTTTCATCTAGTGAAGATAGAATTATGTAGACTTGGTGTAGTTCGGAGAAAATAAGCTCTTTCTCGTGCAGTTCTTGAAAAATGCTTTTCATAGTTTCCAAATGACTCAACATATCACCATTCGTCTGGAGATACATCCTGAAAAGCTTTCATGTAAGATTTATGTGAGCAACAACGTTATCTCGGACATAAATCCTCTTCAGCTTCTGCCAACACCCAACAGCCGTTTGTTCTCCGTGGATATGAACAAGTTGCTGGTCAGTTAATGTTAAACCTATTATGCAAATAGCTTGTTCATTTTTCTGCATAAATTCTTCTATTTTTAGTCTATCTTCATCAACCTCTGGATCCCATTCTTCTACGTTTGGTGGGTTTTCAATTATGTTCCACAGACCTTCTCTTCATAGAAGTAGACTACAAAAAAATCTCCACACCACAAGCCAGGCAAACACCTGGGCACAAATAGATCCCCCCTGATACCTCCAGCTCAAACACACCCCAACCAGGCACCCAGATGAAACCCAGCTTCCTAACTAATGATAGCTGTCCATTTACCTGAAACCAAGCTGCACTGAAGGCCTCCAATAAAGTAACACAATGTTGCCAGCCAATCAAGATACAAAAAGAGCCAAAAAAACAGACAGAAGATATTAGAAGCAGAACACAGCAAATTCCAAGACCAATAAACACAGACCAAGACTCTCAACCAATCAGGATGAAGAAAAAACCATTCTGGCACAGCAATAGGAAAAGTAATAGAAATAATCATGGAGAAGATTGTTGATAGACTGCTCAATACTTTATCTCTCCCATCTTAAGTTCTGGGGGATGTGTGTTAATCATGAAGTGGAATTTGAACTGGATAACCCATGAAGAATATCTTCAAATGTATGACTTCATTGTCTTGTATAAAATTGATGACCTTATTTCCTTAAGCATGCTTTGACATTTATTGATTTAAAGTAATATCTTCCAGACTCTTTCACTTTAATTTGTAAACTGTTAAGTCATTTTATACTAAAGTTTTCTCTATTTGACAATGCAATATCAAATATGAAATCATTTAAATCAATAAGCCTTGTCTCTAAAAGTGATCTGTTTGTAATGCCAGAGTGCTAAATTTTATCAGATCCAACATAAACAGCTTTGTTTAAATAAAAATAATGAAATATGAATTGCATTGTCACAATATGAATGCCCACATTCTGACAATATGAATATTTGCACTCTGAAAAAAAAGTCACATAGTTTATCTGTCCTCCATTCCTGTGTAGACACTACTGAAAATTTAATGTCTGTCCATAATCATTTTTCTTTTTCTGAAATGAGAGTAATATCTCAGGCATAACCTGTATTTTCTTATCATAGGAAACTATTATTTAAGCTTATCAGGTAATTATAAAGCTCACTACACATAATGGCTTGGCAAAGTTCAAGAAAGTCTACATCTTTAGTCTTGTGTTTTTGCACTCATGTTGAAAGCACCTAATTGTTTCCAGGTTCAAAAGATTAGCCATTGACATCACTGTTGCCCAGGAGATACCCACAAAAGGAATCCTTTTATGTCCCTAGCAGAAGCTAGAGCAAAGGATGGGAACTCGCCCCATCCCACAGCTACAGTCGGGTCTTGAATACAGGCTTGCTAACCTCCAACCCAGCATCCTAACCACGTGAGCCACTGTTTTTCTCTCAACCTTTTTATCCTTATTCACGTAGAGAAGATATTTTAAGCAGCTGTTTTACTCTTATTACTGTTAGACCTTCTTTTTGTCTTAGGTTGCTGGTCACCACATATACCATCCAAGTCCTGAGTGCACAACAGTATTCTGGATTTTCAAAGAAAATCAAGACATGAGAGTGTACTTTCCTGCAATACACTAAATATTAGTCATAGTAATTCAGAGTCAGTCCTTCCATTAAATCAGATGAAGGGATATATTAAAAGGTAGATTGTCATGCCCCTTTTGGAGTTTGATTCCGAGGGAGAGATGGAACAGCTGACAGGGAGTGGGAGTGTGGCTCCAGTGGTTGTGGAGGAAACTGAGGAAGGGCACAGGCCAGATGGGCATTCAGAGAAAGACCCAGGCCCATCCCCTCTTCATCCTAGGGCACGCAAGTAGGAGCGGATAAGGGAGAAATGTGAGTGGCATGGTCTACAGAGGAAGAAAGGGCTCTGATCCCCTTCTTGGGCTGCAGCTGGGAGGACTGGTTAAAAGGACAAATTGTGCATGGCAAAGGTGCTGGAAGCAAAACATGCATTCTTGTCAAGCTTATCTGTGTTTTGGTTTCCTCCCAACTGTGGTTGCTGCGTTATCTGGTAGAAGTCTGCAATTAATCATCCTTGCCTGCCATAGTAATTCCTTCAGTGTGGTATGTTGGGTTTTTATTTTGAATTAACTTTACTTTGGGTGAGGACTGCATTTACTTCCCCGTAAATGTTTTCTTTGATATCCTGCCAAGGATAATTAGACATTGGGGCCAAGTTGGAGGCATTAAAGAGACTTTCTTCTATTTTTGTGACTTTGTTATTATTGTGTCACACCTCAGGTCATCACATCGACTGTGAAGTATGGTGGATCGAACCTTGTCCCCAACATTCTGCATCCCTGCCTATACTGGCCTGTCACTTTTTAGTCATTGTGCATGTTTATACATCATGGATAACTCAGCCATGTTGATACAATTGGGTTTATTATGTAGTACCCTCTTTCCCCCTTTTTTTTTATTCTCCAAGTCACAGGTCGCTAACCTTTTGGACCTCAGGAATCACCAGACTCATAATTTTAAATCCCACAGACCACTAATATGAATTTTGACTGATGGTGACTTGCTGATGTCGGTGGGAAAATCAGTCCCATATTCCAGAGCTGCAGTAGTCACAGGACTGGCTCTTTGGTCATTCCAGAGCAGCTGCTCCTCCACCTGGGTGCACCACCATGGACTGGAGAAACTGCTCCGGGATGACCAAGGGGCCAGTCTTGTGACTACTGCAGCTCTGGAATATGGGACTGACTTTCCCAGCAACGTCAGCAAGCCACCCTGGGACGGATTTCTCTCTCCCATCATTGGTCTTACATTACAGTTCCAGCTCGCGTGGCTCTACTCAAGGTAAAGTTTGCGCTCAGTCAAAGGATTGGGGCCAGCAGGTGGACAGGGCATGTAGGCAGCGCAGCCTTGTGTTCCTGCACAGCCTGGATTACTTGCTTTGGGGGAGTGCTTTGGGGAGGACATTTCTCTGTGGACTACCAAAAATTTTTCATGGACAACCAATGTTCCCCAGCCAATCAGTTGGCGACCATTGCTCCAAGTCACTGCAAGGAGAGTGGTAGTCACCATTCTCTCTGGTTCTTGCTTTTTTAACACCCCCCCCCCAATTGAAGTGATCAAAGTCAACCCCCTTCCCATAGCTACTTAATGTCCAAACTATCAGGCAAATAAACACAGGAGATTAAACCACAAACTGTTGTTTTGTATTCCAATCCATTCTTTAGCTTTTCAATAATGCTGACCAGATATTCTGTCCAGAGAATGGTTATCACTGATTGGATTCCACTGCTTACCAACTGTGCCAGAAAAATCAAACCTTAATCACTTTTCTTTCTTTAACAGAGTCTGGGAAAATGTGGCTTCTATTGGTAGACCTTGTATTGGAACCACTACTTTGACTTCTCCATAGTACTGGACACTTTTTTATTCCTCTACCAGTTGACTAGAAAGAAAGAAATGAAAAAAAAGAAAGAACACACTACGAAACACTACAATTTTATTGTTTTTCTGGTTACTTGCTTTAGAAGGGGAAACTGGAAGAATTATTGTCAATTTTACCTCTGAGTCCAATCCTTCACCTTCCAGTAATGAACCTCAGTTAATTCAGCAGTACAGAATGAAATGGCTATGGAGGGCATCCATTTCAAAGTGATTGGAAAAGAGTGAACTTTCCCAGTGCAATGAACAGTAGCTAGCTGGAGTAAAAACATCTGTATTCAACTAAATAATGCACAGCAGGGAGTCATCCAGCATTCCTTGTATGGTTAGAAGACTGTTTTTGAAGTAGAGTAAGAAAAGGTGGAGAGGGGTTGCCTTTGTAGTGGGGTAAGATAGAATGAGGATGGTGCCAGGTGTTTCTTTCTTCAAGAAAGAGCAAACTACATGTAAGTAGGATGTGCAGATGGGCCCTCAGAGTCAGGAATGAGAACCATTATTTAATATCGTTTTACAAAATGGAAAAATGTAAGACGAATGTCAACTCACTTAATTCAGGGTGAGCTGCTAGGGGTTCACAGGGGTTTGGGAGAGCCCCTAGCTAAGATTCTGTGCAATTCTGAGAACCTCCAAATCCCACTCCTAGCTGGCCCCACCAACCCTTTTTTCCAGGAGTCACCACGCAACCTGTTTTGGATGCAGGTAAGGGCAGGGGGCATGTGGAGGCTTGGGAAAGGCAAAAAACAGGCCTCCTGGAAGTTTGGAAGTCCAGAAATAGGCCTGTTTCTGGCTTCCGGAGAGCCTCCAGAGCCCAGGGAGGCTGTTTTCGCCTTCCCAGAGGCTCAAGGAAAGCTTCTGGAGCCTGGGAAGGGCAAAAATGCCCCCCCTGCCATAGTGCAGGAGGCTGGCTAGGCCACGCCCATCATGGCCACAGCCACCATGGCTGTGCCTATCCAGCAATCAGGCAGAGAACCCTTTGCTAACATTTTTGAAGCCCACCCTTGACTTCATTCATTTGTAATCCAATATTCTTCTTAGCATCATAATATTTTTGATACCTTATACAAGCAAAATATATTTACCCTTTTGTTGTTTCTAAGGTTGTTTCTAAGGTTTGAATGAATACTTGCATATGTTCATTAAGCATGTTGTTGTATTACCATACCTTTTTTTTTTTTTTTAGTTTTTCATTACAGTTGATAAAAACCTTCGCTGGTGTTTTCCTATTCTAACCCTGATGTCATCAATACAATCTTCGAAGGTTTCCAGAACTACAAAAAAGGTATTCATCATATACCGTATGTGGCCCATGGGCCCACTCCTGCTCAAGGTTAACTAGTGATAGGTATGTGTGTGTGTATGTATGTATGTATGTATGTATGTATTTGCCTCCTGTATCAATGATACAACAACTTGATCTCAATCAAGGGTTTTTCCTTTTACAACTTTCAATTATTTTAAGTACATGTCATATTTTGAGGAAGTTAGGAAGACATTATTTTCCTTGGTTAATAAGAACATGTTTTCCTTTTCCTATGCACATTTTGCTCTTAATTATTGCCAGAGCAATACAGTCTTCCAGAATTCTGATTGGAGAGAATATATTGCCTACTTCATTCCCTATAATTCCACATACTCAGATGATCCAAATGCACCAGCAGTATCAAAGCTTGCAGGTACAACTTTCCTATACTAAGACCATACAACTTGACACAGTAACCAGTGGTACCAATAACAAACCACCATTACATCAAAATAATGAAACATGGATTCTCATTTGGTAAGGAGCCCAATTATGTAATGCCACCAATGATCAAGTTGTTTTCTAACATCAATAATGCATATGTCACCATTGCCTCTTGTCCATGTGTCAACAAAAAAGGTAGTAGAAATGGGAGAAGAAATATATTCAGAACCCTTGCAAAAATGTGCTCTCCAAAGGAACTATTTATCCATTAGATATTCACATTGGAGTCTATTATCCATATATTCACCACAATGCAAAATAATAGATGAATAATAATAGGGAGGTTACAATATACAGAGGGCATGTTCCGACTTTACAGTATCATGTTACAATATATACACATATTCTGTGAGATGCTACATATTGAAATCTAATGCCCATTAATTCAGGGTTAATAACAGCACAGAGTGATTACTTTGAGGCCAATTATTAACTCATGTCTTCCTTAGGACTATTAGTAATACTGTCAGTAAAAGTAGTCCAATTATCTTAACTTTCCTGATAAGCCAGCATCATCAATGTCACTGAATCAGTGTATAAGGATGACGAAAACATCAATCCCAAACTATTCCCAACAAATCTGCTTTCATGTTTTCCATCTCAGTGTGCAATGGAATGAGGTTGGAATCCTTCTTTATTGAACCTTTCAATGTTCACACCATACTGCATAACTTCATTAATCAACTTGATGTACTTCCTTCAGGAGATATTACTAGCTGATGATGAACAACTGTTTGCATAGCTGAAAACTACTTGGAAGCCAAAGAAAGCATATGCTAATCAGCTCTCTTAATCCTTTGTGCAGCATTGTTTAATTTAGGGTAAGTTCTAAAACCCTGTGTCCTCCCCACTCTTTCCTCTATTCTTAGCAGCTGCTAGATGAATAGTTGTAGTTCAGGGAGTTGGTCTGAAGGATATTCTCCTATGCAGCTGCAGATAAAAGGCAGGGTTTAACAGCTGAAGGACAAAGAAATTGAATTGTTTTTAAATCCTGGGCTTTTTGCCACAGGAAAACTTTTGCTTAGTCCCAAGGTCTGAAGAATCTTTATTTTTTATTTTATTTTATTTTTTGTTGATCCCTTTGGATTCATTGCTGTATTTATGTGTAAGCATGCAATGCACCCCCTTGCTCTACTCTTTGTAAGGTGGTCTAAAGCAGGGGTCGCCAACCTTTTGGACCTCAGGGACCACCAAACTCATAATTTTAGATCCCAGGGACCACTAACTGGTTCTGTGGATGTGGCCTAATTTGTGGGTGGTCATGTGTCTGCCTGGCCATGGCTTGTATGTAAATATTATAAATATTTATATAAATATTGAATTTTTAATAAAAAAGAGCAACTTTTACCCAAAATCAGGCAAAGCAGGCAGGCAGGTCACAGATTCATTCAGAAATCTATCTGCCATTGGCTAGCTCATTCTGTCACATAAAATTTGCTTGCAAGCAAACTCATAAAATTTGCTACTAAGCAAACTCATAAAATTAACTCAAAACACACCATGCATGTAAATATTGAATTTTTTATTTTTTTTTTAAAAAGAGCAACTTTTACCCCAAATCAGGCAAAGCAGGCAGATTGAGTTGCTCACAGAATCATTCAGTGATCTATCTGCCATCGGCTAGCTCAGTCTTTCAAATTTGCTTGCCATGAGTCTGAACTGAATTTGATTGCAAGCAAACCTTCAGTCCTAAGGGAGGTTCAGCTGTGCTTAGCTAGAAAACAAGAAATCCAACCATTTCCTGCTTCCTAGCTAATCTAAATCTCCTAGCAGACCAGAACAGATGATGGTCGGAAAAAGGAAAAATAGCAACTTAGCAGACAAGTTTGCCAGGTAAGGAGTGAATGCG
Source organism: Hydrophis major (assembly GCA_033807585.1). NCBI lineage: Eukaryota > Metazoa > Chordata > Lepidosauria > Squamata > Elapidae > Hydrophis > Hydrophis major. The sequence goes on along the minus strand of CM066329.1, from coordinate 327,351,080 downwards.
TGAGGAGGGTTCCCACGGGCCATGTGGGATGAGCAGCCTTGTGTTTCTGCGCAGCCTGGATTAATTGCTTTAGGGGGGTGCACTGGGGGGTGAGATTTTTCTGTGGCCCACCAAAATTTTCTCATGGCCCACCAGTGGGCCATGGCCCACCGGTTGGCCACTGCTGGTCTAAAGGACTGCTGGTAGAACTCAGGTGCAAGAAATGCAAGGCCTTGAATACAAAGAGCCTTCTAAGTGATGATGAAGACAATGAGATATCTCCTTGTTCTTTCGGATGACATTTTCAGCAGTTGTAAGAAGCCCTAGGAAGTCCACTCACTCAAAGGCCAGGAAATCACTGACAGAACTACTTTGGTAGCTTCCTAAGAGTGCATAGTCTTTCCAATTCTTGGAATGTCTTAGATACTACACTTGAACTTCACCAGAAGGCCAAGAAGCACTTCTCCGCCTTTTGGCTAAAATCAAGTGAAGGAATGTCTTAGAAGTTTGAAACATTGGCTGAAAATGCAGGATAGGGTCAGAATGTCAAGAATATTCTACAGTAAACATCCAGTCCATTTATTATCATATGGGCCTTTTTCCAGAGATGAACTTGACCAATGGAATAAGATAATTCATATAAGTACAGGAATGCCTTTCCAAGGAAATGTCTTTTTAAAAAATAGTTCTTGAATGCTTCTACTTTTGTGTGATTTAATATCAGTATAGTGAATGCTTATTAAGATGCAAATCTTATTAACAATTGGCAAAATTATTTTGTCTTATTTGTGTAATTTTATAAATCAAATGGGGAACAGGGACCATGACACATCTTATCTATCATTGGTTAGGAGCTACCCAGAATTATTTATAAGGTGGAATGGCTATATAAATGGTTTAAATAAATGAATCTGACCCTAGGTAGTGCAACTAAAATAGACCAAGTAGGAAATAACCAGCTAGATGACTTTGGGCCAGTTCATCTCACCTCACAGGATGGTTGTTGTGGGGAAGAAGGAGGTAGAAGGGGTATTAGCTTTGTTCACCACCTTGAATTATTTATAAAAAAATAAAAGTGGAATACAAATAAAATAAATAATAATCTGCTAATGAGGCTATACAATTGCAAATAAGAAATGCAAGGTTACTGGCTTTATAAATTTTTGGTATAGAAAATAAGCAGTCAATATCCTTACATAACCTAAATAACTTCTAGTAATGCTAACATCTAGTAATAAAATTTATTTCCCTTTCAATTAACTCCAAGATTAACATCAGACCAACAATCTAAACAATCAAGAAACTGTCAAAAAAAGGAAACAGCCAACCAAAGAATTCTAAGAATACTCCCACCAACAATGACAGGCAAGCTTCTAGAACAGGAGTGTCAAACTCGTGGCATCACATTGCTGTCACGTGACATATTGCAACATTTTCCCCTTTCATGGATCTGCAATGGGTGTGGCCTGTGCATGATGCATCCGACCCATAGGTTGGCAGTTTGACACCACTGCTCTAGAATATAAACTGACAGCAAACTGCACTCCTTACTAGCACTGATGAGAAACATGCAAAAAAGAGTATATTAAATAGCATAAATGAATACGGTAATAGATTCCAATCTTTGAAATAAAATGATGCAATCAAACAGATTCATAGAAGTTCCTTTGGATAGTAGTGACAGTATTAAATTTACTGGACAGAAATTCCATCTTAAAAATTTCATTGGTAACATTCCCCTGAGAACAAAGTCTCCAAAGGAAAGCAAGCTACTTTTGGGCATAATGGCATTATCAATTTGATCCAATGGTACATTTATTGATAGATTTTGTTATTGTTATTTAAAGAGTCACAATCCCTTGCAAGAATGGTTTAGGACAATTTCACAAGTGGTCCTTTCTGTTATAAATACTTTTTCAGTTTTCCATTCTGGAAAACAATGCTATATAGCTGATAAAGCATGTGTATTGAATATAGTAGATCTGGAATTTAGAGTTAGATTTAGAACCACTGTTCTTGAAAATACATACAAAAGAATATAAATAATATTTGTGAACTGAATCAGTATCAAATAATTGCATTCATTAAATTCATTAAATGCAAACTTTATCAAATAGTGCTATTTAGAGACAGAATACATAGTTTGGAAAAATTGCTTATACCATTTTAATAATTTGTGCTAATAATTTGTGCTAATAAGATGTGCTAAAAGAATAGAAAAGAATAGAAAGAAATATGAAATATACTTATTTGATTACATTTAAAATATACAGTATTTTTGGTATCTTAATGTATTTTTGCTGATTAGCAAGAATGACAATACTGTAACTTGTTTATAGACAAGAGATTAAATATGAGAAAGAATAGACCTTTTGTTGAAATGTCAAACAAAGTGATAAATTACTGAAACTGTGCTTGTCTCGATGAAGAGATAAATAATTTATATCTTTTCTCTTTTTCTCTGCACTTTTTATTTTTTTGTATTTTTCTTGGTTTGTATTAGTTTTTATTTTTGTGTTTTTAAACTTTAATGAAAGTTATAAAATAGAGTCCTTATAAGATCAGCCAAGAGTCTTCATTAAAAAGAAAATATATAAGATCACAGAGATATTACATATGAAATATATTTCATCATTCAAATATTGCAATGGTAAGATTACCCAAATAATAGAAGTTTAAATTTAAACCTTTGGGAATAAATTCTCTGAATAAATTCAGGGTATCTGGCTGGATGGCTTCATTCTGGATATCTTTAAGTAATAAAACAATGCTGTAGTGTTGAGATCCAAATGTAACAAGTTATTTGAAATTACATTCAAAGGCTCTGAGTAAATTATGGCTTTTATCTCTTCAGTTCAACTTGTGAGGGGGATAGTTTGTGATTCAGTGTTAAATACACATGCATTATGAACAGATTCAACTCCAAGCTCATAGACTTAAAAGTTATAGCACATTATGGGAATATCTCTGTGATTTTTGGGGGCATTGTTTTCATTAGAATATATAATAGGTTTATTCTCAAAAATATGTGTACAGAATTTCAGATTAAGAACTAGTGAACACACTGTGGAGCAATCTTAAATCTTAGATCTGTTGATTGGATGTGACTGAATGAAACAGGTTAAGAAAGCTATGAGGAGAGAAAAAAGCCAGAGATCCTTGTGGGGGAAAAATGCTTTTCACAGTTCCAAAACCAGAGCTTTGAAACAAGTGAACAGTCTTTATTTCAGTCTTGGCCTTCATGCAAACATTAGGCTAGCTTTGTTTATCAAATTTATTTTTATTGATTAAAACAGAGTTTGGTTTTAATCTACTTTATATTAATGAGGGATATAGCCTATCATCCATATTTCGTAGTGTAATGATGTACATGTTCAAAACTGTTCTCAAATACCATATGCAGTACTTGTAGTAAGGAAAGGGAAGAAAATGAAATCTGAAATGTCAACAGCTGATAATGTAGTAACTAACCATGTTAATTAAATGCATCAAGGCAGATAGCTTTCTGCAAGCCAATACCCTGAAGACAGGTTGGATCAACTTCTATAATCCATATGTCTGAATGTTGGTAATACTGGCATAGAATAATGAGTGTTTGTTCAACACTCTGGACATCAGATTGAAAAGGCTGCATTGCACCATACCACTGAAATATTAAATTTACCTATTAAATTAAACCATGGACTCTTTTGTCATATGTTATTGAATAAGTCAAACAAACCACATTACTTTGTGAAGCCTACCTATGACTATATTATTTACAATTTTCATTGCAAAATTGTATATGTACTTATGATATATAATAAAAATTGTGCTAACTCTGATAACAGTGCAATGCTTGGATTTTCTATCCAAACTTGACTCTGTATTCAATATGCTGTTTTCCTTCAAAAGGAAAGGACCTCACTTTTTTATTCATAGAGTTGAGAATGATTAATAAATGTTGCAACATGGCTGTTCAAGAGCATAAATAAGATGCATCATTCACATTAAGGATAGCATTTTGTAGAAGTTTTATAGATCGTTTCACTTCATAAAATGACAATATTAAGGATTTCCATGAACGTGTAACAAATTTATACATCCACATAAAATATTCTTACAAAAAATATCTTTAAATTATTTTCTAAAAAAAAATTTAGAAGTGACTTTGTTTTCAAACATCAAGAAAGAAGGACATGTACTAGACTCTACCAAATCAAAATGGATAAGACTACTGTATTTTGAACAAGACTACTGTATTTTGAATAAGTAGATTGTGGTGGTAAACCCCCTCCTTTTTATTCACATTTGTTTGGAGACACTGCAGAATCTCTCCCCTATAGGATTTTGTATTGTAATTTTCTTTCCTACTATATCCTATAGAAGTTCTTACATTGTTAAAAATGATATGTCTTCCAACTAAAGTATCAAATCAACAATATATTTGTTTCCTGTCTCATTCTACACATCTGGTCTTCTGCTTCTTTGGTATTATCACTGGAGTCAGGCCAGAAGAGGAATCATAAGCTAAAATTACTGTATGTGCTTCAATATCAATCAGTTGGCCAGCACAGTCTTATTTTATTTGTTTGTTGGATTTTTATTTGTTTGTTTGTTTATTTGTTTGTTGGATTTTTGAGCAATCACTTAAAAGGTTCTCTAAGTTCTGAGGGCGCCAAATGCACATGTTATAATTCTTAGTACCACAACTGCTATCTAGACTCTATTCCTCGAATTTCAAGAGAAATATTATACAAGTTTTTCTTTTCCATCACTAAATAGAAAGTTAGGAAGAATGTTATCCATAACATGTTTATGTGTATGCATCTGCAGCTTATGAAATGAAGCTAATCAGAAGTTAGCCAATACAATCTCCAGCAAACAGCTTGGGAAGAGGATATATTCCAATCTCTCAGAAGAATCTTTCAAAATATGGAGTTTGCTATCAATAATATATAGCAAATGGAAACCATTTGGCTTCCCTTTCATTACATAGAGCAACTTGAAAAGTCAGGAACACTTTCAAATGCGTTCGCTAAAAAACTTTTTTTAAGAAAAAAAATTACTAAATTTAAAATAACTGCCCAATTGAATTTGCATTCTCAAATATTTGCTATTCCTAGGCAAGGGAAGGAAGCTTCTAATTTTGTTTTGCATTTTTTTAAAAAGTTCTAATTCTATTTTATTAAGTATAAAAATACACTGCTTTTATGCTGGTTTTCAAACAGTTATTTTATATGTTCCCATCGTTGTCGTTTTTTAATTCTAAGGAAGAGGGCGACAGGTTTTAGACTAAATGACAGTCAAGATACACAACTTTATTGTTATTACTACCAGTGTGATTCACAACAGTCCCATGTGGCTGTCTATTGGCTATTCAAATGGAAAACAAAAGCCTGTTTATCAGCTGGATAATTATACTAAAATATGAAGTAAGGTCCCCAAAGGGAAAGCCTCTTCTCTTTTCTGTTTTCCCTTCCAAGCATAAACCTCTTTCCATAGCTGATACTTCAGAGTGTTCATATGTTTATCACTAAGAACCACACCTGACTGTTAACCTTTCCTTTCCAGAAATCTCCCTGTTTGCTATATAACCTCTAGTATAAGAGGAAACACATTGCTTAAGGTTTTCAAACTTGTCTTTTATTTGTCTTTTTCACTTCAGGTAAAAGAAAAAAAACAAAATAAATATGGTGTTGACTGAATATTTCTGAAATACTGTTATGGACAAAGCCAACGCATCAGTAACAACCCTAAATAGCTTTACTTTGCAGCAGGCTCGTAATCCTGCACTTCTCATTGGCCCGCAAATAGCGAGTCATGATTGGTCGTTTCTGGCCAGTCTGATAACGGGCCTCTCTGATTGGATGCTTGTGAGAGTGGTAAACTCAAATCATTGGTTGTTTTGATAGCAGCCAGCTCTATAAAAGAGCTGCTGCTGCCCAAGTATTTGCTCTGTTCTTATTTCACAATAGGGAGTTGAAGTCACCGTTTGATGTCTCGTCTCCATTCCTTGCGCCCATGCTCAGGACTTAACAAATACAATCTGCAGAAAATAGTCGTAGCAAATTGTATCTTTCTGCCATATTGTACCTTAGAGAGCAGTACTAAGCAGATCTAAGCTCACTGAGGCCTACCCATCCTCCTCCATGAAAAGATCAGATTTAAAGGAATTAGTTGCTGCAGAAGCAACCAGGAAGTCAGCCGCCTGAATGCGCCGAGCAAACGCACCGCATCGCCAACTCGCTAACGATAGCCCGCTTGCCGCTGAGAAGCATGCTATTACCGCCCACCACAAAGACCTCGAGTCATCCTCAGACAGTGAGGAAGAGGAGGTCAACCGGCTCCACTCGGAACGAGAGCAAAGGAACCAGAGACTTCCGTGCCAATGTGCTGGTTGCGGGGCAAACCACCCGCGATCGGACTGTAAATTCTTTGACGCACTATGCTGTACCTGCGGGAAAAGAGGCCACATCACGAAGGTCTGCAGAAGCAAGCGAGAGTCCAGTCCCGGCCGAAGGGAGAACAACCTCCGTCGGGAGACAGGCAAACCACCTGAGAATCGGGACCGCCTGAACCACCAATGGAACAACCACTACTACTACAGAAATCGAGCACCTGCCTCTTCAACGAGATGAGAAGAGGCCCACCAAACCATTATTATCGGCCACACTTCATCGTTCGATGCAAGAAAGATCCGCGTAAGGGTTACTATTGAGAATCGACCGTGCATGATGGAAGTTGATTTGGGGTCATCCCTATCGATGGTATCCTGGAAAACCCTCAAACAGCTGATCCCTGCCATCTGCCGCCAGGACCTCAGCACTCAATGAATCATCTTAAAAGACTACCAGGGAAACAGAATTCCAGTTGTCGGTTCCAGCCATGTCCAAGTATCCTTCAAGGACCGCACCACAACGCTTCCCCTGACTGTTGTTGATCGTGACCAGCCCAGTTTGTTAGAGTTACAGTGGTTCGCTCCACTCAGGATTGAACTAGCCGGCATACACCAAACCAGAAGCGACGACTGGGAAGAGGCCCTCATCCAGGAATTCCAGGACGTGTTCACAGGAACATTAGGCAAGTACAAGGGAACCCCTATATCATTTAATCTCAGCCCCAATGTAGCTCCCATTCGGCTTAAGCCTCGTCGGGTGCCTTTTGCCCTCAAGCCGAAGATCAACGAGCAGCTAGATAAACTGAAAGCCCAGGGCGTGTTGGAACCAATTGACCATGCCCACTGGGAAACTCCAATAGTAACGCCCATGAAGCCAGATGGTTCGTTAAGAATTTGTGGGGATTACCAGGCCACCCTAAATCATGTTCTTCAACAGAGCGCTTACCCAGTACCGGTGGTCCAACACCTTTGTCACTCCCTGGGTGGCAGAAAAATATTTGCGAAATTGGACTTAGCTCAGGCGTACCAGCCACTACCTGTAGACGTGACAACTGCAAAAGCCCAGACAATAGTTACACATAGAGGTGCCTTCAAGTGCAATAGACTCCAATTCAGAGTAAGCGTGGCACCTGGCATTTTCCAAAGTTTGATGGAAAGACTATTACAAGGCATAAAAGGCATCGTGCCTTATTTTGACGATGTCTTAATAGCTGCCCCCACTAAAGAGTTATTAGTACAATGACTCAGAAAGGTTCTTCAGAAATTTAAAGACACTGGCCTGAAAGTAAAAAGGGACAAGTGTCAACTTTGTACGGAGAGAGTGGAGTTCCTGGGATACCTTCTCGACAGACAGGGAATCCACCCCACTGGGAAAAAAACTAACCACAATCAAAAACGCCCCGAGACCTAGGAATAACACAGACCTCCAAGCCTTCCTGGGACTCATTAACTTTTATAACATCTTCTTGCCCCAGAAGGCGACCGTAGCCAAGCCCCTACATAGACTTCTTGACAAAAAGGCTTCCTGGGTCTGGGGACGGCGTGAAGAACAGGCATTCCAACAAGTAAAAGATCTCTTAACCTCCGATGCTGTATTGATACAATACAACGTGACTCTACCCCTAACGGTTACCTGTGATGCCTCACCATTCGGAGTGGGAGCCATTTGAAACCATGTCCTGCCAAATGGGAATGAGGCACCTATTGCATTCTTTTCAAGAACCTTGTCTAAGACTGAAAGGAACTATAGTCAACTTGATAAAGAGGCTCTCGCTATTGTATCTGCAATTAAACGTTTCCATGAATTTGTGTATGGGAGACCCTTTGTCATAATTACAGACCACAAGCCACTACTTGGTATTTTGGCGGGAAACAAACCAACTCCCCATATCTTATCACCAAGAATGACACGTTGGTCAGAATTTTTAGCCACCTACGATTACCGATTACAACACCGCCCAGGGAAAACCATTCCCCATGCTGACGCTTTGAGCCGCTCTCCACTACCAGACGTCATAGAAGACCCAGCTCCAAGCCTAGCTGTATTGCAAATCGAAACCCTTAAATCGCCGCCGCTGACTGCTCAAAACATCACCTCAGAAACAAAAAAGGACCCTGTTTTGGCACGAGTCCTCAGCTGGGTGGAATGGGGTTGGCCAGTCAGCACACCCAACGACACTTTCAAGCCATTCAGAAATCGACAGACAGAACTATTCTCCCAAAAGGGCTGTATCTTGTGGGGAGACAGAATTGTAATCCCGGAGAAATTGCAACATAAGGTATTAAAAATGTTGCACGATGGACATCCAGGCATCGTGCGGATGAACGCATTGGCCAGGAGTTATTCATGGTGGCCTGGGTTAGACAAACAGATAGAGACCTGGGTAGCAAAGTGCAGCAAATGCTAGGAGACTCGCTCTACTCCTCCAAAAACTCCCCCAACTCAGTGGGAAATACCTCAAGGTCCTTGGTCCCATATCCACATCGATTTTGCAGGACCCACTTTCCTCCTAACAGTGGATGCCTATTCTAACTGGCTCGAGGTCCACAAGATGAAAAGCACCACCACAGAGACGGTCACAAAAAAACTGAATAAGCTATTCGCTACTCACGGATTGCCAGATGTCCTGGTCTCTGACAATGGCCCCCAATTCACTGCCCTGGCATTCAAACAGTACCTGGCAGATCGGGGCATCCGCCATGCCTTAACATCGCCAGTCACCCTGCGGCCAATGGTAGGGCTGAGCGAATGGTTCAATTTGTAAAAAAGACTTTGCACAAAATGGACCATGGCGACATTGATGACAAAACAACCCGGATGCTTCTCCTCCAACACATAAACCCAAACAGCACCATGAACAGAACCCCAGCTGAACTCCTGATGGGCCGGAAACTTCGCTCGCATCTTGATCGCCTCCACCCAAATTACATGCCTGAACAACCCCCAGGATCCAGCAGCAAGTGTCGGGCATTCCAGGAAGGTGACCCCGTGTTTGCGAAAAACTTCTTGGGCGACCCATTGTGGGTCCCCGCTACCATAACGCAACTTACGGGACCCCGATCCTATTGCCTAAAAACTTCAGATGGTAAGATGTGGAAGCGCCACATAGACCAACTCCATTCCAGACTAGCACCTAGTCCTATCTCAGCCCCTGAATCTCTAACTGGGGGGGGGGGGGAAGGAACATCAAGGAGGCCAAAAAAGAAGTAACAAATGACTTAACAATCGAAACCCAGCAGTCTACACAACCAACCAGGGGATACTCACCGCCAGAAGGAGAACCGAGCCGGGGAGTGGCCTCGCTGCATGACAGCACTGTGATGGCAACAGATCCAGGGACACCCGAAAGACAGCACTGGCGGAAGCAGAGAGAACAGCCCAGAGCCATTCGAAGGAACAGCGGGACCTTTTTCACCATCCAGCCCAGCTAGCAGCCCATCAGAACCAGAGCCAAGACAGAAACTGGTGGAACAGCGCAGGTCAAGTAGACAAGTGAAGCGACCTGCCTATTTACGAGAATACGTCACCCCACCCCTCAGACGGAACCTAGGGGGGAGGGGTGTTATGGACTAAGCCAACGCATCAGTAACAACCTAAATAGCTTTACTTTGCAGCAGGCTCGTAATCCTGCACTTCTCATTGGCCCGCAAATAGTGAGTCGTGATTGGTCATTTCTGGCCAGTCTGATTGGCTGTTAACGGGCCTCTCTGATTGGACGCTTGTGAGAGTGGTAAACTCAAATCATTGGTTGTTTTGACAGCAGCCAGCTCTATAAAAGAGCTGCTGCTGCCCAAATATTTGCTCTGTTCTGAAGTCACAATAAAGAGTTGAAGTCACCGTTCGATGTCTCGTCTCCATTCCTTGCGCCCATGCTCAGGACTTAACAAATACAATCTGCAAATTGTATCTTTCTGCCATATTGTACCTTAGAGAGCAGTACTAAGCAGATCTAAGCTCACTGAGGCCTACCCATCCTCCTCCATGAAAAGATCAGATTTAATTATCTGAATTTAATTATCAGATTTAATTATCTAAATTCAATAATTTATTAATGGGTGACCAAATAAACAGTATTTCATTATTTAAAATTTTGATTTAATTATCAAGAATAATGGAGATTTTTTGTGACATATTTATATATGCTGACCTGGTAAATTGTAACCATTGTCACAAACCCATTTCTCCATTGGTATCATTTTTCATGGATCCACATGTTCAGCACTAACACTGAAAAATATGATTTTATTATAGAAAAGCTTACTTAAAGGTCTACTATGCCTTTGTAGGAAACTTGTCATAATCATACTGTGGGGTTTGTGAGTAAAATTTAGACAGCGATTTTATCCTTAAAGTCTACATTTTCTAACCTTAGCCACTGGGATGAATGCTTAACACTTCCAATCTCTGCTTATTTTCTTCTGAAAATATGTCCCCCCCCCCAAAAAAAAACAAAAAACAAAACGGAAGATGTGTTAGTTATTTGTAAAAATAATAAAGATGAGATACAAATAAAAAAAGTTTACCTATCCCCCATGCTAAGGTAACATCTGATTCAGCCCTAAATTACAGGGCTCTCAATTACAGCTAACAGGGCAATCTGAGGCAGGGCTATCCATGAGCTCTGTTGTCTTGAGGACATTTCCCAGAATCCTATTTGTGGATATAGAGAATGGGAGTTCCTATAGAATTAATATAAGCATGTCAATATACTGTAGAAAATAATTTCTAGAAGAATTGTTTGAACAGCACTTCCCTACCGCACTTTTCCTGGTTTTCAATTGTCAATTTTAAAGGTTTTAAATAAAACAAAAGAAATCTTTCTTGCAATTATATTTGTCATCTCCCAAAGAAAGACTCTTCCTAAAAAGCCCTTTCCTGATACTTTAAATGACTATAGACCAGTAGCTCTCACACCCATAATTATGAAGTGTTTTGAAAGACTGGTCTTAAAATATATACAGGATTGCGTCCCATCAAACCTTGACCCATACCAGTTTGCCTATCAGAATAACAGATCCACAGAGGATTCTATTGTCATGGCTGTCCACATTGCACTGAAACATCTGGAGCACAGTGGGAGCTATGTAAGGATGCTTTGCATTGATTACAGCTCAGCTTTTAATAACATCATTCCAGATATACTGATTAAGAAGTTGCTAGAAATGGGCCTCTCCTCTCACATCTGCTGTTGGATAAAGGACTTTCTTACTAACAGACCTCAAACTATTAGGATTGTCAGCTATTTTTCCTCCACTCTTGCACTCAGCACTGGCTCTCCACAAGGTTGTGTGCTGAGCCCCCTACACCTACGACTGTACTCCCTCTTGTCCCACTAACTCTATAATAAAATTTGCAAACGATACCACATTGGTGGGACTAATATCTGGAGAAGATGAGACTGCCTATAGGTCAGAGGTTCTCAGACTGGTCTTGTGGTATAAGAGTCATAATCTCACCCTGAACATCAAAAAGACCAAAGAATTGATTATAGACTTCAGAAGATGCAAAGCAGAGCCTCTCCCACTATATATCAATGGAAACTGTGTGGAAAAAGTTCATAGTTTTAAATTTCTAGGAACTCATATTTCTGACAACCTTACTTGGTCAGTCCACACTATGGCCACTGCAAAGAAGGCCCAACAGTGCCTGCACTTTCTGAGGCTGCTGAAAAAGAGTGGTCTGGGTGAGAAGTTGCTGGTTACTTTTTACCGTTCTACCACCAAGAGCATTTTGGCATACTGTGTAACGGTGTGGTATGCTGGATGCTCTGTAGTGGATAAGAAGATGCTCCAGAGATTTATAAACACAGGACAAAAAATCATCGGTTGCTCTCTTTCTACTTTGGAAGAGATTGAGAAGACCAGACTCCTCTCTAAAGCTCTAAAAATGTCCACAGACCATTCTAATCCTGGTCATTCATATTTTGAACTGTTACTATCAGGGAGGCGTTATAGGTGTCTTAAAATGAGGACTAATAGACTGAGAAACAGTTTCTTTTCCATGGCAATAATTGTCTTGAATCAAACAATGCATATGTGATTTAGCTCTATGTATATGGTGGCATTTTTAAACTAACTTATTATATGTTTTAGATAGGTTTTAGACTAGGTTTTTAATTATTATTTTAATTATTTAATTTTTAAATATTCTGTAGTGTGATTGTGATGTGGTGTTTGGGACACTGTGCTAGAGTAGCTTTCTAATTTCATTGTATTTGTAGAATGCAATGACAATAAAGGTATTCTATTCCATTCTATTCTATTCTAAAAATAGAGCCCAAAAACTATTTTTTCTATTTTTCCCTCCTTTCATGACCTTTCACGTTCTTTCATTGCTCTCTGTAACATCCAGCAATACCTGTTTGGGTAGTTAGAGATATTTCCATGTTAACCATACCTTGCTCATACTTAAAAGGGATGAAAGTGTGGAGGCTTTCTTGCTACCCACCTCTTGGCTGTCTCTGTTCTAGGGGATAGTAGCAATATTGGTCTGGCATGGCTGGCTCAGGAATTCTGGGAATTGAAGTCCACGGGCCATAAAATTGCTGTAGCAATTGTTTACCCCTGGTCGATACAAAAAATAGCAGACTATAGTGAGCTTATCCAAAGGCTGATCCACCCTAACTACCCAGCCTATGCCATTTCAAAGATATTCAAGTTGCCACCAAATTTTAGTCCAGCAAGCATATCAATAAATACATACCAATCTGGAATGCATTTCTCTTTGTCTTCTTTTTTTCAATCATTCTCAGAGAGCCTGAACATCATTTTTATGGGTTTATGGAGATATCAAAATTCCAAGTAATATTTCAGAACTAATGAATATTGGTAGCTATAACTTTAAAAAAAGCAGCCTGATCATATATTCAAACAGCAAAGATATCAACATTTAGGCAGTCAGGAAAGACATGTTTATACAATGATATTTTGAAACAGGTTGAACATAAACAGCATATTTAAAACATTTAGCCCATTGCAGTTTTTTTTCCCTCTGCACAATCCTTTCTGCAGTCTCCCAAGTGGGTATAACTCTTTACATAATAATTAGTGCAAAAATATTAGGAGAAGCCCCTCTATTACAGCAACTTTCTTTTTTAGAGGGGAAAAGTGCTCCTGAAGGAATAAATGTTGCAAATCCACATGATCCACTTTTCAGAATTATTCATTTTGTCAGTAGCGCTTGCTCTTCTCTGAAGCCAAACCCCCATTGAGGGTACTCTGAGTTACCACCAGGTAAGCCTCTACCCAAAGGAGGCCTAAATCAATTAGTATCCCCTTCCTCCGAATAAACTGCCACTCTTGAAGAGCTGAAGTGTTTCTGGACACCCACGTTTCTCCCCCTTTCTGTTTGAATAATTCCATGAAGTGATACCTCTGGAGCAGCCGGAGTATTGTGCTGACAGTCAGCTGTCATTCCAAGCTCTTTGGTCTGACAACCTCAGGCATTCAGGCTGGGATTCATGAGTTTTCCCTTTCTCTTGATATTTAAAAGGAGCTGGGGGTTGGGTGAGTATATCAGAGGCTTCAACTGTGAATAAGACTTTTGTTTTTCTCTTCTGCTGCCTGACTGTGTCAAATGCAGTATGCCTTTCGTGCAGTTTCTCTCTTTAGAGAGACTCGCCTGGGCCAGCTAGTTAGTATTCAGAAACAAGCCAAAGAGGATAAAATCCTTCTCTCCAGCTTTCTGAGACTGCAAATAAGCGTTTAGACTAAAACTGGCCCGGTGGAAAAAAAAAAAAAAAACCTTTTGCCATCGTTGACTTGGACCTGCCAATACAGTCTCCTTCCAAATAGCATAAAAGAGAAATATCTCGGCGGTAGGAGGAATAGATGACAGTTAATACACTTGTAGTGTATTTGCTCAAAGAGAGCTTACCAGTGTGCTTTACTCTGAACTGTAGGATTTGCCATTTAATCTTGTTTACTTATTGTAATGAGAATCAAATGGGGACGTTAGCAATAGAAATGAAAAATTCATCCTTTCTTCATCTGTAATAGAGTCAGTTCTCAGAAAGACAGAGATCAAAGGAGCCAGCAAATCTGTTCTTATTTCATTTGTTGCAGATATTCTTGCTCAGAATATATCCATCACTTCCCCTTCTCCTAGAGCAGAAAATCAAAGAATTTGGATGGCAGAGTACTCAGAAGCATCTGCAGGGAGAAGTCAAAAAAATCAAGATGGCAGTTATTAAGTATGTGATTAAAGTTATGCCTTTTATTTATATGTATCATAATTTACATAAAAATGGGATGGGGCACTATTGTATCTGTATCACTGTGGCTGCCATCTTAATATTTTTCACCTCTCCTGTGGATGTTTGTTTGTTTGTTTTTGGAGTGGGGTTTTGCAGAAAGGAGGACACATACTCTGGAAAAAAAGTGGTTTTACCGGCTACGGGGACACTTGGATTAACATTAACATTTCTGCTAATCATTTGACTCATTGGATAGCATTAGGTTTCTCACTAACTCCCTGGCACATTGGTCCTAATTTGCTATTACTTAGAACAGCTCCAACCAGTATAAACTATAATGTTGAATGAGCATTTATACAATCATTTTCTTACAAGCTGAGGAATTTCAGTACCTTTTTTTTTCAATTGTCTTATTTTGTGTTCATTACCAATTTATATAGCATCTTGCTGGGTGAAGCATTTTGGAGACTCCCTATTCTTGCACACTTGTTTGTGCTAATTTGATTGGTGCTAATGAAAGTGTTATTCCGTTACAGACATGGCAAGGTTATTTTTTCATGAACGTATAAAGTATAGCTATTTTTATAACTTTACTGATCCTTGCAAGAATTTGTAGAAGAGGCCAATGTATTACATCTCCATTTCACTGGAGCAAGAGTGCTGCAGATATAGGAAAATTTAATTATACCAAAAATATATAATATGTCCAGCTTCGTTTCCAGTAAGAGCTCAGGAATTAGTCCTTTCTTGGGATTGACCTGATAAAATTTTCTCTTTTCTTCTCCCCAGTCTAGTCAAGAACAACTTATTTTTCCTCAGAAGGAAATGTATGTGTGTATGTGTTTCTAGCTAGCTATCTACACACACACACACACACACACACACACACACACACATTTTATTGATATAAAAATCTAATTTGGCCAAACCAGAACAGACAAGTGGGGCAGGATTTCCAATCCTTTATTTTCTAATAACACTATCATCCTTTGGCCCATTCTGATTATGCTCTGCTATACTCAAGGTCTACCTTACACTGTAATTGTAATTGTAATGTAAATTGGTTTTAGTCTAAAATGCAAAAATCCAAACAACCACTAGATGGCAAGAAATAATAGATACAGAAAATTATATTTCTTTGTTGCCATCTTTGGATCATCAATGTTCTGAAGCCCAGACCTATCTTTCACACAATCCATTGAAGCTGTTATATAAAAAGCCTTGTAGCGGTTCAGCTCCAATTGAATTTTGTCTAAATCAACACAAATTTTATGGAGATAAAATAAAAACCAACCTAGTGTAGGATTATGTTAATATTTATATTCATCTTCATATCAGTTTTCATATCTAATTATTTGCTAACTTCCTAATGAAATGGCATACTCACTTTTTCCCTAGTTCTGCTGGCAGCATCCACATTTCTTTTTCTACATGTCCTTTATAAATATGGAAAAATGTGTGTGTGTGTGTGTGTGTGTGTGTGTATTTTGTGTTAACTTTTCATGTAAAAAGAACACAACATTTCTTTCAAGAATCTATTAGGAGTTGATAAGACAAAAGCACTTGATTGCAAACCAGCTGGGTGTAGTTGAGGATACTATTTTGAAATGTATAATTTTTCTTAAAATTGCACATAATCTAATTGTATCTCCACTGCCTGCATTGCTCTCTTCTGTGATTACTATAATAAAGAATTAGTAGGCACAATTGAGTAGGAAGGTCCTTTGAAAAAATTCCATTGAAAAGTTGGGAGCAATGCACAATCATAGTGGTGCACATGTGCAGGCCTATTCATTTCAGTTGAATTTCTGTAGGATTACTTCAGCTTGGGATGTGCCTTCTATCATGTGAGATTGTAACTCCTAGCGTTAAAATAAAAGAATATAAATTTAAACTGGAGATTAAGAAGAATTGAATTGCTATGCTCCCAAACCTATATATTTCATTTGGAACTGTGTTTTTGAAAGATCCAAAAAAATTAAGAACAAGTTTAATCACAGGCTCTTGAACAGGGCACAATTAGCTAGACATTACATGAAGTTATAAGTCATGATTAACATCTTATGGGAAGACCAACATTGTATATAGTGTAATGTGTATGAATCCAATTTTCTTTTCCAACTTAAACACATTTTTAATTTTTTCTTCAGTAATTTTAACTACGTAATCAAACTTGATCAACCACAAGCTGCATCACTCTCCCTATTTGGTCTTTAAGGACACTTAAAGAGCACTTAAAAGAAAAAGAAAATTCAACCCAAAGCAGTAGCAACCCGAAGCATGTGAAAGGTTGTGCTTTTAATAAACAGGGGTACAAAAGATACTGATTTGTTTTTTTCAGAGGAGATTAAATAACCTAGTACCTTTTGAAATCATATTCAAAAACAGACATTGAAGCATAAGCGTAATAATTTCAACATTACTGAAAAATTCAGCATGTGTGCTTTTCTACTAAATGAGGATGCTAAACAATGTTGGATTGTTTAATGACAATATATAATCCAAGACATACGCCAACACAGGTATTAACTTCTCTTTTCTCTCTTTTGACTGATGCATTATGCCTCCCATGTCTACTTTAAGGGTTATCTCACTGCTTCTGAGGCAAATGGGAGTTTAAGTAGGCTTTTAACAGAAAAGCATCTGTGATCGGCCCAGGAGTATCATCAAACCTCATATCTCCTGCAGTTTGTAAACTCTAACCTGCTGCATAGCTGTGGCTGATACAAAGCTAAGACTTCTAGTCCTTTAAGCTTAAAGCAGAGTAATTAAGATGAGAAAGAAATACAAACAAATGGGTTTCTGTAAACAATACATGGATGATCTACATAGGAATTACTGGTAGCTATTTTAAAAGAATATTGATGATCCAGGAGATGGTCCTGTTGCAGATTTGAAGAAGCTTCATCCAAAATTGAAATCCACCAATCATAGCAAAATATCTGTGCATTGACAATATTTCCATCTACCAAAAGGTCACACTACTTTGATCTGCAGATCTACTTCGCATTATACTACACTAATCAATATTTTTTAAGAGATTGCTACAATGACTAAATATTAAAGAAGAACCTTTCTGAGCTTGATATCCTTCAGATTAATTGTGCTTTTTTTGGCGTGCTTTCAAATGTTTTTGATTCCCAATAACAGTCTGAAATAGTCCCTGCAGTTTTCTTGGCAAGAGTTCAGAAGTGATTTGCCATTACCTGCTTCCTAGAGCTGGGCGAGGGTGACTGGCCTAAAGTTACCAGCTGGCTCATACCAAAAGTATCCGTGCTTTTAAATTCATGCAAAATCATAATCTTTTCTTTATGTTCTGAAAGTATTTTTCAGTAGGTGGAGAAACATTTAAGCCATTTCAATTTCATGTCAGCTATCCCAGATATGCATGGTAAAGAAGGAAAGGCTGTGGTTCATTATTTGAACTGACTCTAAAGAAAACATTTTAGAAAGTCTGGTGACGTCATTTTCTTTGTATGTTGAATACCAGGGCTTCCATACCGTGAATGTTTTGTGTATGTAATACATAATGAATTCATTTATAAGCTATGCATAGACTTTATGTTTGAAGTAGGGCACAGCCTTAGTAAACTCTGGAGTTCTCTCAAGAGTGATAAAATCAAATTACAAGTAAGAAGGATGAAAACTGGGTTCTTGTTGGTAGTGTCTGTATAATTAAATTGGCCTTATCAATGAAGTATGATTTTAACCAGGATGGTTTAGATTTGTTTGTTTGCCACCAAGTTTAAGAAATAGACATGCTATTTCCCTGTAAGCTGGACTAGAGCAGCTGTAGAAGTTCAGGAAGCTTAAATTGCTTATCACATCATGTGATAAGAAATATAGAAGGGTAAATAAAAGATTAAAAGACAGGCAAGCAGGCAGACCAGTGGTGGTATTCAAAATTTTTTACTACCGGTTCTGTGGATGTGGCCTGGTGGGTGTGATGTGGCTTGGTGGGCATGGCAGGGGAAGGATACTGCAAAATCCCATTCCCTTCCCCAGCCCACTAACCTGCTTTCCAGCTCCATTCTCCTGTGCAGGGCAACAAAAGAAGACCCAGCCAATCAGCTGGCACTGGGGAGGCAGAGAATAGATGGGACAGAGCCAGTCAGAGGTGGCATTTACTGTTCTCTGAACTACTCAAAATTTCTGCTACTGGTTCTCCCGAACTGGTCAGAACCTGCTGAATATCACCACTGCAACAGACAAACAGAGAAATGAACTTCTTACACAATTTTCTGCTGCCAGAATAAACACAAGGAGGTCCTGAATTTCTATCTTGTATTATATAGTTTCATGATGACTAGTAGATCCCCATATTTGAAATCAGACCAGCTAACATTAAATTACCTGAATGGGTACATATTTCTTTGTCCTTTGCACTATGTTGCATGCTCTTCTGTATTTGGGGATACAGTTCCCAGCTCAAAAACAGTATAACTAAAGATAAAAAGAGGATATTTCATGATAAGAGACTCTTGGCATTGCATGTATTGTGCTTAAATCTAAAGAACTTGGGGAGGAGGGGACAAAGAGGTATGGTTAAAAAGTATGAAGATGCAAAAAGAAATGAAGAAAAACATGAATTAAAACCTAAAACTGGCACAAGTTGAAAAGAAAAAGAAATGTTTCTTGTTGTTTATTGCCTATTTGCATTTGTTGTCATTTGCTGCAACTCTCTTCTTGCATGAGGAGTCTGCTTAGCAAAAGAAAAACAGTTAAAAAACAAACAGAAACATCACTGGGCCACAAGACTACTTCACAAGTTTTCTCACAAGACTACTTCACAAAGTTGTTGTGGGGAAATAGAAAGGAAGAGTATTAAGCAGGGATGGGATTCTACCAGTTCACACCTATTCACTAGAACCAACTGTGAACATTCTAAACAGTTCAGAGAACCAGTTGTTAGAAGAAATTACTGACCTAATCCTGTAAGGAAGGCAGGAAGGAAACATTCTGGTGTTGCTTACAGAAACTGCCTCTCCGTTAAACCTTATTACATTCTTGGCAGGACTAGACTACCTGTCTCAGGAATGTCTCTGGAGTTTTTTTCCCCTTCTTTGTTGGTACTTTGCTTGTGTGGAGTGACCATTCAAAGTTACAACAGTGCTGAAAAAAGTGACTTATGACCATTTTTCACACTTACGACTGTTGCAACATCCGCATGGTCATGAGAGGCCAGGCAAGGAGATGCGTGCCTCGATGTGGCTGATATTGAGTTGGCCATACCCAGCCAATAGCATGATCACCAAGCCATGTCCACCCAGTCTCATGACCACCAAGCCATGGCCACCACCTAAGCCACACCATAGAACCGATTATTAAAAATTCGAATCCCACCCCTGGTATTAAGTATGCTTGCTGAGATAGATGGATGGATGGATGGATGTAGATGATAGATAGATAGATAGATAGATAGATAGATAGATAGATAGATAGATAGATAGACAGATGATAGATTATAATAAAAATATAATAAGCCTTAAGAAGAAATGTATACAAAGACAGAATCAAGAAGACAGCAAGAGATAGCAAATGCTGCCTCTGCAAAGAACTGAGGAAACAGTAGATCACCTAATCCTAGGTATTTGATTGCAAGATTGAAATCAAATTTGATTGCAAGATTGCACAGACTCACAAACTGTGGCATGATAAAATAGCAACAATGATGCACTGGAATACAATTTGACTGAAAGCAAGAAATGGTGGCCCACAAAACCGACAACATAATAGAAAATGAAGAAGCTATAGGTCTCTGGGACTTTAGAATTCAAACAAACAAGCACCTTACCCAAACACCTCAGACTTAATTATTGTTCCTTTTTTTAAAAAAAAGAGTGGATGTTGCAATACCTATAGACAGCAGAATGAAAAACAAAGAACTAGAGAAACTCATAAAATACAACGATCTGCAAATAGGGTAGTATGACTGTGACAAAAGAAAGTGAAAATAGTGAAAGTATAAGAGACACATTAGGTACAATCCCAAAGCATCAGGAGTATCCATTGAACACCATCAGCATTGACAAAATCAAAATCAGTCGACTATAGAAGGCAGCATCTCTTGGAGCATCTTACATTTTGGAATGATATGTTTTTATTAAACAATAACATCTTCTATCCCAGTTCCTTCGGAGGAACAAATAAATAAGTGAGGACAAGATAAAACCCAATTCAACTTAATTTAACTCTACTGAGTATATAGCTACTTATGATGCATTTAATTATTTTTTATTTCTGTTATATTGAAAATTACAACTTAGAGACAAATTTTAAATAAAGCATCTGGGTACCTCTATAGGGATTCATGATTAGTTTGGAGGTTTGAGCTGTGAATACCAATATCTGTTTTTTTTTAAAAAAATGGCTTATTTGTGTTTCTGGTCTATTCTAGCTAAGTATAACCTATATTTTCTTTCTGAAACAATGTCAAAGGATGCTGCACCTAACAAAAAGAATTAGCTATGGAGTTTTTAAAAAATTATCTGTATTGCATGGTGATTGGAAAGCTCTGACCTTTAAAACATCATGAAAGATTACAAATATTTAGAGGTGAGTCTTCTTCTATTGCAGCCTAAAAGAGCTGATGTATTATCATGTATGGCTGAAATATCTTTATTTAGAAGCTTCATGGTTGCTTGACAAGGAGTCAAAATTCAGCTTTTATCTGTTTATGCTCAAATGTTAGCAAGTGTCAAATCTCAGACTAGGCCAGGGAAAGATTGAAATATATATATAAAGTAATACATGAATTCAGAGAAGGGTGAAACAAACATCTCTATAATAAGCAATACTTTAAGTCACTAGTTTCAAGCTCATCATTTGTATATATGTGTATACACATATACATATGTGTGTGTGTATACACATATAAAGTCATACATGTAGGTATGTAGGTATTTGTGCTCAATTTTAGAAACGTATTATTAACAAATACTATGTAGGTAACATTATTCAGAATATCAGTTCTTACTGGATATTAATAGATATTTGATCATAACTTCCTGCATTTTCCACTAATGCTTATGATGTCTTATTAAAAATTGGTCAAGACATTTGCAGTTGCTCTTAAATGTGCAAACCAGAAGACTCTAATAATGACTCCAGTAGAACATGTTAAGCTGCAATGTGGAAATAAAGCATGATAAATAAAAATTAGATGAATGCAGCTCTTTTTTTCAAGGAGACTCAGCAGGGATGTGCACATTTTTGATCAGGAGATGAAAGTAGAAGAGGTATATCCACAAGAGGAGTGAAAAACAATCAAGAGTTTATCCTAACCATGTGATTGACATCTTGTCCTATTTAAAGTGCATGTTTTTAAAAAAGGTTAAGATTTCAATCACATAATCACAGCTCCCCCTTTGATTTTTTTTCACTCTCCTTGTGGATATCCCTGAATCTGAAGGGAATTGAGCAATTCTGATAATCCACGGGATTATTCAAATCAATTAATCTATTTAAATTCAACAGGACTGAATTTGCATGGGAGTGCAGAATTATTTGAGAGTACTGTTATCTTTGCCTATGGACATGAATTTTGTGTCCAACCTTATTATTTGCCATGGTAGCACAGTGGTTAGAATGCAGTATTGCAGACTAATTCTGCCGACTGCCAGCAGTTTAATTCTCACCGGCTCAAGATTGACTCAGCCTTTCATCTTTCCAAGATCGGTAAAATGAGGATCCAAGATTCTTGGGGACAATACGCTAATTCTGTAATCACTAGGAGAGGACTCTAAAGCACTATGAAGTGGTATATACGGTAATTCTAAGTGCTAATGCTATCTAGCTATCTTAGCATAAATAACTCCAGTAGAGTTTTTATTCAGTCTTGAAAGTGAAATAAACTCATAGAGAAATAAATGCTGTACTTCAACCTATGACCACAATTCCATTTAAAAATTAGGTTTTGTAAGAAAGAAACCTGTGGTTATGTAAAATGACTTCTACAGCTAAATACTGGATTAGTTTATTCATTTATCTGAATGTAGAAGACTGAAATACAATCAAAAGACACGTTCCTACCCTGTTCTTTCTTTGAATGGGAATCTATTTCACAGGATAACTGATATTTTTAAAAAATTACAAGTATTATATTCCTCAGGTTACTTTTTATATAGTTATCTTTTTAATATATGAATTATGCCATCATTTCTATGCTTTGTTTCTATTATAATGAAGTATAATATCTCCATCTTAGGCCTCTCAAAAGTCAGTAAAAAAATAAAAGCATTGCCAACAAATTAACATGGCATCTTTTTTTACTATTTTAAGAATTACCATCCAAAAATTTGGCTGACACAGAGAAATATATTTATTTGAAACTTAACCATGGCAAAATCATGTAATTTTAAATCAGTTCTGCTCTAGACACAGCAGAATAAGGAGTATAACTAGGACTCCAAGCTAGGCAACTATTCTTAACAGTGGTGGAATTCAATTTTTTTTACTACCGGTTCTGTGGGTGTGGCTTGGTGGGTGTGGCAGGGGAAGAATACAGTAAAACCTCCAATCAGAAGTGGTATTTGCCAGTTCTCCGAACTATTCAAAATTTCCGCTACCGGTTCTCCAGAACTGATCAAAACCTGCTGAATATCACCTGTGTTGTGTCTCTTTCCTGAAGTTGTGCTATATCAAAAACAAAAAAGGATAATTTTAAATGCTTCTAAGTTCTCAGTAAGACAGTCAGACCATCTTTAACAAAATTGACCTCCTACTAGATAGTAGAATTAGAATTCTTTTATTGGCCAAGTGTGATCTGACACAAGGAATTTGTCTTGGTGCAAATGCTCTCGATATACATAAAAGAAAAGATACCTTCATAAACAGTCAAGAATTATAAGGTACAACACTTAATAATAGTCATAGGGTACAATAAGCAATCAACTCATACTAGGAAACAGTCAATATAAATTGTAAGGATACAAGCAACAAAGTTACAGTCATACAGCCACAAGTGGGACGGGATGGGTGATAAGAAGTGATGAGAAGATTAGTAGTAATAGTAGTGCAGACTTTGTAAAGACAGTGGACAGTGTTGAGGGAATTATTTGTTTAGCAGAGTGATGGCATTTGGGAAAAAACTGTTTTCTGGTGTGCAGTGTTCCATAGAATCATTTTGAGGGAAATAGTTGAAACAGTTATATCTGGGATATGAGGGATATCAAGGTAATTAAACATAATTATATCACTACTATGCTTTCATACATCTCTGTGTGTTCTGGTTTATTTATTTCTTCTTCTTTTTTTGCTTGATTGGACAATTGTGGATACCAACAATAATGCACTTTTTATTGTTTCTCTACTTACTTTAATCCCAATGATCTCTACAGCATTACCACCTTCATTCATTTGTACTTCTGAGAAAAATACCACAGAATTTTAAGTATGCAGGGAAATTCTTACTCCCCTTTATTGATTCTGTCTTTTTTGGCATAAATTTTATTTATTTTTATTTGCTGTTTTCCTGTCATGTAGGACATCCCACTAGGACTTTGTTACACAAGTTAAATCTTAGTTGTATTATTAATTCCTCCTATTTCATTAAAAACATTTCTATACACTTCTTAGTAATACAAATCTCAAATCACTTCCTATATGCTGACAACCATGAATTTTATGGTGAATGTTCTTTCTGGTTCCTATACACTTCCTCTGGTTCCCACACAAACACACACCAGTTCAATTTAAAGCCCTTCTAATGCATGCTTGCCATGCTTTGGCCAAATATATATTTACTTGTCCTGATGAGGTATAATCATTTCATGCCAGCAATCGATCATGTAGATTACTCAGACAAGCCAGAAACCAAATTTCTTCCCTAGTACCATTTGTGTAATGAGTTATTGCCCGCAATAGTCTTTCCCTTTTACATTCTCTTCCATGGATTGAAAAGATAGACAAGAATATCTCTTGAACTCCTATGGCCTTGAATTTCCTTTTATAAAGTCCAGACTCTGGTGATAACAGTTATATATATATATATATATATATATTGTTGTATCATTTATCCCCAGATAAGCAGAAAGAGATCATTGTCAACATCCTTCCTAAGTCTTGGAAGTTTTAACACATCCCTGATCTTTGCTGCAGGCAGATGGAAACTTCAAAAGCCATTGGGCCTGATTGCCACACATGTCCTTCATTTCCTCATTGTAGTGAGTCACTATATGACTCTTCTCTTTTTCTTCCTACAGAACAAAGTTATTTATTATTTATTTATTTATATCCTGCTTTTATTATTTTTACAAATAATTTATGGCACTGTACATATCCAGTGCAACTTCCTCTTCCTATTTTCCCCACAATGACAGTCCTGTGAGGTGAGTTGGGCTGAGAGAATGATTGGCTCAAAGTTAATTTTTAGGGACCCCCGTCTTCCATTTTGCAGTCTCTTTTTCTTCCACTCAGTGCTCACAGCCCCTTTTATCTATGGAAGCTTGAAAATTGTTTATTAGTTCCAGCAGTGTAGAATATCTTCTACTCACTTGCTCTTGGTTGTTTTTTAATCCCTGAGCTTGCTCCTTTTTTGACTATCTTACTTCAAGTATCTTCCACTGGCAGTTTTTCTTATAGAGTGTTATTTCTTTGAAATGACAAATCCTTATCCTTTCTCATCAGCTGAACTGTGAGCATTTGATGCCCTGATCTTTTGACTTTTTTCTTCAAGGACAGCAATGATTTTCCATTTTCTGTAAATATATGGCAGATTATTTTTAGGAAAGAAGACAGGCCTCAAAATATTGTAGACCATAACTGGAGGTTCCTGTCTATGTTCATTTTTTTTCTTAGTGCATCATTCTTTTTTCTTAGTGCATCATTCTTTTTTGTACTGCATCAATAATATAAATTGTTTTATGCCTTCTTGTTCAGTTCCAACTTCCAAGGCTTTCAGTTTAGCCAAGCATAAACCCTTGAAATAAAGGGAATATATGAGAAACTCTGCATTAAACATCTCTGGAAAGTTCCTGTCCTTCTTCAATAAGCTCACTTCCTGGAAATCAGCTAACTTATATCCCTCTTATAGTCTCTGCTTACTATCGAAGAAAACAATCACTAAATCAGTCAAAATGGGCAACGAGTACTTCTCAGAACACTGAAACAGTCAGGTGTATTCTGTGCTACTTACAATTGAGTGGTAGTAAAATGTTGCTTCTTGAGCTGTTCTTTCTCTTTCTCAAATCTTTCTCTTGCTGTATTAGGCATACCAAATGAGTCAAAAGACAAGGATTAGCCTCTATCATGGCTGCCTTGTTAAAGTTAGTTTAACTCAGCATATGATTTGATCTGTTTGTGAATAAGTTAAAAATAACTGATTCTTAATTCACTAATTAGCTAAACATGATTCTGAGCAATTATACATTGGTATATATCAGTGATGATAAACCTTTTGTGCATACACCCCCAAAATGCAATGCATGTACCCATCCATGCATGTGAGCATGCTCCCACATGTGCACATGCATCCCCATGCATGCAAGTTTGCCCCCGCATGCCTCCCATCCCCACATATGTAACCTTCCCCCCCCACATGCACAGCTGAGACCCGAAGAAGAGCTAGAAGTGCATGCGCGCATGCACAGCAGAGCTGAGCTGCGGCAATGGCACACATGCCCACAGAGAAGGCTCTGCATGCCACCTGTGGCACGTGTGCCATAAGTTCACCACCACTGGTATATAAAGTCAATATAAAACAGAATTTTTTTTAAAAAAAAAAAAAACCTAGAAAGGGGTTAGATATCTAAAATGATGGTTAAAAAAATTTTATGGTGCAAAATTCTAAAACAGAAATTGTTTTTTATTTTTGTTTATTTCCCAGATGTCCTTGGCAAATAAAAAATAAAAAAATTCAGATCTTCAGTCAATGACATTTTTTGCTGGCATTCTCATTACATTCCATTTTTCTAAAATCAATATAAAGCAACTTAACAGCCCTTGAGGTAGGCTTACAATCGTTATGTCAACAAACTCTGGAAAAAATGTCTTTTTTAAATAAAAAGATGTCTTGTATATGACATTTTTTTTAAAGTGGAGACAAGTTTTGTGAGACTTAGAAATTCCACAGTCAAATTATAAATGAAGAAGATACTGGCAGCCAGCAAACTCAGGACTGTCTGTTTGGGAATTTTTCCTCTTAAGGGAAAGGAAGGATTTGCCAAAGCTGTATGAAGGGTTCTTCCTGGCTGAAACATTTGCAGTAAGGCAGATACCGCTCTTCTGGAAACCAAAGGCAGGCAGAAAACAAAACTTTTCCAATATTATTATCCAGCTTGGATATACCTAATTAGTATATGTTGTCAATGCTGCCCCTCCTTCACCAGCCATAGCCTGAATGCATTGAGAATGTCTTCTTAAAACTTCAGGCCTACCCCTTCCACCCCTACCGCCACCCCAGTGACAAGAATATTAATGCACCAACCCTGACATATCTGTTTCAGCTCATACATATGCAACGCCTTTGTTTTCAGAGATTTATGTCAGACTTTGCTGGAGTGAGGTATTCTACCGTTTTAGATAATAGCATGCCAAAGTGATGTTATCAGGCACATTCACCATTCACTCCGGAAAAAAGGAGGAATGTCCCTTCTCTTCCCCTCCTTCCTATCTTCAGTGCTGAGAAACTGTTATTTATCTTTATTTAATGTTTTTTTTTTTTTTTTCTGGGGGGAAATGGTATATTTTTAGAAGAAGATTATGGTCATCCCATGGATTATCTTTTAATTAAGAATGTATGAATTGTGCCCACCTTACCGCAGCAAATGTCTTGCTGGTAATAAAGTTTAAACAGACTGACTTAATTTAACCATGTCTAGTCACCAGGGTAACATGTGGAAGTGTCTTTGATCCACCTGTAGATCTCCTGTTCTTTCAAACTCTGTCTCTCTTTTGCAACTTTTCCCTAGGAGGACCAGCTAAGATGAATTACAGAAATTGGATTTTTTTTTTTTTTTGCTCATTCTCTTTTTTTTCCCCAAGAGCTCTTTTCTCCCTTTCTTTCTTTTCTCCTTTTTCTACCACTCCCTGCATCCATCTTTGGACTGGTTAAAGCAATGGGGAACTGTTTTTTGTTGTTGTTTTTTTATAAAACAAAGCTGAAGGAGCCAAAGGCCTGCTAGATCAGGAAGGAGAGAGAACCAAAACTGTTGTAGAAAAAGCAAAGGTTAGAAGAGGGCAGCTAAGACCAGTGTAAAGCAGAAGAGGGCACTAGTTAACTGACCTATTTCAGCCACTGAGTCTAACAGAGCAGCACAAAATAATTTCCCATATAGGGCAGTAAAAAACTCAGTTGTTTTTTTCTTTTCTAAAATAAATGCCATTTATTATTATTTAACCACTGAAATTTATGGTCTGACTTTTGCGGTTCTTATCCATATTTAATTTAGCCTGATGATTAATTAAATAATCAGAAAAGAAGTGCAGTCCTGACTTAAACCTTCACACAATTGTCTTGGCTCCACTCAAAATACATTTCCTTTTTTGAGGCATTCAGTCATTGTGAATTTCTCAAATCCATTTTGGTAGCAGAAAAATTAGTATTTCTCATTTCTCTACACTCTTATAAAGACACTTATTGGCATGAGAAACTGAAATATATTGACAGGAAGCTGTAAGTAGATGAATGTGTCTGTAACTATTTAAAAATTGTGAATGTTTGCCACGAATATTCAGAATTCTACTAGTTAAGATTGGAATGTATATGTTATTTATAGGACAATTAACTTAGCACCTTGACCCTGCTTGAGTAAAGTAATAAGCCATGTTCAAGCATTACCATCCAAAAGCTACAGTACTACCTAGAGACAAGAGAGTAGGACTTACACATTAGTTGAAAGTTGTCCTGTCAGCCATGCTACTTGAACCACAGGCCACCATACATAAACTCCTTGCAACAACTAGAAAGGATATCTGTGTGACCATCTTAGTATGAAAATGTTTCAGGTTGTAGGACTTGCAGCATACAGGCTAATTCTGATCTCATGAGGCATCTGCCCCATTCAGCTACTCAGCATACAGACATCTTCCTTGAATACAAGGTTTTTAAAGAGCTTCTGTTGTTGTGGGAATGGGAGGGGTGTAGTCCCATTCTCTACATGAGAGCCCTTCATATATATAGTTCTACGCATAGTAGAAAGGTTTTTTTTTTTTAGACTCTTGGAGAAAAGCAAGACCAATCAGCTGAAAAAAATAAAATAAATGAGCTGAAAAAAGTAAAATTGGTTAGTATCCTGAGAGACATGAGAAAAGAATTCTAAAAAAGAGTGAACGGGAAAGTGCTCATATTAAAGAAAAACTAGCCAGAATCTTTACAGTTAGGATAATAAACTGTAATAATCCTATAGTTGTCACACACTATTGTCCATAATATTACAAAATAGTGTCAATAAGTTTTTGTATCTTCTGAAACCATTTAGCAAACTACATTATAAACAAGAATCGTGAAGTAAAAAGATAGTTGATGCTATCTTTCAAAATGTTTCAAAGTCACAGTGGAATGTAGAAGAAGATAACAAGCATTTAAAATGAGTTCTTTTAGTGGATGAAATCATACAGACAAACTTTCCCTCATTCAAAATTTATTTGCCTGCTTTCCTTTTTTCCATCGCCTCTCATGACGCTCCAGAATTTGTATTAGAGACTACCCGGTTTGCAGGAACAATTTTTTAAATAAATGCTGGATGGGAATTGATATGAAAAATGCTTTTTCCTGAACAGATATTCATCATAGTTTTTTTCCCCTTTCTTTTCCATACACCTGGTGGACTGCAAGAACGAATTCTATTCTTCCATAAGTGGTACTGTAATTTCTGAAATAAAATATTCCAAACAGGAAGTGGAATACCACAAGTCATTTCCTGTTCTGGGAGAGTTACTTGGGGGAAATTATCAAATCAGAAGGGCCATTTCCAGGAGATATATAAAATGCTTCTGGGAATACTCAAATGTTTTGTCCCCAGAATGGTGAATTTGGCACATGTGGTACTTCATGAATTGCCTACTTTTTGTGCCAAAAGATAGAGCCACTAAATATAAAACAGGAAGTAATTTGCTTTTTAACATAATGCCTCAATGTAAGCATAGTTGACTTCAAAAAGCTAGTTATTATCTGAATGGGAAAACAGTCTGTACACTGGCCTTGAAAGAAGATTAAAAAAGAAAGAAAGAAAAAGAAAAAAAAAGTAGGCAATTGGAGAATGCTTGTGATATCTTATTATCTTGCAAATCCTTCCTTTGCATACAATCCTTTTCTTCCTTTTCCTTAATTTTTATTTTTATTTTTTTGTTATCTACTGCCATGTTTTCAGGAAAAAAATGATAGAGGAGGCAGATTTACAGTACAAGAAAACTAATTTTGCAGTTTTCATTATTTAGAAATAAAGACATCACTCAAGATGGTCAGTTCAAACAAAATGTTTGAGAAAGAACAAACATAGTCAAGGAGAAGCCAGACGCTCAAGTGTTCAAAGATAAGGAAAAGATGCTGTCTGAAAAAGCATTGTTCAGCTTTCACGAAAGTTGTGTCATCCAGGTTCATAAGTAAGGTTGGTATGGGAGCCAATGCATTTGAGAACACAAGGTTGTGGATGGTTGATCTGGACAGAGCAAATCAATTATTTCAATACACTGAAATAATTATTCACAATACATAATAATGAACCTTGCCACTGTTTAGATGTTTGATGCTCCTTCTAGGTCTGTAGCTGTAGAGATTTAAGTATTTTTTTTCTTTCATCTCTATGCACCTGAACATCATCATGATATGCAATATCTAACCCTCAAAATAAACTAAATGCAGATGTGTCTTGCCCTGAATCAGACTCTTGCTACAATAACTTGTTTAATAGCTGCACAGTTCTTCCTCCTGTGAGATAATCTCCTGTGAATTAACTGCTATCAGGTTATAACTTGATAACTTCTGCATATTCCTGATAGCTGAGTCGGTGATTTCTTTTTCTTTGGCACCTCTATCAAGCCCATTTAGTTTCAGTTATATTTAATAGATCATTATAACACTATAAAATTATTTTTTTCTGGGTGAACATCTCATGAAAAATACATGAGTTGTAACTTTTCCAAAACAATAGGATTTTTCTCCCTCTTTCAAGCAAAGACAAATGTTCCATATTGTTTCAAGCTTAAAGTTCAAGAGGCAGTTTTGGCAGTTAGGAGGAAGACCTGTATCCACTTGAAAAAGCTCTCTTGTTAAACATCATGTTGCACAAAATGTGCAGAATAGTTTAAAGGTCAGGTATTGACAGCTTTGAGCTGCTTATGTTTCCCTAATGACCCCAATTATACCCAAGCTGAGTAAGTAGTCAATAAACAATAGCATTAACCTATGGAGAGAAAAGTATTTATTTTACATATCCAAGACAATGGGCAATCTCTGGGTTTATCATCAAATGAAGAGGTGAGTTCCCAGTCCCTTTGATGAATGAGAAGGATAATAGAGGGAGCCAAGGGTGTTTCAATCTATCAGCCCTGCCTAAGAAAGTTCAGGTTGCCCCCTCACACTAGGACACCTGTTAAGTTTGGAGCATGGGCGAGAAAGAATGGAGACGAGCCTGTGGAACGGTGAACTTCAACTCTTTATTTACATGGTGTGACAGCTCAAACTGGATGGCCGCTATAGCCTTCCTTATATAGGCAACCCAATTACTATTGAACCAATAACAATCCAGGAACGCTAGCTACGTTAACCAATATGAATGCCCCGTTAATGGCCAATCAGATTCCCCTGAATGGGCCAATCCGATCCTGCCATTAACAGCCAATCAGAAGTGCAAGGCCAGAACCCTGCACTTGACTCCAAGCTCAAGATAACTTTATTAAACCTTTATGCATTCACAACACCCCTTCCCCCTGGCTTCTGTTTACAGGGCACAGTTACATAGTCCTTAAGGTAGGACGGTTGCTTTATTAGTCTGCTTGATTTTCGCTGTGCATTTGGCTGCAATCTCGCTGAGGTAGATCGTTGTTTGGCGCAGGGGTTGCCTCTGGTTCAGAGTTCGCGTTTCCGTTGTCACCAACTCCCTGAGGTGAACCTACTCCCATTTCTGGTTCCAGTTCCTGTGTCTCTATTCCGCTATCGTTCCCTTCAAACGGGTTTTCGTCTAGTTGAATTTCGTCTTCTTCTGTATCTCCCCCCGCTCAGTTTGGTCATAAGGGAGTTCAGAAATGCCCGACCGGAGCCGTGATCGTAATTGATCGATATGGCGTTTCCATAGTCTATCGTCAAGGCATTGTACAATGTAGGATCTCTGGCCGGTTACACGGATTACTGTCGCCTCTACCCACAGCGGATCGCCCGATAGGTTTTTAGCGTTCACCAAATCGCCTACCTGGAAGGTACGGCATCAGCCGCTGGATCCGAATGGTTTTTCTGGTTCATAAGCTGGGTGTAACTGGTCGAGGTGGGAGCAGAGCTTTCATCCCATTAGCAGTTCGGCAGGAGTTTTGTTGGTGACTCTATGAGGTGTGATGTGATGTAGAAAAAGGATTCAGTTGATTTTGTTGTCGATGTTATCGTAGTCTAATTTCTGCAAAGTTTTCTTAACAAATTGGACCATGCGCTCAGCCCTGCCATTGGTCGCAGGGTGTGCAGGCGAGGTGAGCCGAATGCCGCGGTCAGCCAGGTACTGCTCGAAGGACAGCGCGGTAAATTGGGGCCCGTTGTCAGATACCAGAACGTCTGGTAATCCGTGGGATGCAAACAGTCTTTCCAATCTTTTGATGACTGCTTCGGTGATCCTGTTAGTCATGTGGTGAATCTCGAGCCAATTCGAGTAGGCGTCGACGGTTAGAAGAAAAGTGTGGCCTTTGGTCGGCCCAGCAAAGTCCAGGTGAATACGGGACCAGGGTCCCCGTGGTGTCTCCTATTCAGTTGGGATGCTTTTGATGGGGCATTGCTCACTTCCTGGCATCTGTGACAAGCTTTAACCCAATTCTCGATTTGCTTGTCGATGCCCGGCCACCATGCGTAGCTTCATGCGAGGGCTTTCATTCGCACGATACCGGGGTGGCCATCGTGCAAGGTTCTCAGTACTGCTTGTTGGAGTCGTTCTAGGATAACGACTCTATCACCCCAGATGATACAGCCCTTTTGAGAGAACAACTCTGTTTGTCGAGTCTTGAATGGTGCGAAGTCATCTGATAACTGGTCCCATGGCCATCCGCGTTCTACCCAGCTTAGGACTCGTGCTAAGGTGGGGGTCTCGTCTGGTTTCTCTCGCGATATCTCAGGCGGTTAATGGCAGTGCATGGAGTGTCTCAATCTGTAACATGGTTACCGTTGGTGTGGGGTAGTCGAGAGTCTCTGGAAGCGGTGCTCAGCTCAATGCGTCGGCATGGGGAATGGCTTTTCCTGGGCGGTATTGCAGCCGATAATTATAAGCAGCCAAGAATTCTGACCAGTGAGTCATCCTGGGGGATAATATGTAGGGAGTCGGCTTATCTCCGGCTATTATCCCCAATAACGGTTTGTGGTCAGTCATGATAGTAAAAGCCCGGCCATACACGTACTCGTGAAATCTGTTAACGGCAGATACAATTGCAAGGGCTTCTTTATTGATTTGGCTATAATTTCGCTCAGTTTTTGAAAGCGTCTTTGAAAAATATGCAACAGGGGCTTCGTTACCATTAGGCAGTACATGGCTCAAAATGGCGCCCACTCCGAAAAGCGAAGCATCACATGTGATATTTAACGGCAAAGTCTCATTGTACAGCATGAGTACAGCGTCAGAAGTTAGTAGTTTTTTTACATTACGGAACACCTGTTCTTCTTTATGACCCCATAACCAAATTGCTTTTTTGTCTAGTAAATGATGTAATGGTTCAGTGACAGTTGCTTTATGTGGTAGAAATTTTATAGTTATAAAAGTTGATAAGGCCTAGGAACGCCTGGAGATCGGCCTTGTTCCGAGGTCTGGGAGCATTTTTTATTGCTCTCAATTTACTGTCGGTAGGGTGAATACCCTGACTGTCAATTAGATACCCTAAAAACTCGACACGATCTGTACACAGTTTACACTTATTCTTTTTCACTTTAAGACCGGCATCTTGGAATTTCTGTAGAACTAGTTTTAAACGATCCCGTAAGATTTTTTTTGTAGGTGCAGCAATTAATACATCGTCAAAGTAGGGGACTATGCCTTTAATCCCTTGTAATAGCCTCTCCATAAGGCTCTGAAAAATTCCGGGGCTACACTGACTCCGAATTGGAGCCGGGTACATTTAAAGGCACCTCGGTGCATCACAATCGTTTGTGCCTGTGCCGTCTTTTCATCAACAGGTAGTTGCTGATATGCCTGAGCTAAGTCTAGTTTAGCGAAGACTTTTCTGCCCCCCAGGGAATGGAGGAGGTGCTGCACCACCGGCACCGGATATGCATTTTGCTGTAGGGCGTGGTTCAGGGTGGCCTGATAGTCCCCACAAATTCGAATTGAACCATCTGGCTTAATTGGTGTTATGATTGGGGTCTCCCAGGGAGAGTGATCGGTTGGCTTTAGCACCCCCTGAGCTATTAATTTATCGAGCTGTTCATCGATTTTTGGCTTTAAGGCAAACAGAACTCGACGGGGCTTAACGCGAATGGGAGCTATCTTTGGATTAAGGCTGAATGATATTGGGGTCCCCTTGTACTCACCTAATTTTTCCGCGAAGACATCCCTGAATTCATGGACGAGGTCCTCCTCCTAGTCACTGCCACTGACTCGATTTATGCCTGCCACTTCAATGCCAAGTGGCACGAACCATTGGAGGCCTAGCAGGCTAGGCCGATCTTTGTCGATCACAGTTAGCGGTAAGTACGCTGTGCGATTCTTGAATGAGACCCGGACTCGGTTGGATCCAATGACAGGGATTCGATTCCCTTGATAGTCCTTAAGAATAAGTCTTTGGGAACGGAGTTCTTGGTGCTGGATAGTGTGGATGAGCTGCTTGAGGGTCTTCCAGGAAACCATCGAGAGAGATGATCCTGAGTCGACTTCCATTTGGCAAGGCTGACTTTCGATGGCCACTGTAATTCGGATTTTCTTGGCATCCAAGGCAGAGGCATGACCGATAATGATCGTCTGGTGAGCCTCTTCTCGCTTCGTGGGGCGATTCAAAACTTGGTTTCTGTAGGAGTGGTTTACTGGTTCTCGCCTTACAGGACAGTTTCCTGTCGATTGGTGATAGTTAGCCCCTTTTGAGGCCTGGCCGGGTCCTTGGAAGCTTTGGCAGACCTGTCTGATGTGGCCTCTCTTCCCGCACTCATGGCAGAGCGCGTCATGGAATTTGCATTCGGACCTGGCATGGTTGGCTCCACAGCCGGCGCATGGGTGTAGGGACTTCGGGTAGGGGTCCCAGTCAGACCGCAGTCGATGGACCTCTTCTTCGCCGCTGTCTGACAATGAAGAGAGGTCCTCCTGGTGGGCCGTTGATAGCTGTCCCTCTGACTTGGGTAAAATGTCGCCTGTCGGTTGGTGTACCGGAGCGCGGTTGCGGCGTAATTGGGCAGCCGACTTCCTGGTTGCTTCTGCTGCAGTAGCATCAGCGATGGCATCAGCAAGGCTGATGTTGCCTTTCACCATCAGCTTGCTCTGCACGCCTG
The DNA here is from genome assembly GCA_033807585.1 of Hydrophis major. Classification (NCBI taxonomy): domain Eukaryota; kingdom Metazoa; phylum Chordata; class Lepidosauria; order Squamata; family Elapidae; genus Hydrophis; species Hydrophis major. Next base: position 327,315,931 of record CM066329.1, on the reverse strand, counting down.
GTGCATCTAATTCCAGAACTATTCGATCTCTCAACGCCTCTTCCAAATCGGCGAATCCGCAGAGGCCTCCCAGATTACGGAGGTCTGCTATGAAGTCGGTGACGCTTTCTCCTTTTCGCTGGTTTCTTTGATAGAACTCGTGCCGTCTCACAAGCGTGGGCACGGTCGGTGCGTAATGAGCTCTTAGTAGGGGTTCGAGGACGTCCCAGTCCATCACCTTTACTTCTGCAGGTTTGGCTAGTGCTTTAGCCATCTTAAATACGGTTGGTCCGCAATGCGTTAGGAATACCGCCCGTTTCTTCCCGGTTGTGGCATCCTTTAAATTGTTAGTTTCCAAAAACATTTGGAAACGATCCATGTAGGGCTCCCAGTCCTCTTGCACTGGGTCGAACGGAGCGGGTGGTACGACGACGACGGACATGGTTCTGTCGTGTTGCGTTGTCAGTCACGTGCTCGGTGTTTCTTCTTAGTTCAGTCAGCTCTGACGTCTCCACATCCCACCTTCGTCGCCACTGTTAAGTTTGAAGCATGGGCGAGAAAGAATGGAGACGAGACTGTGGAATGGTGAACTTCAACTCTTTATTTACATGGTGTGACAGCTCAAACTGGATGGCCGCTATAGCCTTCCTTATATAGGCAACCCAATAACTATTTAACCAATAACAATCCAGGAGCGCTAGCTCCGTTAACCAATACGAATGCCCCGTTAATGGCCAATCAGATTCCCCTGAATGGGCCAATCCGATCCTGCCATTAACAGCCAATCAGAAGTGCAGGGCCAGAATCCTGCACTTGACTCCAAGCTCAAGATAACTTTATTAAACCTTTATGCATTCACAACAACACCCAAAGCAGATTTATCTGTGCAATTATGCTCATATAAATAACCCCAGAAAAGAAGATGTAACCCAGCCTTCTCATTGTGTAGGTTAACTGAATATTTAACAGAACACTTGGGGAAGCCTTGTTACTTTAAAAAAAAAAGTGTACTGAATTTTTTTTAACTTTCTCATGAGCTAAGTATAAATAAATCCTCCAATTTATTTTTAACATATTTGTTTCCATGGGATGTGGAAAAAAACAAAAACAAACCATTTAGTTTTGTTTAGGCAAGCAACGTACCCGATACTTTCAGATCTCTCTCCTAATAAGCACCTAAAATATCCTCTGTATCTTCTTCCCCCAGTGTACACATGAATGTGTTTTAACATGGTACAAAATTGTGTATGTATATAAAGATGTAATCAGAATTTGTATGTATATAAAGATGTAATCAGAAAACTAACATGCATGGTACAAAGGAAGAATTCTATGACACTTTAACAGCCAACAACTGTATGATCACATACATTTTCATGGGCATCAACTTCCTTTTTAGACACATGAAGTGGAACTTTCATTTATATCTCTCTGCATTTGCAGAAATAAATCATCTGGTGTATGAAATGCTCATGCCACATTCAAGCTGATAATCTTCAGAATTCCACAGAATTCTGTGATTTTGCTGCAGCTGTGATTCAGGAACACAAAATAAAATTTCATATTCAATACATTTGTTTCTTAAACTAAATCTCAAACTTTTAGCAAGGATGTGTTAGCTTACTCACCAGTTGTAACTTCATTGAGTCTTAGTATAGCGGTTAAAGGGCTGGAGTTGGGAGACTGGTTTTAAGGGAATATTGAGCTACAGAAACTCATTGGGTGATTTTGAACCAGTCATCTTCTTAAACCAATCCATCACAGAAGGTCATTGTTGTAGGTGAAAATTGGAGGAGAAAGTTGTATGTGTGCCACCTAAAATTCCTAGAAGAAAGATGTGATACATCTAAGAAGTATTTAGAACATAATTGCAGTGTGTAGTTAGTTCTTATAAGATAGAATTAAACAAAATCCAATTTCAGATCATATAAATATAAGCCCTGAATTCACATATCATGGGATATGATATAAAATAGCCCAACATGCCTCTTCCAAAAGTGATTCAAGATTAGTAGATATGCTTGGTTTCAGTGAGTTACTTCATATAGATCATTGTGCTGCAGGGTATTATATAACCACAATTAACTCATTTATTTCCTCCGAAAACATAATATTACTACATGATAGACCTGGAAATAAGGAGAAACTTTCTGACAGTGAGAACTATCAACCAATGGAACAGCTTGCCCTCGGAAATTATGGGACACCATCACTTGAGACTTTCAAGAAGAGATTGGACTGCCATTTGTCAGAAATGGTGTAGGGTCTCCCACTTGAGCAGTAGGTTGAACTAGATGACCTATAAGTTCCCTTCCAATTCTGATTTCTGTTATTATTATAAACATCGGAGACAAATTGTTCTCCTATTTTAGGATCCAATCTCTTTGATTGAATATATTTCTGTTTGGAAATGATATGTGCCCATATAAATTGAAAATCACAAGTACAATTCATTGGGGTTTGTGTGACAGAAAATATGTATTGTTAAAACATTTCTTCGACCAAACAGCATATAGAATATAAAATCAGAAAATCATTAAAATGATGAAAAATTATCTTGTTAAGAATATAGTTACAATATCATAGTGATGTGGCATTATGAACATGGATTAAGAAAATAGGCCTATCTAAATTAAATAGCTTGATCTGGTATATTGAAAAATACTGTATTTTCAGTGTTAAAAGTACCTCTCTGAAGTTTACAAGATCAGCTAAAAAAATATTTTCAAATCCTTTCAAATCATGAGAATGATGTCATAAGCACCTAGAGACATCTAGGAATTATCTCTTCAGCAAACATATTAAGACTACAATTTCCCTTTTCTTTGGAGCCACATCTAACATAGATGCTTGTGTTGTATAGATGGTCAAAATCTTTCCTGCTACAGTGCCAGCAACTTGAACTCAACACATTGAGCCCAAGGTCGCACCATTGCCTTGTTGGGAAACAAAAAGAAAGATTTCAGTGAAGTGGCATATCATAAGGATAGGCTTTTGCAAGTCACCTGGGAATCAAAAGTACAGAGAAACAATAATGAGCTCTGACTAAGCTTGGGAGGGACTCAACTGCCCAGAATTTAAGAGGCCGCATCAGAGACTGGGCAGGTTGCTGGAAATGTTTATTATAGCCTTTGTGTTTTTCTCTCCTATGTCTGCAACCTAGTTTTGACTCAACTCAGATCTTATATTATCTTATCCTGCCCTTTTATCATGGGTGATGCCAGATCCTCTACAGTAACAACATACCTTTACCAGCTGAACTTTGGAATAAACTCTGACTATCTTTGTATTCCCTTACATTTCTTGTTAACCTTGATGAGCTAAAACAATGGTTTGCTGTCCTCATTCTCTTAGACAGGGCCATTTTTTTCCTTATTTTTTAAAAAATACAGATTTTTTTTAAAAAAATAGCTTAATTTCTACATAAAGTTAAGTTCTATTTCAATAAATCTATAAAAGTTTGCAAAGGCAACTATGGCTGAAGACCTTGTTAGGATAAATAACATCCTTTATTCAGGAATAATTAGTAGCCAAAGAACCAAACAAATCCCTATTTATAACTATATTCTGCTATACTCAGGACAATATTTGAAAATATATATTTAATATTTTTTGGAAATTAATTCAGAGATAATATGCACTTGGTGCACCTTGAAAGATTATCTACTATGCCCTCTCTAAATAAGTAATAGATTTCTTCTGACATTCAACAAGTGAGATTCTACATCTCATCTCTGCTATATTTATTTAAAGAAAGCTATCATAGAATGTCGCTTTTGCAGAGCTCATTGCTGATCTGCAGAAGCAAACAAAGAACAATATGTACTAAAAATATGAGACATGAAAAGATGCATATGAAAACAACTGCACAGAATCTGGCTTTTTTTAAACAATGAGAAAGTGATAAGAAACTTTGACGAACAGATTCTCAATAGATATGGATTCCATTGTTCTAAAATGACTTGGGTTATATATTCTGTATATCCCCTTGTTGTACAATAAGTGTGCAGAAATTCACCCTGTGGGATCCTTGTCAGTTGGAGTCAGACTTCCATGTGTTAGAAATTTTTACCTCTTCTATTATTAACACAAAGTGTCTTCCCCGGTTATTACATTTAAAGGCATCAATGGTTTTCTTACAGAAAAACGTAAAAGGGAACTCTAGGTCACCACCAGAGGGGAATTAAGCTGTTTAATTAAACAGTTTAATTAAACTATACTTTCTGTTTCCTGGTCACACTAGTAACTAGATTATAATGCAAGACTATATTGCAAGCTTAGACACTAGCATTTATACAAGAAAATTCAGACTTCCCCTTACACATATCTATTGGAATATATAGTGTCTTAATTTGGACTGAGTCCATAGGGAAAATAATCTTAATTCTCCCTTGCAGGCTCCATTCTTTAAGAACATTTTCCTCCCTTGTAATATGTATTTTTATGGTTACAGAGGGATGAGTTTCCTTAATGATTTGGGCTAGGAAAAAAATTAAGTTTCTTCTTCCCTAAAGTATCAATGCTGCATTTACTATGAAGTAAAATAAAAATGAAAGACAACTGTAACATATGCATTTTGCTTACTGTGTGTATTAGTTTTGAGATCTGAAATATTAGTTATTCAAAAGAATACCATGCATATGGTATTATGTTGTTTTATTTAAATTCACATTATTTTCCATCTAGATGATGGCTAATCTGACAAAACAGATTTCAGATTGAAGCAAGGTCCAATTTGTTTTTCCTTGGCTTAGTTGAAGCCACAAGTGCTAGTGCCATATTTAATGAATTTTGCTTCAACTTCTATTCCACATTGACAGAATAGAATAAGATGGCAAGCTGTCAAGAAATGAGATTCTGCTGCTAAAAATTTGCCTCAGCAACATTGAAAGGAAACATTTTCTTCAGATAAGCTAGAAGTATCAAATTGTTGATTTCTATTAAAAGATAGGACCAAATGACAAGTATTTTTGGCTCCAATCTTGTGACAGTTCAAAGGTGGTACTTTTGTGTTAATCACAAAAAACTGTTTTTCTCAAATTTTAGCCTTTCAAGAAGCTACTTTGAAAGAGAAGTGGATTGGAAATCAGAGTGATGACTGTGGCCCAGACCCATGTAGATAAACAATTAAGGAAGTTTGTAAAAGGGGAGTTTGAGAATGGCAAATTTAGCCATCACCCTTCCCATCTGGCTGCCACAGGAGCACTAGGGTATGAAGGTCACAAACAAAGTCAGGCTTTGCTATGCTTTTGTTGATCAGATCACCGTTGGATTCAACACATAGCTGTAGAATTGTTGAGGTGCTGCAACACAGGGTGTTTCTGAAGGGCTGGTTTCATTAAGGCTCTTGAACCTTATCGTGTTACACTTCAGAAAGAGTGACCAGCTTATTTAAAACAAAGAAGCTCTGACCTTTTTGCCCTTTTGAAACCAAAAACAGATGAAGCTAAAGTGACTCATTTCTGGTTTTAAACAAGCTCTAAAAATACTTTCCAAGTACAATTTGTTAGATTTGTCTGTTCTTTTTTGTCTTCCACTTCTTCTTTGCATAAATATCTCATTCCTCCCTTTTTTGTCAAGGTCAACATATTTACTGCTTGTATTCATCATGGTGAAGCTCTTTTCCTCTTCCTTCTAGCTCCCTTTTCTTCTTTTCCATTTTTTATATGTGTTGTTTATAACCATGACCCTTGATCCTCCAAGTCTTAAAACAGCTTGGCTTTCAGCAGCTAAAACTGACAAGGTCAGCATTTTTCTGTTTATTCTGAGAATACTATTGACTCTCTGGGGTTTTTTAAAGCAATTCTGTAAAGCATCACTTGGAAAAAGTTTGGAGCATTCCCTTCCATTAACTTCATGCTCAAGCAGCAGCAAACTTTTCCCTTTGGTGAATTTTAGAATAAATTCCACTTCCTCTGCTTGTCTTTTACAAATAATAAAACAGCTAAGCAGTACATTAATGCTTCAACATTGTTTTTAAATGTTTTCATTTCAAAAAACTTTAATACTACCTGAAAAGTAGTTTAATTTTTTTGTCATCATTTATATTTGTTTCAAGAAACTGTACGTGTACTATCCTCCCAGGAATATGCACAGACATATTATGTTCCAAAAGTAGGACATGATAATATTAATAAGAACAAAGGGTCAATACTTTTGGAATTTTTAATTATATATTTAGATATCATGAGCACTATTTCTTGAAAATGAGAACATAGAACTGCAATGTGCAATAAAAAGTCTGTGTGGATTATCTAAAGTTTTAGTTCAGGCTAATAACATAATGGGGCATATTGGAGCACATCAGTGACTGCAACCAAAAAAAGTACTCTATTGTATTCAGCATTATAATCCACTAAAAGAGACGGGCAAGTTTTATAGCTTGATTAACAGGACCAGGATTACTCTTTGTCATGAAGATATATCCAAAGAAATCTTCAAACACATCTCTAAGGAATCACCACCTTGGACAATAATATTGACTGTTGTTGCTTCCTGAAAATTTAGAAAAGATTTAACTTCTTTAAAAATGAGGCAGCTTTCTTGGTCATATACTTTAGAAGGCAGAAAAAGAACAGAATAATTTTAGAAGAGAGGCTATAGTTGCCAGCCTTAAAGTCAGACTAGTGACATAGTTTATGCTTTTATGAATTTTGTCAGAACAGGCTCCATGTAATCACTTTTAGCCCGAATGATATAAAACATATTTTATATTCTTTTTCTTGATCAGTTATATAGCAATATCTGTATTGATATTGGTTACAACATGTTAAGGAGTCATCCATACTAAGTATTAGTAACAAAAGCAGTAGAAAAAAATAGGAGTTTTCACTTCCACTTATTCAAAAAAAGTACATTTTCAAAAGGTAGACATTTTTGTCTTGCGCTGGGTAAAGTTATTTCATGGAAGCTGCCTATTAGCAGTACATTCTTACCAAAAACCAAGGAAGGGAAAGGATCAAAATGAAATGTTGTTTAACACTCTCCACACATACACATTTTCCAATATGACACTTCAAGTTTTATAAATGAAGACAACACTTCCCGGGTTATATAAATTTATGATAATTAAATGAATTATATAAATAGAAAGTAATTGAACTGAAGGATAAATTCACTTAATTTGCATTTTGTTCCTAGTTAATTCCAGTCATACATCTCAAATCTACACTCAAGGAGAAACATAGTTACACTATCCAATTTTGTCAAAAAATGTTACATATTAGTACATATTAATTGACAATATTTAAAAGTACCGTGATATGCTCTGGATACAATATTTCAGTAGTATACAATAGTTCAAAACATAATAAAAAAGAAACCAATTGAAATACCAGTAAAAACCACAATTAATTAGTAATTGTCCAAACAGAACTAAGGGAAAAGCTTACTGAAAAGTATTACTTAATTGTAAGAAATATGGATATCAGATTAAAGAGCATACATTAGGAAAAAATGAATCTTTTAAAAAAGCAACCTAATATAGGAAGGGAATGGAATAAGTTTAAGATGGAAGTATTAGAAACTGAGCAAACTGAATTATATATTTCTAGTTTGCAGCAATAACAGTTCAGCATGAACTGGAATTTTACACAAGCCCTATTTCCTTTGGTGCTAATAATATTTGTTGTTGCAAAAAAAAAAAAAAAAAGTAAGTGAAAAAGTAATTGAAGAAGGAAGAAAAGGAGTTGAAAAAATATTCTGATTCAGATGTGTCCTAAAAATATTACTCTAATCTGGAATCTTTCTTAAAAAGAAAATCTGACCCCAGACATAGTATTTATAAGTGGTTTTTAATTACATAGTGATGAAGAGAAAATAATCTATATATGGCCAGAAACATTTTTTGGAAAGATTCCATTGCTTTGTATTCATTTTTGCCACAAAATAATAGATGCTTCTATTAAATTTACAAGTTGACTGCTAGTTTCATTAAATGCAAAACTATTAAAACTTCATTGTGGCTGAGTTCCAATGCATACAAAATTGAAGAAATGCAAAGTCCTTTTTCCTACAGTAGCCAGGGTTTTTATACTTAACACATATTTAACTGGGACATTTATTTGGGTAGCAAAATTATCACAACAATCCAAGAATGGGAAATATTACACACACACACACACAGATGGTTTGACATACATTTGCTATGAGAGCAATCATTTTTGTCTTTGCCAACTTTTCAGCATGTAAAATCTCATTCTTAATATTCCATTTACATGGTTTTAATCACTACCTTTCCTGAAATTTCTGAGACAGAATTTGTTACCTTGCTTTAGCAGTTTCAGTACAAAACATGGTCTAGACATGTACATGCACCAATGAAATTAAATCATCAATAATCACTATCTAAAATGAATTACACTGCAAAAAGTACAGCCTAATGATTTATCTTTTCCTTGTGGAGCTGATCTCTATCAGATTGATTTATGTAGCAGCCAATCATGTTTCAGTAAACTGTAGCATGCCCATGCATCTTTAAATGGCAATAAATAGTGACAGAGTAGGTATTTGTATACCCAAGCTAAAAATGTACCTTAATAACAGCCATGTCTGCAAAATACTTATTGAATGCTACCTTTTACTTCCTATGTGACTTTGTGGAAGATCCTGCTCAGTGGTATGAATGAACCATTTAATCAGGGGGAGGAGATTCTTTTTTGTTCTCTGGTAATCAGGATTCAGCTGCAGTTTTCTTTGCATGTTTACATTTATATGCTTTGATAAAATATATTCTCTCTTCTTCTTTCCACATTTCACATGATTTGCTTTCATGGAAGATGCTTTTGTGGATTGTGGGAGTGATTGACAGCCTCATGCTGTTCTGTTTAATTGTCTTTTCTGTTACGCAAGATTCAATGTTTAAGGGACCCTGGTTCAAAATCAATGCAATGTATGTATACACCAAAGCTCTTTAATTTCATCATGTTGATTCTTAAGCTCTGTGGCTACAGAATTTGCAGTACTTATTCTGTGTTAAAATATCTGCACTCGGTCTTCCTTGTGCTCCTTGGTATAAAAGACTTTGGGTACTTATCTTTATAATTAAAGACCTCTCCAGGACTCCTACTCCGGCTGCAATGTGAGGCATTCTTTACAATGGCAATAGTGACAAGGTGATGGATCTAAAGCCTGGACAATAATTTTAAAAGTCCCAACCCCACACAAATCTTAATTAAATTCATTATGCTTTCCCATCATTTTCTTATTTTACATCAGCCAAAAGTCTTACATTTACTTACTGGCATAGCGAAATGATACTTATGATATTGTGCTACAAAGAATTAACAAGCCACTGCGTATTAGTCACTTTGATTGCAATAGGAGTAAGGGAAGAGTCACTGGATCAAGCTGAGTTAATGGATTCAGGTAAAGGGAGGTTTACTCATTCATCTGTTTCTCAGTGTCTACTACAGGCAATTTATTTTATCCAGTGATATTATTGTCCCATACCAAGATAAACAATTTTGCAGTTGCACATCTGTATTTATTTGTTTCTCAGGAAGCTGTCTTATATCAGTGTTCCCTATCAAGTGAGAGATATGAACATGCAACATATACCATGCATGTTTATCGATACATCGCTATGCTGCATGCTTAGTGAAAGCCAATTGAGCAGCTGTTTTTTGTTGCAAGCAGTAGGGAGATTTCCTGTAGTAGGAAGAACCAAAAAGAAGTATATATGCATATAGCATTAAAGATGCATTATGACCTTATTATTTTAAGTTCCTGAGATGAAACAGATTAGTGACATACCATGTAACATTTGTCATCTAATTGAGGATTCTGAAATATATGCAATCTTTTGAGCTTTGATCAAACAGCAAATTGTTTGATCAAAGTTTTAATGTAAACCATGTTTAGTATCTAAAAAAAGCAAGCCTAATATGAGCTGAAGAGTTCTGTTTCTCCTCATACCAATAAAGAACAATATGCTGTCACTTGTAGCCTTTATTCGAGCTAACCTAGTTTGCAAGAAAAAAATTCCAGGATACTGGATATGATTTTCAAAAAGTTCAACAACATTAGAATATTTGTCTATTTATTTGTATGTGTTAGATTATCACCTCTCAAGAAGTGAATGAAGATTTTTTCAGATCAAAAGTAAATACAAGCTTTGTTTTTATTTTTTTAAAGAGCATTGAAAATTAACATGTTAAATTTTAAACTACCGTATATACTCGAGTATAAGTCGACCCGAATATAAGCCGAGGCATTTAATTTAACCACAAAAAACTGGGAAAACTTATTGACTCGAGTATAAGCCGAGGGTGGGAAATGCAGCAGCTACTGGTAAATTTCAAAAATAAAAATAGATACCAATAAAAACTTTCACTAGGACTTTTGAGAATAAGTTTGATGTTCACAATTTCCTCTTTGAAAGAGACCAGTAAATAGGGAACAAGAAGATGAAGAAAAAGAAGTGCGTTTTTTCACACTTTTCACACTGCAGTGAACAAAAATGGCATCATAGGAACAGGCTTATTCTTAGTCCAAAGGTTTGTTTCTGATTTCTTCCCTGATTTAAGGGAAATTTGGGAAACGATCTCACTATCATGAAAGGTTTAATTGATTCACTAACCCAAAAGATGATGATGATGACAGTGGGAGGCAGGAGTCACTCTCTCCCTTGCAAGAAAAAAGCAAGAGCTGTTCTTATGATCTCTCCCTCTCTCTCTCTCTCTCTCCCCGTAATACAGTCAAGCCCTTTCCAGCACGCGCGATCTGCCTTCACCACTTTGCACCTTGCAAATGCAAAATCCTGGGGGTTTTGCATTTGCAAGGTGCAAACCGGCGGGGGCGGATCCCGCGTGCTAGAAAGGGCTTGACTATATTACGGTGAGAGAGAGAGAGAGGGAGAGATCATAAGAACGGCTCTTGCTTTTTTCTTGCAAGGGAGAGAGTGACCACTGCCTCCCACTGTCATCAACATCTTCTTCTTTTGGGTTAGTGAATCAATTAATTTGGGAAATAATCTCACTATCAGAAAACAACGTGAGCCGCCACCACCACCTCCTCCTACCCCTCCTCCCGAGTGGACTGAAAGCAGCTGGAGCTGAGGAAACGAAGCTGAGTGGAGCGACCTCGGTTCGTGTTGTTTTCTCAGCCTAGAGCTCAGAAAACAGCGCGAGCCGCCACCACTACCTCCTCCCCCTCCTCACGAGTGGACTGAAAGCAGCTGGAGCTGAGGAAATGAAGCTGAATGGAGCCGAAGCAACCTTGGCTCGCGTTGTTTTCTCAGCCTAGAGAAAGGGGAAGGGGGCTCATCTGGACCAAGGGTGAGTCTCCCCCTCAGTTTCCCCTGAAGGATCTTTCGTCGCTTTTGCCTTCTCCCTACATCTTCCCTCTGTTAAAATCCCCCCCCACACACACACACACACTTATTTTTGGTCAGATAGATTTCATGTCTGAGCATTCTCACATGGCGGTGGGTCTTCCCCCCCCTAAAAACAGTTAAAAAAGAAAAAAACAATATGTCCTCAAGCAACAACTTTTCTGCTTCCAATTACCCCCATGCTTAAAAGTTGCAAAGGAAACACGGAAGCAGGGAAGTGGCTGCCCAGCTTCGGAGCTCCACACCATTTTTTTTCAGAGGGGAATCTGACTCGAGTATAAGCCGACGGGGTTTTTTTCAACACAAAAAATGTGCTGAAAAACTCGGCTTATACTCAAGTATATACGGTATTTTTGTAGTCTTCTATAGTAGTTGCTGCCTGTGAAATAGTCTGTACTATAGAAAAGAGCAAAGAGAAGGCAGTAGAGATAAGAGTAGAGAAGACATCTGATATCCTAGGACCCACTAAAGTTCAACTTCCCAATTTAAAAAAATAACAGTCACATATGCTATGTCTTTGTTTTTAGAACAATTATTTCTTCAGAAGGTTCCTTTTTCCATTCTGATCTTGCTAGAAACATATTCTGGTACTGAGGGATTGAGTTACCTAAATGTATGTCAATTAAGTAAATCCAGAACATTTCAAAATATGATTGAAAGTAGATGGATTGGCCTAGACATGGAGGTTAGAACTCCTAAAAGTAGAGATTGGGAATCCTGGAAATTCAGTTGTTCCTGAATTACAACTCTTGGGATTTCTTATCATGAACCATATTAGTTAAGGCTTCTAGGAGTTTGGTTTTTGACAATATTTGCAGGATCTCATACTTGTCCCCCCCACACACACACACACAAATTATAGTTCTGTGACACCAATATGAAATTATCATTTGACATTATTAGTTCTAACCATGTTTACCTAATTTGCATGTGTTACATTTCCTGGGACATTAATCAATGCATTACTTTCTACCTAGAATCAAACAACTTACTCTCCAATAAACAATTTGGTTTCAGAAAAAAATGGTCATGCAATTTGCAACTTCTACACTGCAAAAACATATGGACTACACTACTTGACCAGGGTAAAGCAATAGATGTAATTTACATTGACTTCTGCAAAGCCTTTGACTCAGTGGTACATGACAAACTACTATTAAAATTAAATTCTTACAGTATTTCCAGATCCCTTCACAAGTGGATTACTGTCAAACAAGCAACAAATAGTAAAAATAGGAAACATCCTATCAAACCCTGCACCACTTATCAGTGGTGTCCCCCAAAGGAGCATTCTAGGACCCACACTCTTTACACTCTATATAAATGACCTTTGTGATCACCTTATTAGCAACTGTGTCCTCTTCGCTGATGATATAACACCACCATGAATGCTACCATCCTTCAAAAAGACCATGATTATGTGTCTGAATGGCCTAACAATTGGCAACTCCAAATCTCGACCAACAAATGCTCTGTCCTACACATTGGTAAAAAAAAAAATCGATATACCAAATACAAGCTAGACGGATATGACCTTGTTGATGACCCTCACTTTGTCAAGGACCTTGGAGTTCTCATATCAAATGACCTAAGCACCAAAACTCAGTGCAACAGTATTGCCCAAAAAGGCTTTAAGAATTGTAAATTTAATTTTACGGAGCTTCTCCTCCGGTAATACTGATTTGCAAACTAGGGCATTCAAAACCTTTGCTAGACCAATATTTGAATTCAGTTCTGCTGTCTGGAATCCGCACTGTATATCAGGCATAAATACAATTGAGTGAGTCCAGAAGTATTTTACCAGAAGAGAACTACATTCCGCTGTTCGCAACAGAATACCCTACACCACCAGATTTGAAATTCTAGATTTAGACAACCTTGAACTACGCCACCTAAGATTGGACATAAGCATAATACATAAAGTTATATGTTACAATGTCTTACCAGTTAATATTTCAGCTTTAACCACAACAACACAAGAGCACACACAGATATAAACTATGTAAACCACTCCAAACTTGATTGCAGGAAACACGATTTTAGCAACAAAGTGGTCAATGTCTGGAACTCACTACCTGATTCTGTTGTCACCTGCTCAAACCCCCACTGCTTTATCCTCAAACTAACCTCTATTGACCTCACCTCATTCATAAGAGGTTTGTAAGGGGCGTGCATAAGCACACAATCGTGCCTACCGTCCCTGTCCTATTGTCCCCAATTATTAGTTCCTATTTCTTACATTTAAATTATGTTTATTCTTATTTCTATTGTAATGTAAGCTTTTGACAAAATAAATAAATAAATAAAACATTGAGTGGTTATGGAAATCAGATACATAATTTATTTTCAAGTTAGAAGAGTAATAAAAAAATTATACATAACAAGAAGAAACTACACATTAAATTAGCAAAGGTAATAACAGTTCTAAAATGAGAAGGACAAAACTACATTTATCTATTTAAGCAGAAATTAAAAGGCCTTTGCCTGATGACTACAAATGCAAAATTCATAGAAAGAACATTCTAGAGATGAGATGCCAGACTCATCGATTGCTACCCACTAAACTCCAGAACTATCACAGACAAGCCTATGATGTTTAATTCAAAATCGCATTGAAAAAGGTAAATGACAAATAAGCTAATACAATCATACAACACATAGCATATACCAGAGGTGATATTCAGCAGGTTCTGACCAGTTCTGGACAACCAGTAGCAGAAATTTTGAGTAGTTTAGAGAACCAGCAAATACTACTTCTGACTGGAAATTTTATTCTTTCCCTGCCACGCCCACCAAGCCATATTCACAGAACCAGTAGTAAAAAAAATTGAATCCCATCTCTGGCATATACTGTAGCACCACAAAAAAAAATATATTCTGCACTAGGTTACAGTGCAGCATGATACTCTAAACTTTTTGTGAACTCCATATTTTTCAAAGAAGTGAGCCATGCCACATTATTCCATCTTTTATAATCAACCTGAAACTATATGAAAAAAAAAAAAAAAAGGAGGGAGAACAAATTTCTCTAATTTTTCCCTTTCCATTCTTAGCTTCTCCATATTAATGGAAATGTTTGCAAAGCATTAATTTGGATTGTTGATCCTGCAAAGCTCTTTAATTCTGTTATAGCTCCTTTAAATCATTCCACAGATCAGGAGTGGAGGGGAACTGGATCAAAGTTGTCCTCTTTTTCTCTTCCACATTTCCTGCCCTCAAAAATAAATGGGCAAATTATGTAAAATCAGGGGGAAGGGGAGAGGAAAGATGTACTTGATCTTGACATTAAACATGATTGTCAGACCAGTCTGAAGCATCCTGGGAGTGGGGGAGAATCAAGGGAAACGTAGGCACTTAACTCTTCTTAAAGCCTTTGGAAACAATCCAGAAATAGTGGCAATCAATGTATTTGCAAAAAAATTAATTGTGATTATTCTTCTCTTTAATTGATATGTATGTCAAGTGTCAGATCTCACTTAAATCCTGTACTTTATTTTGAATAAAAATAAATTGCTTAATATTTATTCCTCTTCATGGAAGAGCTAGAGAAGAAAATGATGCTGTCATTGGACATGTATTTACTGTTCACAACAGACATTCATTTGCAGCTCCTTTGTGCAGTGAGTAAGTTAAAGTCTAAAATCTCTTTCATCCACTGTTCAAGTGGATTCACTGTATAACTTCCTAAATCAAATACTTATGTATAATGTTCTAAGTGATTTGCATGATATTATTAATCTGTAAAATAAAATTTATCAGGAAAGCTGTGCATCAGCCTTCCTGAACCTGTATCTTTCAGACTAAGGAATTTCAATTCTCCAACGGCCAGACTGATTGGTGTAATGGAAATTGTTATCCCAAACATCTGGAGGGCCTCATGTTAGAAAAACAATGTATATGTGTGTATACAGGTGTGTGTGTAAAACAGCACCAATAAATTTACTACAAGGGATATTTTACTCTACAATGAATAAGAGTGGAAAATACACACTGGAAAATATTAAAGATATGAACAAATGGTGAAAAAAAATCCCCTATTACGGATGCTTATTGTGGAAGAAAAAACATCTGAAAATGAACATCTGAAAAGAGAATAAAGTGGCCTTTTGTAAAGCAAAGCTGTTATTTGTAAGAATGGGCCTTGAGTTTAAAAAGTTTTTTGAGTCTAATACAATTTGTTTATATACAGAAAAGTCTTATATAAGATATTATTTTTAGTGTTTATATGTTTTTGTTTCAATTTTACCCATTCAATCAACTGAAGCTATATGTACCTGGTTAGTAATAATCATTCAGTATTTAGACAGATGATTAGAAATTTTGTTTGTTTCCTTTTTTTTTTATTTTTTTAAATCTGTATACCACCCATCTCCCCAATAAGGTGATTTTTATTATATTGTTTAAAATCTTGATACATTATATTGTTTCAATACAGTTATGTTTATACAATATTATTAAACTATAATATAGATTATTAACATTCTATTATGTAGAAAATAAGAATTTTGAGAAGAGAAAAGTGTTCTATCATTATAATTAATAGGCTTATTTTAGGACATCACAAGGATAAAATTATTTGACTTTTTCATCCATACAGTGGAACTTCAGGTCGCAAATGCTTCTGTCCACAATCACATCGGGTGATGACCAAAAATTTCACAAAATGTTTGCATCTGGTCACGAACACATCTTTGGGTGGCAACCAAACACAGCCCTGGCAATTTTCTCTGCCATAGTGATTTCCCCTTCCATGCTAATTTCTTTGCCCATGCATGTGCAGTCAGTTGTGCTTCTGGTCATGATCAAATCAGGTTGTGACCGAAGTCCTGGAACAGATTATGGTTGCAATCCGAGGTTCTACTGTAGTTGAATATAACATTAAAAAAATAACTGCAAATTGCATAAAATAATTATTATATGAAAAGATTTCAATCTTAAGCTGACTGCTTAATATTAAAGTACCAAAAAGTAGAAAGAAAAGAAAATGGAAATAAAAAAGGCCTGTTGACTTTCCCCTTTTTGTACATATAATTTGCAACTTTCCCCTTTTTGTACATTTAATTTAATTTAATTTACAACATTTGCAGATAATTGGGTCCTATTGTTTATTACAAATATTGGACATATTTTATATTGGTTATTACAATAACTACAGGAATTGCAGGGCAAGAATTGATGGAATATTGGTTAAAATATTGATAAAGAACAAAGGAATGTTGACTTCAAATCTCCTTTCAACCATGAAACTCCTTGGATGACCTTCAGCTGGTCAATGTCTTTCAGCATAACATTGTGTATTTATATTTTGGAAGATAAAATACAAAACATTAGAATGGTTGCTTATACAATTATTATAATCATGCTGCTATTGCAGGGTTGAAATGTAATTTTTCCTACACAAGTTGTTCATCATTTATAGGAATTCCTCATTGGTGCATTTATCGACTTCTGAGTGTTGATTGCTGTGCCTTATATTCAATATGACTGCTGAAAACAAGTGAAATTCTTTTTTAAAAAAACCTAAATATACTACATACACAGGTGAACCAATTAAAGCAGGCAAAATAAACCTCTGTTACATAAAAGTATTGGAAGTCATAATCAAATTAGGGCATGAGCATTACCTTTATAATTTAATTAATGTTTTTTTCTAATTCATGGTTCACCAATCTCTGCAACTTCAAATGTTAGTTCCAAAATTCTCAGCAATTATCATATTGCCTTGAGAATTGCAGAAGCAAAACTCTGTATACTTTGAAATAGAACTCAGCATAGTTGAGAATATAGAGATTTGGGGAAAAATGGGATTCTTAGATATATTTTTTTTAAGAAGGGCAAGCATAATGAAAAATGTGTTTAGCAAAAAGTGAAAGAATCAAAGATTAACACACACTAATGTAAGATGACATCATATGAGCTCACTTTGCCATTCTGTGAATGAACCAAGGTGACTGAAGAACTAAAACAATCATCATGAAGTATGCATCACACACACATACACGCAATTTGTAGGACAACAGAATTTCAGTGAAGATGATTCAATCATTTCTGAAAGGTTAATAAGATTGAAAGTATTGTGGGAAACAATAGCTTCGGGTTCAGAAAGACAGTGTGCTTGCCAGAAGGGAAAATAACTAAAAGAAATTGAGTCCAGCATAATATTATTGCTCTTGTGATTAGAAAAGACATAATATTCAGACTCCATTCACTAGTATAGTTAGTTGCTACATTTGTTATATTTTTCATTACATCTTAACTCGGAATAATATAAAATATTTCCTTTGTAAATATTTTCTTCCCCATTCCGTTCCTCTCTTCTATTTTATTCTTTACACTGTAGCAAGTAAATGGTTGAATCTATTCTAAAGTTCAATGAATGCTACAGGCACATCAAGTATCAGTTTATCAAAATAAGAATGCACTTAAACTACAATACTAGAATGGATAGAAATTCAGTGAAATCTTCTGCTGTATATTCCATATATTTCATATTCACTGAATAGCCTTTTAATTAAAGAATTTTGATATAACATATGGAGATGCATGAAGAATAAAGACATGTATGATAACAAGTGTTAAACCAACTTTTTCACTGAGTAATTGTACAGCTCGATTTGCACCCAAGCAGTCTAAATGTTTCATTTAAGTTGACATGGAACAATACTGAATTGTCTTGCAGTATAAATAATTATTTTATGGAAAATAATGGTTGTATGGAAAGTCAGTTTGGTATTGTGGTCAAGGCATCAGGCAAGAAACTAGGAAACTATGAGTTTTAGTCCCATCTCAAGCACAAAGTCAGCTGGGTCACCTTTAGCCAATCAAGTTATCTAACCCTAGGATGGAAGCAATGGCCTTGCCAAGGAAAATTCAGGGACTTATCCAGATAGATTCTGAAAATGATTGAATAGAAGGAGAAAATGGTTATATAGCGAGCATACATATTAAAATACATGTTATTTAATATGTTGTATGAACTAACTAACAGTGGACAGAATACTATCCAAGGTTTATTCATTTTATTTTGGCCATTAATTCTTTAATCACATATGATAAAAAATATAGGAATTATATTTGGTTTCAACATAGAGTACTTTTATAAAGGATTATGATACATGGATTTCATTACTGAATTGTTTAACTTGTTTTAACTTTAATACCAGCCATTCCATTGTGTTAGGGGGATTACCCAGGATGTACAAAACTTTTCAAATTGAAAACATTTTGAGCCCTAGATGCCCTGTTTCTACCCCGTAATGGACCATTCCACTTCCATTCTAGAATTATTGGAAGCTTAAACAGATCTGGAATAGTTCTAGTCAGTTCTAGTCATTTTTGAAATGGTTAAAATATTTTTTTAGTTGAAATACTTTGAATTGAAAACATTTTGCAAACCTTAGCAATAATACAAGACTGTATTTGGTTTCATTGCATCTGTTTATTAGGCTTGGAACTTGGAACTTGGAACAAGCAGGACTATAAAATAATTTTTAGATGTATTCTTGTTCTTGGATTATAGGACAAGTCACTTATATATCAAAAGCGTAAAATGCTTCAGTATACAATTTCAAAATTGCCTTATTGTAGTGCTAAAATGACAACATGGAGTAAAATGAGAATTCCATTATATACCCTCATTTTGAAATGTATTTCTTTGTTTATAAACAGTGGATTAACTTGCTATCATCCCTAAATATTTTCTCATCATTTTTAACATAGAAGTGACATATTTTTTATGAACAGATTATCTTTCCTTTCTATAATACTCCATTCTGACTTTATTGTAATTTAATAATTCTAGTTTGAACTAAGCTCTGATAAAATTAAAAGTGGAAGACACATGTGTGCAAACTACATTCCATTATTTTTTCAATTTGAGCAAAATATCAGTTCATCTCCAGTATGAGTTTCAGGTGAAAGATCAATTGTATTGTATTCAAAATAGTTTAACTATTGCTATGCTGTCTAATCCAGACTTTTCCACAAGACAGATAAATATTTCCTAACCAATCTTACGTATTAATTGGAGGGGTTGCAGTTCTGCAACAAATATTGCTAAAACAGCTAAAGAGAGTTTCAGTATTGTTGCATTTGCAAAATATTAGAAATGCCCTCAGAATGATAGGCAGGATATGTGTGTAAAGAATGAGTTTACAGGCACCTGATAAAACTGTGCTGCATACTAGGATTCAACACCTGCAAAAAATGAACGCCTACACTACACAAATATGAATACTGGAACAAGTTTTGTACCCACACTTTCTCTCAGAAATAAAAAAAAAAAAGAAGCACATTTAAGTTGTTCTAGACTTCTTACAAGTTCAGTGTTTGGGATTTAAGTTTTCTCTTTTCCACATAGTTTCATGCTGGAATGAACTGTTGAAAAGATGTTATAGCTAGCATTGACATGACTGTCTTAATTAGAAAGAATGATAACATTTCACTCTAAAATTATTAAATAATAGGACAAGAAGTAATCAGTATACATTAGAACACACTTTTCAGTCCGTTTCACTCAAAGATATTGTAGATCAGGGATGTCAAACTCAAAGCCCATGGATTGGATCCGGCCCATGATGTAGTTGGATCTGGCTCACAGAGCTGTCCCGGTCTATCTGCATCACTTCAGCCTACTGCATCACTACTTGAGTCACTTTGTCCTGGTCTGCCCAATGCAAGAGGAAAGATCAGGTCAGCAAAACTTCAGCCCAGTCTACCCAATGCAGAGAGAAAAGATCAGGCCAGCAAAGCTTTGGCCCAGTCTATCTAATTAGGCCAGCGTGGCTTTGGTCTGGTCTACTTAATGCAAAGTGGAAACATGCCAGCAGTGTTGTAAAGCTGACCACTCCCACCTAGCTGGCCCCCGAGGTCAACCACAGGCCTAATCCGACCTTCAATGAAATTGAGTTTGACACCCCTGGTGTAGATAGTATATTTTTTTGTTCTAACATAGTGAGCTATTTCTACTCCATTAATTCTATCTCAAACTCACAAAGCACATGCTTTTATAGCTGGAGTAGAATTCTAGAAGTTACTTAGTTTTATAACTTTTCAGGATTTTTTTCCAGTTGTGAATATCTGAAAATGTTGAAATATGCTGTATTAGTTCACAATAAATTTGAATAATCCCTTACTGGGGAAAGAAATATTCAACCATTACCAATTCTGATTTCAGTAGTCAGGTCTGTGTTATGAAAAGTCCATAAATTACCCAGTTGCAGGAACCCAGCTCCATGGAATGTTTATATAAAATACTTTTGAATTCCTAGTTATCAATAGTCAAGTATATGAGCAAACTATAGAGTAAAGCATTATTGAAGAGTATACCATCAAATTGACAAAGGTCAACTACAAGAATTAAAAAAACAAAAAGTTAATAATGAAACTTTTGTTGGTATATTGTCAGCTATTGTCAGGTGTATTGACGTACTTTTTGATGTATTTTCAACCATCCAGAGTCACTTGAAGTTAGGTTGAACCAAATCAAATCAAATAAATAAATAAAACAATGACTCCAAATCAAATTATAATTAACTGATCTGAAACAACCACTAAACCTTTTAAAACTTTAATAATATCATTGGTTACACAGTTGACCAGACATTTGACTGGATTTACATTTGTATCCATCTTCAGAGTCCTTCCCAAGGATTTCAGGTAAGCAGATATTGTTGTTTTATAGTATTCATTATCATTATGGTTGGTCACATGTCAGCCAGATGTTTGGAATGAATGTGGCATTTTTGTTACCCATCAAGTCCTTTCCAAAGACCTGAAGTGGGCAGAAGTTGTTGTATAGTAATATTCAAGGTATTATCACAGGACATGAACTGTGGAAGTAAGGCTGCCTTTTGCAATTGACTCTGATTTTGTAAATATCAATGGTGTTCAAGTGTTGCTCCAGAAGTTTTGGAATTCCATCCAGATAGCCTATTGCTATTAGTCTACTCTTTGCTTTCTTCTGCCAAGTTCTATCACATAGGTTTTACTAGAAGTTAATCAATCTTCAATTTCAACTTATTGCAGTACACTGTTAAACTGCTTGGCAACAAATACCAGTAGGTTTAGACAATCAGATATTTCAACAGAAACTATGCAGTTGATGTTCATGTCGTGCTAATCAGTTCTTTACCATCCTTGCCCTGTTCCCCATTACTTCTGCTGTTATAGCAAGTTCTTTCATTTTACTTTCATTTTTATTCATGTCTACTTTCTTTATCCAAGCTGCATTCTTGTTAATTTTCTTTGGGTTTGTTACAGAGCTACATCCAAAATTACACTGTTTCTTCTTTTGTTGACAAAACAGTCTCTCTATTGGTGTATTGGTAGAAATGTTTCTGATTTGACTGAAATTTGAGATTTTTGCCTATAGTGTGTAATTTGAGCTTCTATTTGGCTATAGCTGTAATTTGCCACTTTATTATAGTACTTCCTTGCTATTCTGTGTTTCTAGGTGATATTTCTTAAGCAGATATTCTTTGGTCTTCTTGTTATCCAACTTCTTTTTTTTACATGTTCTAGTTTGCTTGCATGTGATCTTAGCATTCTGATTTTATTTTTCATTCTGAATTTCCATATTGGTGGTATACTGTTTGACTTCTGTTGTCGTTCATTTTCTATCTCAGGTATTTCAGTTATAACTGTAGCTATACTGTTCATTACTTAGTTTGTTTATTGCAGTGACCTAGCGTTCACATGTGATGCTATGATATTGGCATCTTCTAATATTTCTATGCAACAACTTTCAATGCAGACAACCTTATTCACTTGTTATGCTCTTCTATATACTCAGTTAATTATTATTTGAATTTCTCCTCTTTTTTTAAGTGAAGGGCTTATTATTATCATTATTATTTTACAAATATGAAAACTTTTTTTACAAAAGTATTTGAAGTGTTTTTTGTTTGAAAATTACCTGCCATTTCTTTGACTCTTAAGCATCTTTCAAAAAAATTATTTTATGTTCCAGTTTCTATTAAAAAACTGATAAGATTTATGTGAAAAACTTGAATTCTCAGATTTTATTTATTTATCAAATTTAGGCAACACCTCTCTCTCTCTCTCTCTCTCTCTCTCTCCCTCCCTCCCTCTCTAATGCTACTTCCTTAGAATGAATCCAAGGTGGTCTTGGCAAACATCAGGAGGAAGAGTGTGGCAGCAGCTGATATGAAATGATCTTTGCATATCCAAAGAATACAAGTTCAACAAAGAATACAAATTCAAAATAACTTAAAACAAATTCTTTCTTTTCTTTTCTTTTAAAATAAGAAATGCCAGCCCTCTAAAAAGCCTTGAGTACAAACAACATAAATAAGTTCCACTGACTTCTTTGAAAAAAACAGAATGTACAATAATTGAGATATGTGACAGTTGATGGCCTAGATTAGATAGGAAATGGTAATTAAAGCTAGAAAACTGCACTGTCTAAAATGCTAACATGCAGAGAAGAAAATGGATAACAGGAAAGGAACTGACCCAACATAAACAGCCTCAAAAGATTTTGTTGGCAGAATGTCAGATTTAAAGTTGGATGAGAATAGAAATGCGAATTGTTTAAATGTAAACAGTTGTTTGAATAAAAAAGGACCAAATGTCTTTTCAAGTATGCACTTCTCAGATTTATTACTAAAGAAATCAAGTGGAAAATGCTGCACAAAAATATATTTCCATTATATCCATTGTTTGCTGCTCATTCTCCATTTGTAAGTAGACAACAAAAATCCTTATTCAATCCAAAAGCCAGCCACACCTTTTCTACAACACACAGCAGCAAAATCCCAGGCACATCTGTTTAGAAGTCATACTGATTTTTAGGAAAAAAAATTCTCAGATTTTAGATAGTCCTTGACTTAGAATAGTTCATTTAGATACTGTTCAAAGTTTTAACAGCACTGAAAAAAGTGACTTATGACACTTTTTAAGATCAAGACTATTAGAAGTAAAAGGAGAAATGTAAAGTTGTCTTATTGGATTATGGTTAAGATAGATACGTTTTTATCTCTGGTACTCTGTAAAGAGCTTTTTCTGACATCAGACTGAAAGAAGGAAGCTGCATGGATTTGCTCATAGATAGGAAATGGGATATGGCAAGAAATAATTTGTTATGTTTTAGGAGAAAGTGATAAATATCTAAAATTGTTCATACTAATAATGAAGTGAAAGCCACTTCTTTATATGTTTTTTTCTTTATTCTTATTTTTGTTTTTTTTCTATTTCGCTTTCTTTTTTTCTGTACCTTCTATCTTTTTCTATATATTTTTTTAATTTGTATTAGTTTTTAACTATGGTAACTGTAATCTTTAATAAAATTACTATACAAAAGAAAGATTTCAATCAGTGGGATCTCTTGGGAGGAATCAGAATAACAAATGCATTGCCATTGTGCCATAATGCAAGCCTTGCTTCTTTTGTATGTGCATTGTGAGCTGTGGTGGCTCAGTGTTTAGAATGCAGAATTGCAGGATAACACACTGTTCACTGGCTGGTTCAAGGTTCACTCAGCCTTCTGTCCTTCCAAGGTCGGTAAAATGAGAATCCAGATTGTTGGGGACAATGTGCTGACCAGTGGTGGGATTCAAAAATTTTTACTACCAGTTCTGTGGCTTGGTGGGCATTGATTGGTGGGCATGGCAGGTGAAGGATACTGCAAAATCTCCATTTCCACCCCATTCCAGGGGAAGGATAGTGCAAAATCCCATTCCCTCCTCACCCCACTAACCTGCTTTCCAGCACAGTTCTCCTGTGCAGAGCAATAAAAGAAGACCCAGCTGATCAGCTGGGACTCAGTTGGCAGAGAATAGGTGGGGGCAGGGGCAGTCAGAAGTGGTATTTGCTGGTTCTTTGAATTACTCAAAATTTCCACTACCAGTTCTCCAGAACTGGACAGAACCTGCTGAATACCACCTCTGATGCTGACTCAGAAAACTGCTTACACAGTGCTATAAAGTGATATATAAGTACTGTTGCTATTGCGATCATAAACACATGAAAGGGAGCAAATCTTACAGCATAATGTCAATGATTTTAATGAAGATTTTTTGGAAATGTATAGTTTGTTAATTTACTCACTGTAAATATAATGGAATCATTACATATTTACATAATGATAATATCACAAATTTCCTCTCAGAAAATCACAGACTTATAGAATTGAATAGGGAAAAGAATGATCCCAAAACCATCAAATCTACCCTCATTCCATATGGATACGTTGGGTACAATCGCAGATGCCTGCTAAGCCTTTGCTTAAAACATCCTGCAAATAAATTCTCAATTTAAAAAAAAATCCATAGTTGCTATTTATATATGTATCAATTGTCCTTTTCAACTCTTTTCAGAACTTTGCTGGCCATCCATTTCTCCTGTCCTTGAAATACTGATAGGTGTTAATATCTATTAAGAATAGGTTTCTAATGATTCCTTAAAAAAATCTCTTACAACTTAATCTGAAAGTTAATCAAACATGAAATTAACTAGGATCATTAATGTATTGTATTAATGCACTCCAAACTGTCATTGGAAGTTGACCCAATTGCATACCAGCTGGAAAGGAGTGGACAACGTCTCCCTTTAAAAGCCAAAAGTAAGACAAGCTAGAGCAGGTTTGTTAAGCCTCTGTCTCAGAGGTCATAGAGCACACTCGTTATATGCAGTCACCCAGTAAATGCTCTATAAACCATCTCTTCCTGGCAGCCCTTTTTTAGCACCATGATTTTTAAAATAGGGCAATTAGACAGATGGTCATCCCCAATAGGTGGACTGTGATTTTGGCAGACTCATTTTATTGAACAAGGAATCAAACTGTGTTCCATGTGCTCCTAATTTCATGTTTAATTCTATACAGAAAAATCATGAATTCTTAGTGCAAGGGTCTTCAAACTTGGCAAGTTTAAGACTTATGGACTTCAACTCCCAGAATTCCTGAGCTAACATGACTGGAGGAGGAAGTCCACAAATCTTAAAGCCGTCAAGTTTGAAGACCCCTGTCTTTGCGTCATGGTATAACAGACTTCTTTTTTTTTTTTTTTTGAAACAAATTTTTATTAATTTTAAAGATAAAACAACACATCATTAACCATTAAATACATAAACACATAAAACCTCTTAACATTGTAAATCCTTACAAGTCAAACAAAACATTATTTTTATACAGCATAATTCCAATTTATCCCATCTCCATATGGACACACAAATATCTTTCAGCAAATTTCTCATTATTTCTCTTTACTCCTATTCAGTTTCATTTCTCTTCCATATTTATCCATTTTATAGTCATCATATTCTTTTCTTTCTGGCTTGTTTAAATTATTCTCGTCTAACATTCCTCCAAGGTTTTATTGATTCTTTTTTCCTTTTTTTTTTTATAAAAAACAAATTTTGTTAGTTTTATCATAAACACAATACACAAACATACAAACACAAAACATAAACAAAACTAAAAGATCTTTTCTGAAGGTTGTCTGTTCCCGGGTTAAAACTCTTTACACAGACACAAATTCAAACATCATATTCAACCCATATCTCCTTCCATATCTTATTATCATTTTCTTTTTTATATATATATATAAAAACCATTTTTTTTTAAACAAATTTTTATTAATTTTAAAGATAAAACAACACATCATTAACCATTAAATACATAGTCACATAAAACCTCTTAACATTGTAAATCCTTACAAGTCAAACAAAACATTATTTTTATACAGCATAATTCCAATTTATCCCATCTCCATATGGACACACAAACATCTTTCAGCAAGTTTCTCATTTTTTCTCTTTACTCCTATTCAATTTCATTTCTCTTCCATATTTATCCATTTTATAGTCATCATATTCTTTTCTTTCTGGCTTGTATAAATTATTCTCGTCGAGCATTCCTCCAAGGTTTTATTGATTCTTTCCTTTTTTTTTTTTTATAAAAAACAAATTTTGTTAGTTTTACCATAAGCACAGTACACAAACATACAAACACAAAACATAAACAAAACTAAAAGATCTTTTCTGAAGGTTGTCTGTTCCCGGGTTAAAACTCTTTACACAGACACAAATTCAAACATCATATTCAACCCATATCTCCTTCCAAATCTTATTATCATTTTCTTTTTTATATATATATATAAAAACCATTTTTATCAGTTTTATAAAAACAATGCACAAAAAATCAAGGCATAGCAGCTTATAAATTCTTTTCTAAGAAAAAATAATAATAATAGACCAATAAAGCATAACATTTCCAGATTATAATATCAATATTTCATATAATATTAACTTCATATCTTGTCCCTACTTCTCTTTTCCATCCAAATTATTTATTAATTAAAATTTTATTGCCTTTTATCAATACACAAAATCCAAAAAAAAAAGGCATATATATCCTTCCATATCTTATTACCATTTTCAATAACATTCTTTGTCTGTTCTATTTCCAATTATCCATTCATCTTTTTTTTCTTTTACTATACTTCTCCTGTACACCAATTGGAGTAACATCTATAACTCATTACCCTAACTTAGAAATACTACATATAGCAATCTTTCTTGGGATTCTGTTTAAAAAAAAATAAATCTAAAATTACATAATAAATTTTATATTCTAAATATACATATAAAAACACACTCTTATATACCCTCCAGAATCCCTCTTTTAATCTAAATTAAATTCACCCATTATCTCTAAATAAACTTTTTTTCCTTAGGTCTTGCTTCCCCACATTAAGGCTTCTCCTCCCCCCCTTTCTCTCTTGCTTATTCTTCTCCTTGCCCTTTCTACCGCTTTGCTTTTTCTCTTCGCTTTTCTTGCTCCTTTTCCTTTGCTTTCTAACCTTGCCTCCATCTTTTCGCTCATTTTTCTCTCTTTTGGTTGTTTTTATAATTCTTAAAATCCCCTTTTTCTTATCCTTTTTCTCCTCCTTTCCAGAAGGGACCCATTGTTCATCAAAGATGGCTTCTTCTTCCTCTTCTTCCTTGTCCCAGTCCTTCTGCTGCGTAATCAACTTTTCAAAGGAACATAACGCCATTTCTAAGAATTGAAACAAAGCGCCCAAAGTATCTTCTTTTTTATATTTTTGATATTCAATCTCTAGTTCATCCATAGACGATGCCATTATGAAAAGGGAAACTTTTTCCAAAACAACCACAAGAATTTTTAATCAAAGACAATCAAAAGCAATTAAAAAAAGAAAAAAAGTTCCAAAAGTTAATATTTTTCTTCCTTCTTCTCTTTCTCTTTCTGAATTAATTTTTAATCAAAGAGGTCCAATTACCATATATCTTCTTTTGGGATCCACAAAGACGTTCTAATCAATCTCCTCCTTTTTCAGCTTCTGCTCCAATTTTTTTTCTCCCTTCCCACTTGCAATGAGAATTTTAATAATCAAAAATCCATACCTCCAGCAGAGATTTTCCAATTTCTCACATTTTTCAATGTCCAAAAATCCCTTTGTCTCTTATCTTAGCTTTCAAAACAATCCACTTTCAATGTCTAATATATCCAAATATTTCTGCTTTTTCTGTGGGGTGGGAGAGTAAACAAAAAAAAATTCCCTTTAACAGCTTCTCCGCCGCTTTTCGCTCTTCTTAGGGATACAATGTATCCTCCAGCAACAAACAGCTCAATTCCAGGCAATTTAAAAGGTGTTACTTGACCCGGCTCAGACAGAACTTTCACTCTTCACACTTCCTCCAGCACAGTTCTTACCCGGTTGCTGGCTTCTTCGTGGCGGCCATTGCTGACCGCCGCTCCACCGCCTTGGGAAAAAGGGGTTTTCCCGGAGAAAGGGGGGGTCTGCGATGCCCCCACCTCCCTTTCCGACTCCCCTCTATCTTCAGCTGTCCCTACAGGGCAGCCATATCCCCCTGACCCATCTGGATCGGGGGTACCTCGACGGCTAGCCCAGCAGGAATTGCGAGCTGTCGCGAATTCCTGCTGCCCCGAAGCCACGCAAACCGGAAGTCTATAAAAACCAGTTTTATCAGTTTTATAAAAACAATGCACAAAGAATCAAGGCATAGCAGCTTATAAATTCTTTTCTAAGAGAAAATAATAATAAAAGACCAATAAGGCATAACATTTCCAGATTATAATATCAATATTTCATATAATATTAACTTCATATCTTGTCCCTACTTCTCTTTTCCATCCAAATTATTTATTAATTAAAATTTTATTGCCTTTTATCAATACACAAAATCCAAAAAAAAAAAACATATATATCCTTCCATATCTTATTACCATTTTCAACAACATTCTTTGTCTGTTCTATTTCCAATTATCCATTCATCTTTTTTTTCTTTTACTATACTTCTCCTGTACACCAATTGGAGTAATATCTATAACTCATTACCCTAACTTAGAAATACCACATATAGCAATCTTTCTTGGGATTCTGTTTAAAAGATTCTAAAATTACATAATAAATTTTATATTCTAAATATACATATAAAAACAAACTCTTATATACCCTCCAGAATCCCTCTTTTAATCCAAATTAAATTCACCCATTGTCTCTAAATAAACTTTTTTTCTTTAGGTCTTGCTTCCCCCCATTAAGGCTTCTCCTCCCCCCCTTTCTCTCTTGCTTATTCTTCTCCTTGCCCTTTCTACCGCTTTGCTTTTTCCCTTCGCTTTTCTTACTCCTTTTCCTTTGCTTTCTAACCTTGCCTCCATCTTTTCACTCATTTTTCTCTCTTATGGTTGTTTTTATAATTCTTAAAATCCCCTTTTTCTTATCCTTTTTCTCCTCCTCTCCGGGATGGACCCATTGTTCATCAAAAATGGCTTCTTCTTCCTCTTCTTCCTTGTCCCAGTCCTTCTGCTGCGTAATCAACTTTTCAACAGAACATAACGCCATTTCTAAGAATTGAAACAAAGCGCCCAAAGTATCTTCTTTTTTATATTTTTGATATTCAATCTCTAGTTCATCCACAAACAATGCCATTATAAAAAGGGAAACTTTTTCCAAAACAACCATAAATATTTTTAATCAAAGACAATCAAAAGCAATTAAAAAAAAAAAAAAAGTCCAAAAGTTAATACTTTTCTTCCTTCTTCTCTTTCTTTTTCTGGATTAATTTTTAATCAAAGAGGTCCAATTACCATATATCTTCTTTTGGGATCCACAAAGACGTTCTAGACAATCTCCTCCTTTTTCAGCTTCTGCTCCAATTTTTTTTCTCCCTTCCCACTTGCAATGACAATTTTAAATAATCAAAAATCCATACCTCCAGCAGAGATTTTCCAATTTCTTAAATTTTTCAATGTCCAAAAATCCCTTTGTCTCTTAGCTTCAGCTTTCAAAGCAATCCACTTTCAATGTCTAATATATCGAAATATTTCTGCTTTTTCCGTGGGGTGGGAGAGTAAAAAAAAAAAAAAGTTCCCTTTAACAGCTTCTCCGCCGCTTTTCGCTCTTCTTAGGGATACAATGTATCCTCCAGCAATTCAAGCAGCTCAATTCCAGGCAATTTAAAAGGTGTTACTTGACCCGGCTCAGACAGAACTTTCACTCTTCACACTTCCTCCAGCACAGTTCTTACCCGGTTGCTGGCTTCTTCGTGGCGGCCATTGCTGACCGCCGCTCCACCGCCTTGGGAAAAAGGGGTTTTCCCGGAGAAGGGGGGGGTCTGCGACACCCCCACCTCCCTATCCAACTCCCCTCTCTCTTCAGCTGTCCCTACAGGGCAGCCATATCCCCCTGACCCATCTGGATCGGGGGTACCTCGACGGCTAGCACAGCAGGAATCGCGAGCTGTCGCGAATTCCTGCTGCCCCGAAGCCACGCAAACCGGAAGTTCCAACAGACTTCTTTTTGAACCCAAACGTACTGTTTTGCAAGGGGTGGCAACCAACACAGAAAAACAAAACAGTGGGGCTTTTATGCTTTTTGTTACATACAGTAATTTTATATTTACAGTACTAGTTATGCCGCTGTGTCAACCTTTGAGGCTTCAGTGTTGCCACACTGGAGCTGAGGGATAGGGAGGGGGGAAGAGACATAGCTGAGGTTTGTAGCCAAAACAGAATACTTTTCCCAGAAACCAAGGACATTCCCCCAGGTGGTCGGAGAGAGGACGAGTGAAGTTGCCAGGCAACTAGACAATACCTTGATTGGACCATGTGACTGATTGTTTGGGAAAGGAGGAAAAATTTTACTTTTCATTAGGTGAAAACCGTGGGAACATTCAGAATCAGTTTCCACCAGCCTGTGCCAATATAATATATCCAATAAAACTGAGTGAGATGCATACTGACTGGAGACTGGAGACAGAACTTCTCTCAGGATCTTCTGCCCAATTCTTCTCCAGAGACCGGGTTTCACCAATAATCAACACAGTCCTCCTTCTGGGATTTTGAGAAAAGCTGCGGCCTGCAGCCAGACAGTTCCTTCCTTCCCATTCTTAGATCTTAGGTGAAGATGTCATCTCTGTGGATCTTGAGTAATCTTCTTCCATGGAAACTGCCTGGTCCCTCTTCTTTCTCAATGAAGAATCACCAACTGCTCCTAAACATTCACATAATTTTACTCTCCAATTTTTCTGTCCAGCTATTCCAGCTTCACACAGTGTATTTTTCTCCTCTCCTTCTCTCCTCTTCTTATCTCTCTCTAATTTTTAGTCCGATTGACCACGTAGCCCCCAGCAAATGAGGATGTAGATCTCCCTGAACGACAAGCTGGACCAATGAGACTAGTGTCTCTGCATGTCTTCAGGCCAGCTAAGGTTAACAGCCAAATCAACTCATCAGTCTTATCAACAGCAAAGCTGCCCTTCAAGGCCAGAACTGAGTTTCATTTCTCCATTTTTCACTCCATTTGCTGACTCACAGCAACAGAACTGCAGCCATGCAGGGCAACTAAAATACGAATGCCAGAAAACTGTTGATACATTAGCTTGAGATTCCCTGTATAAGAAAGAACTGACTTAATAATATACAAGGCTTCCTTCAATTCTGAGATTCCATAAAAAATAATTTTAAGTTCCAAGATGTTCAATACTCAATTCTGCATGCTCTAATGCAGTAATAATAGAATAAAGAAAAGGTGATTATGTGTAGCTTGATTAATGTCTGTGCAAGGTTGCTGCTTAAAAAGCACTTATTAAAGAAAACCTGTGAGCCAGCAAAGTCTTACACTTCACACTCACCTTACCATTTTTGCAGTCCCATAACACAGCTGACTTATTGAGTTAATAATGAACTGCTATTCAAAGACATTTTTTTCCACAAGCCAACCTTTGTTTTTGTTTCTTAACTTGAAAAACTTTGCATTTGCTGTATTACATTTGTTTCTTCTAATTTTCACTCTGTTCCCGAACATTTCAAAACTTTTTGAATTTTATTTTCATATCCTACATTATTAGTAACCAATTTTGTGCCATCTGCAAATATCACAAGTATTCCCTCTCATCTCTTCACCCAAATTGTTTAACAAAAATACTGAAACATGCAAGACCCAGGATTGAAATTTGTGGCACTTAGTGCCCCCTTAAAGTTCGATAAATGGGCACTTTTGAAGATGATTTTTGTTATGAACTAATAAAGGCGTTTAATAAAGTTTTAACAACCTTAAGTAAAAAGCAGGGTTCTAATCCTGCACTTCTGATTGGCCGATAATAGCGACATCAGTTTGGTCCTTTCTGGGAAGTCTGATTGGCTGTTAACGGGCCAACTCTCATTGGTTCAGGGGTTTAACACTTCCATGTTTTCATTGGCTAATAGGACAGCAGCCAACCCTATAAAAGGGCTGCTGCTGCCCTAGTTGATTGCTCTGTTCAGTATGCTTAATAAAGAGTTGAAGTTCACTGTTCACTGCCTCGTCTCTATTCCTTGCACCCATGCGCAGAACTTAACACTGGCGACGAAGGTGGGATACGGAGACATCTGAGCTGATTGAACATTCACAGAGCACCAAACAGAGCATGTGGCTGAAGGCACATTGACAACGGAAAACATGTCCAGCGGCGCCATACCACCTGCTCCATTTGACCCGGCACAAGAAGACTGGGACTCATACATGGACCGGTTCCAGATGTTTCTGAAGACCAACAACTTGAAAGATGCAACTACGGGGAAAAAGCGAGCAGTGTTCCTGACCCATTGGGGCCTGCCATCTTTAAGATGGCCAAGGCACTAGCGAAACCAGCTGAGGTGAAATACATGGACTGGGACGTCCTCGCACCCCTTCTACGGGCCCACTATGCACCCGTCATACCAACACTTGTCCGAAGACATGAGTTTTATCAGAGGGACCAACGGAAAGGAAAGAGCGTCACAGATTTCATCGTGGACCTCCGGAACCTGGGAGGCCTCTGTGGGTTTGCAGACCTCCAAGAAGCTCTGAGAGACCGAGTAATTCTGGGATTAGATGACCAGACGGCGCAGAGCAAGATCATGGCCAAAGGGTACATGGATCTTGCCGATGTCATCAAAGACGCTACTGCAGCAGAAGCAACCAGGAAGTCAGCCGCCCGAATGCGCCGCACCAACGCACTGCTCCGTCAACTCGCCAACAATACCTCACCTTGCCTAGAGAGGCACACAACAGCGGCCCAGCACGAGGATCTCGAATCTCCATCAGAAAGTGATGAGGAGCAGGTCAACCGGCTCCGGTCTGAACGCGACCAACGCAACCTGCAGAACCGAAGACTCCCGCACCAATGCGCGGGTTGTGGGGCAAACCACCTGCGATCAAATTGCAAATTCCTCGACACGCTCTGCCATTCCTGTAGGAAAAGAGGCCACATCGGGAAGGTCTGTAGAAGCAAGCGAGAATCCAGCCCAATTCGGAGAGAAAACAACTACCACCAGACCACAGGGAATCGTCCTGTGAGTCAGGAACACTTGAACCACCAATGGAACAACCACTCCTACAGAAATAAAACACTTGCCACTTCAACGAGATGGGAAGAGGCACACCAAACCATTACCATCGGTCACGCTTCATCGTTAGATGCAAAGAAGATCTGAGTGAGGGTCGCCATCGAGAACCAACCTTGCGTGATGGAAGTCAGCTCAGGGTCGTCCCTCTCGATGGTTTCCTGGAAGACCCTTAAACAGTTAATCCCTGCTATCCGGCATCAAGACCTCAGAGCCCAAAGAATTATACTCAAAGATTACCAGGGGAACTTGGCTCCAGCCAAGTCCAAGTATCATTCAAAAATCATACTGCGTCATTACCGCTGACTCGTCGATCGCGACCGGCCTAGTTTGTTAGGCCTTCAATGGTTCGCCCCACTCGAGATCGAGGTAACCGGCATTCACCAAACCAGAAGCGACGACTGGGAGGAGGCCCTCGTTCAGGAATTCCAGGACGTCTTTGCAGACAAACTAGGTGAGTACAAGGGGACCCCAATATCATTTAACCTTAACCCTGAAGTAGCCCCCATCTGCCTTAAGCCTCGTCGGGTACCTTTTGCCCTAAAACCAAAGATCGATGAGCAGCTCGATAAATTAATAGCCCAGGATGTTTTAGAACCAACTGACCACGCCCATTGGGAAACCCCAATCGTAACACCCATCAAACCGGATGGATCGTTAAGGATTTGTGGGGACTACCGGGCCAATCACGCCCTTCAACAGAACGCTTACCTGGTGCTGGTGGTTCAACACCTTCTCCATTCCCTGGGGGGCTGAAAAGTCTTCGCTAAATTGGATTTAGCACAGGCGTACCAACAACTGCCTGTAGATAAAAAAAACGCAGAAGCACAGACGATCGTTATGCACCGTGGCGCTTTTATATGCAACTGACTCCAATTCGGAGTGAGCGTGGCCCCAGGGATTTTTCAAAGTCTGATGGAGAGACTTTTACAAGGGATCAAGGGGGTTGTGCCATATTTTGATGATGTTTTAATTGCGGCCTTAAATAGAGAAGTACTAGAGAGGCGTCTTAGATTGGTTCCCCAGAAATTTAAAGACTCCGGCCTGAAGGTTAAAAAAAATAAAGTAGAGTTCCTGGGGTACCTAATCGATAAGCAAGGCATTCACCCCACTAATAGCAAACTAAGAGCGATCAAAAACACCCCAAGACCCAAGAATAGGACTGACCTCCAAGCTTTCCTGGGGCTCATTAACTTTTACAACATCTTCTTGCCCCAGAAGGCGACCGTAGCTAAGCCCCTACATAGACTTCTCGACAAAACAGCCACCTGGGGCTGGGGACACCGAGAGGAGCACGCATTCCGACAAGTGAAAAACTTACTAACCTCTGATGTTGTTTTAATGCAGTATAACGAGACTTTGCCTTTAACCATTACGTGTGACGCGTCACCGTTTGGAGTAGGAGCCATTTTAAGTCATGTGTTACCAAATGGTAGAGAGGCCCCTATTGCCTATTTTTCAAGGACGTCATCGAGAGCTGAACGCAACTATAGCCAAATTAACAAAGAGGCTCTTGCTGTTGTATCTGCTGTGAAACGATTTCATGAATATGTGTATGGATGAGCTTTTACTATTATTACCAATCACAAGCCTTTGCTGGGGATTATAGCGGGAGACAAGCCAACCCCCTATATACTGTCACCTAGAATGACTTGTTGGTCGGAGTTCTTAGCTGCGTACAATTATAAATTACAACACCGCCCGGGGAAAGCCATTCCCCATGCTGATGCATTGAGCCATGCCCCACTTCCGGAAACCATCGATGACCCAGCTCCAACCCTCATGACACTCCAGATTGTAACCCTACATTCACTGCCGCTAACAGCCAGAGACATCGCTATCGAAACGAAATGAGATCCTGTCCTGGCGTGAGTTCTCAGCTGGGTCAAACGAGGATGGCCAGTAGAACAAACCCCTGACGACTTCACCCCTTTCAGAAACCGACAAACAGAACTTTTCTCGCAGAAGGGCTGCATCCTATGGGGAGACAGAGTCGTCATCCCAGAGCGGTTTCAACGAGCAGTTTTGAAAGTATTGCAGGACAGTCACCCTGGCATCGTACGTATGAAAGCGCTCGCACAAAGCTACACGTGGTGGCCGGGCATCGATAAGCAGATCGAAGCCTGGGTGAAGACTTGTCTAAAGTGCCAAGAAGTCAGCAGTGCCCCACCTAGAGCAACTCCAACGGAGTGGGAAACCCCCCAGGGGCCATGGTCCCGCATCCACATTGACTTTGCGAGACCTACTGAGGGACATACGTTCCTCCTAACAGTGGATGCCTATTCCAACTGGCTTGAAATCCACAAGATGAAGACTACTACAACCAATTCAGTCATCCGCAAATTAAATAACCTATTCACAACACATGGACTGCCAGACGTTTTAGTCTCCGATAATGGACCCCAGTTCATGGCCCTGGCATTCAAACAATACTTAGCGGACCAGGGCATCCGCCATGCGCTAACTTCTCTGGCGCACCCTGCGGCCAATGGAAGGGCCGAGCGCATGGTCCAATTTCTCAAAAAAAACTCTCCACAAGATGGACCATGGGGACATTGACGACAAACTGAACAGAATATTCCTACTCCAACACATCACCCTGCACAGCGTAACCAACAAAACTCCAGCTGAACTATTAATGGGACGCAGGCTTCGCTCCCACCTCGACCATCTCCACCTGGCCTACACACCAGAGAAACCCTGTGAATCTAGCGTAAAGTGCCGCAAATTCAAGGAAGGCAACTTAGTCTTCACTAAAAATCTTTCTGGTGAACCATTGTGGGTCAAAGCAACCGTAACCCAAGCCACCGGGCCTAGATCGTACCGTGTAAAAACGAGGGATGGGAAAATATGGAAATGCCATATAGATCAGCTTCGCTCTAGGTTGCAACCCAGTTCCCACGACTCCTGTGACCCTCAAACTGAGGGGGGAGGGGATGTCGAGGGAACCGAATTCGAGATGCTGGATGATGAATTCGAAGGAAGTCAGCAGCCCGACATGTCACCTGAAGAAGAATCAGAATCAGGGTTGCCTCGCCACAGAGAAATACCCCAACAGAGGCGAGCCTGTAGAGACCAGAGGACAACAACAATAGAATCAGCGGCACCGAGTCATCCTGTGAGGATGCGGCACCGCCTGTACCAGAGAAATCAAAAAACGTTCCAACAAAACCAGACTACAGACCGGAACCGGTGGGACAGCGCAAATCAAAAAGACAGTTGAAACAACCTGCATATCTATGGGATTATGTCACCGCCCCCCCCAAATGGAACCTAGGGGGAAGAGGTATTATGAACTAATAAAGGCGTTTAAAAAAGTTTTAACAACCTTAAATAAAAAGCAGGGTTCTAACTTTATTTGACATTATTCATTCACAACACCCCTTTCCCCCAGCTACTGCTTACGGGGCGCGGTTACATAGTCCTTGAGGTAGGATGGGTTTTTTTATCAGTCTTTTTGATTTTCGCAAAGTGCCTGGCAATTGGTTGCACTTCTGCTGAGGTAGATCGTTGTTTAACGAAAGGGGTGCCTCTGGTTCAGAGTTCGCGTTTTCGTTGTCACCAATATCACTGGCCACTCCCTGAGGTGAACTCACTCCCGTCCCCGGTTCCTGTTCCTGCGTCTCAGTTCCGTTATCAGTCCCTTCAAAAAGATTTTCCTCTAGTTGCAATTCGTCTTCCTCTGTATCTCCCCCCCCCCTCAGTTTGGTCATAAGGGAGTTCGGAATTGTGTGACTGCAGCCACGATCATAGTTGATCTATGTGGCGCTTCCAAAGTCTGTCGTCAGGGCACTGAATGAGGTATGATCTTGGGCCGGTTATATGGATTACTGGCGCTTCTACCCACAGCGGATCACCCGATAAGTTTTTAGCGAATACTAAATCGCCTACCTGGAAGGTACGGCATCGGCTGCTGGATCCAAGTGGTTTTTCCGGTTCATAGGCTGGGTGTAACTGGTCGAGGTGGGAGCGGAGCTTTCATCCCATTAGCAGCTCGGCAGGAGTTAACGCTGTGAGGTGTGAGGTGTTGGAGGAAAAGGATTCGATTGATTTTCTCGTCGATGTTGTCGTAGTCAATCTTTTGAAGAGTCTTTTTGACAAATTGTACCATGCGCTCAGCCCTACCATTGGCAGCAGGGTGTGCAGGTGAAGTGAGCGCATGTCGGATACCGCGGTCAGCCAGGTATTGCTCAAAAGACAGAGCAGTAAACTGGGGCCCGTTGTCGGATACCAGAACGTCTGGTAATCTGTGGGTGCAAACAGTCTTTCCAGTCTTTTGATGACCGCGTCAGTGGTCGTGTTGCTCATTCGGTGAATCTCAAGCCAATTCGAGTAGGTGTCGACGGTTAGCAAAAACGTGTGGCCTTTGGTCGGCCAGGCAAAGTCCAGATGGATGCGGGACCAGGGTCCCCATGGCATCTCCCATTCGGTTGGGGTTGCCTTTGGTGGAGCATTGCTTACTTCTTGGCATCTCTGGCAAGTTTTAACCCATGATTCGATTTGTCTGTCGATGCCTGGCCACCAGGCGTAGCTTCATGCGAGGCCCTTCATGCGCACGATGCCTGGGTGGCCATCGTGCAAGGTTCTTAGCAATTTCTGTTGGAGTCGTTCTGGGATAACGACTCTATCGCCCCAGATGACACAGCCCTTCTGCGAGAACAATTCTGTATGATGACTTTTGAATGGTGCAAAGTCGTCTGGTACTTGGTCCAATGGCCATCCACGTTCCACCCATGTGAGGACTCATGCTAAGATGGGGTCGCGTTTTGTTTCTCTTGCGATGTCACAGGCCATTAATGGTGGTGTGTGGAGTGTCTCGATCTGCAACACTGTCATCGTTGGTGCAGGATCATTGATAGTTTCAGGGAGTGGTGTACGGCTCAGCGCGTCGGCATGGGGAATGGCTTTACCAGGACGATATTGTAGCCGATAATTGTAGGCAGCCAAGAATTCTGACCAGCGGGTCATTCTGGGAGAAAGTATGTAGGGAGTTGGCTTGTCCCCAGCGATGATCCCCAGCAATGGTTTGTGGTCAGTTACAATGGCGAAAACCCGGCCATACACGTACTCATGAAATCTTTTAACAGCTGATACGATCCCCAGGGCTTCTTGATCAATCTGGCTGTAATTTTGCTCGGTTTTTGAGAGCGTCTTTGAGAAGTAAGCAACAGGGGCTTCATTACCGTTAGATAACACATGGCTCAAAATGGCGTCCACTCCAAAAGGCGATGCATCACATCTAATGTTTATTGGCAAAGTCTCATTGTACTGCATTAGTACGGCATCCGAAGTCAGTAGTTTTTTCACATTACGGAATGCCTGCTCTTCTTTGTGACCCCATACCCAAATCGATTTTTTATCTAATAAATGGTGTAAAGGTTCAGCGACAGTCGCCTTGTGCGGCAAGAATACATTATAAAAATTGATGAGGCCTAAGAACGCCTGAAGGTCGGTCTTGTTCTGGGGTCTGGGAGCATTTTTTATTGCTCTCAATTTGCTATCGGTTGGGTGAATACCCTGACTGTCAATTAAATACCCTAAAAATTCAACACGATCAGTACACAGTTTGCACTTATTTCTTTTGACTTTCAAGCCTTCTTCCTGGAATGTTTGTAATACCAGTCTTAAACGCTCCTGTAAGATTTTTGGAGTGGGGGCTGCAATGAGCACATCATCAAAATAGGAGACAACGCCCTTGATTCCCTGCAATAGTCTCTCCATTAGGCTCTGAAAGATCCCCGGGGCCACATTGACTCCGAATTGAAGCCGCGTACACTTAAAGGCACCTCGGTGTGTTACGATAGTCTGTGCCTGTGCTGTTTTCTCGTCAACCGGCAGTTGCTGATAAGCCTGAGCTAAGTCTAGTTTAGCGAAGACTTTTCCACCCTTCAGGGAATGGAGGAGGTGTTGTACCACCGGCACCGGATATGGGTTCTGTTGCAGGGCGTGGTTTAGGGTGGCTCGGTAGTCCCCACAAATTCTAATGGAGCCATCCGGCTTAATTGGTGTCACAATCGGTGCTTCCCATGGGGAGGGGTCAGTTGGCTTTAACACTCCCTGGGCAATCAACTTATCAAGCTGCTTGTCGATTTTTGGCTTTAGAGCGAACGGAACTCGACAAGGCTTAAGGCGGATGGGAGCTATCTTTGGATTAAGGCTAAAGGATATCGGGGTCCCCTTGTACTTGCCTAGCTTTTTCTCGAAGACGTCCCTGAATTCGTGGGCGAGGTCTTCCTCCCAGTCACTGCCGCTGATTCAGTTAATGCCAGCCACTTCAATGCCGACTGGTGCGAACCATTGCAGGCCTAACAGACTAGGCCGGTCCTTATTGATCACCGTCAGGGGTAAGTACGCCGTGTGGTTCTTGAATGCAACCCGGACTCGACTGGATCCTGTGACTGGAATTCGGTTCCCCTGGTAGTCCTTTAACACAAGCCGTTGGAATTGAAGGTCTTGGCGCCGGATAGTGGGGATAAGTTGCTTGACGGTCTTCCATGAGACCATTGAAAGAGATGATCCCAAGTCAACTTCCATTTGGCAAGGCGATTTTCAATGTTCACGTTGACCCGAATTTTCTTAGCATCTAGTGAAGAGGCATGGCCAATAGTGAGTGTTTGGTGGGCCTCTTCCCATCTAGCTAGATGATTGACGGGTTGGTTTCTGTAGGAGTGGTTTACTGGTTCTCGCCTTACAGGGCGATTCCCTGTTGATTGGTGAAGATTCCTTTCGAGGTCTGGCTGGGTCCGAGGAGGCTTTGGCAGACCCGTCCGATGTGCCCTTGTTTTCCGCACTCGTGGCAGAGCGCGTCACGGAATTTGCAGTCGGAGTGGTAATGGTTGGCCCCGCAGCCAGCGCAAGGTTGCTGGGACTTCGGGTATCGTTCCCGATCGGACCGTAGGCGATGGACCTCTTCTTCGTCGCTGTCTGACGACGAAGAGAGGTCTCATGGTGGGCCGTTGGTAGCTGCCCTTCTGCGTTAGGTGAAACTTCGCCAGCCGGTGGGTGTTGTTAAGCCTGGGTTCCCCAACCAGGGTTAAGGAGACAAGTTAAACAGAATGTGAAGCGTTAGTCAGATAGGCACACAGATAAATGAGTGAGATAAGCTTGTATGTTTGTTAACATACAGTAAAAATAACAGATACGCTTGTACTATCAAAAATATAGTTTATTCCATTTAGAGTTTATAGCATTGTCAAAATAACAGTCCATTAGTCATATATCGTTTAGTCAGTCCATTCAAGGATATTCAGTTAGCAAAATCCATGTAGAATATCCAATATCAGTTCACTTACAATAAATCAATAGTCCTTTCTCTCTCCCGTTCGAGTAA
This sequence comes from Hydrophis major, assembly GCA_033807585.1. Taxonomy (NCBI): domain Eukaryota; kingdom Metazoa; phylum Chordata; class Lepidosauria; order Squamata; family Elapidae; genus Hydrophis; species Hydrophis major. The sequence goes on along the minus strand of CM066329.1, from coordinate 327,275,419 downwards.
GGAAAAACACAGTCTTCAATCTATCCAGTAATCAGGGATCATCAAGCCAGAGAGAGCAAGCTGCCGTGCCTTGCTTCTTTTATGGTGCTATTACAACCACTCCCTTAATTACTATTCTACAGTTAATGTTACAGACACTTTAACTAACAAACTATGATAACATATTTATTATTTTACCTAAACCAGTTAGGGTAAACAATGTTATCCCTAACATTCTCCCCTTTTAGGTAATAATAATAATATAACTAATAACTATTTACATCTTTAAATCATATTTGTTACAACTCTCTTTAAACTTAATTACTCCTTGAGCTTTTGTAAATTGGTCTGCAATGTTTTCTTCTGTTATGCAGTATTCCAATTTAATTAGCCCATTCTTTACAGATTCTCTAACATTTAAGTATCTTAAATCAGTATGCTTTGATCTAGTTTTTACAGCAATATTAGTAGCTAACTTTATGGCTGCTTGGTTGTCCTCGTACACAATAATGGAATCTTTAACAGTTACACCCATGTCTAATAACAACTGTTTGTACAAAATTAAGTCAGTGCATAGTAATGACAGACATGAAAATTCCGCTTCCATCGTGGACAAGCTAATATGCTGTTGTCTGATTGACCTCCACCCTATTAGTGTCTTACCAAATAATATAGCCATCCCAGATGTTGATTTTCTAGTATTTATGTCAATTGCAAAACTTGCATCTGCATAGGCACTAAGACTCAAATCACCCTTTGGTTCTATATACAATGCATGGTTCATTGTTCCTTTAAGATATCTTAAAATTCTCTTTAATGATTGCCAATGACATTGATGTGGATCCGAATTAAAATGTGCCAGCTGATTAACACTATAAGCTATATCTGGCCTTGACCAATTGCTTATATATGATAAGCTGCCAATCAAAGATTGATACATGGACTTATCAAATTTGGGACTTTGCGCATCAGTTTGGCAAACTTCCTGACTCATTGGAGTCTTTGCCGGTTTACAAAGTTCCATTTTATACGTTTTGATTAATTGGCAAATTTTATCTTCTTGAGATATCTTAAATCCATTTTTTGTTTTGTTTATTGTCAATCCTAGATACTTTTTAATTTCACCTAAATGTTTTAATTTTATCTTTTTGGCTAATAATGATATAATCTCATTAGCTTCATTATTAGTCTTAGTTATCAAAGCAATATCATCTGTAAATAATAACAATAATGACACCGTTCCATTATTTTCTCTTTTAAACACACATGGATCTGCTAAACCAGATTTAAAACCTATATTGTTTAATTCTTTCACAATATATTGGTTCCACTCAAAGCCAGATTGTTTCAACCTGTAAAGACTCTTTTTGAGTTTCCAACAATCATTACTATTTACTTTATTATCTTTTATAATAATTGGCTTTTTCAAATATATAGTGTGCTGCAATGGTGCATGCAAATAAGCAGTTTCTACATCTAAATGGTTAATGACATAGTTTTTCTTAGCTGCCCACACTAAAGCTGCTCTCAAAGATGTTGCTTTAAGACTTGGTGCAAAAACTTCATCGTAATCAGATGCAGTTTGATTAAATCCTTGAGCTACCAAGCTATCTTTATGGGTAACAGTCCCATCATTTCCTGTTTTTACTTTAAACATCCATTTGCACCCAATGGATTTTTCTCCTGGAGTTAATTTAGCATCTTCATATACTTTCATTACCTTTAATGAATTTAGTTCTTTTTCCATTGCCTTTTGCCAATTCTCCTGATCCTTAGCAGGATACATCCTAAGTTCATCTACACTAGTTGGAACTTTAGTTACTTGGCAAACTATACTTGCTTGATGCCTATCAGGTGGTCTAGTTATACGTGTAGTACGTCTAGGTATTACAGGACTTACAGGTGGACTTTCATTTATGAACTGTTCTTGATTAACTAACTCTTCCTGATCAACTGTTTCCTCTTGTTCTGGTCCTATTTGCTCTTCGTGGACTTCTTCTTTAATTAGACTCTTCTTATAACTAGTCTGTTCTTTTTGCCTTTTGTAGGGTTCAATAATTACTTCATTATTTAAATCTTGCTCTGATCTATTCCATCCTACATGTTCTAGGAATTTAGCACTAGCACTAGTGTAAACTCTAGATGTACCTGGTTCCCAGAATCTATAAGATCTATGATTAGATTTATATCCTACAAAAAATAATCTTTTAGCTCTATGCTGTCCTTTGTGTCTAAGTTGTGGAGGGATATGCACCCATGCTGGTGCTCCAAATGTATGCATGTAACTTAAATCAGGTTTTGTACCATGCCACAGCGTGAATGGTAATTCACCTGTTGTTAAATTAACAACATTATTTAATATATGATTACCACACATTATTGCTTCTACCCACAAATTGTCAGGTAATCCTGAATCAGACATCATAGTACATGTCATTGATTGTAATATTTGGCCTCGTCTCTCTATAAAGGCATTATGTTGTGGCCTATATGGTGCAGACTTTTTATGTTGAATACCTAACATTCTAAGTCTATTCTGGAATTTTTTATTTGTAAATTCCGCACCATTATCTGTTATAAGAGTTACTAATTTCTTTTTAGTTTTCCTTTCAGCAAATTTAATCCAATTAAAGAGATTTAGATATGTTTCAGTTTTGCTCTTCATTAAATAGCAAAACCCATATCTAGAATAGTGATCCATTATACTTAGTATGTATCGAGCTCCTCCTACACTTGGTTTTTTCGGACCTATTAAATCAGCAAATACTACTTCTAAAGGCTCTTTGGTAGTAAATCCATCAACTCTATTAGCCGATTTGACCTTGTTTTTGCTTTGAATACAAGCAAAACATTGCAAATACTTATTACAAGGTTTCAAACTTATTCCCTTAGATCATTCAACAATTTTCTTAAGCATTTTAAAATTTAAATGCCCTAACCTTCGGTGTAACAAGTGAATACATTCATCATGAGGTTTCTTATTATCATAAACCATGCTAGCCACCTCTAAACCATTATCATTTAACACATATAATTCACCTCTTAAAGATGCAGTAATTTTCTTATCTTCTTTTTCAATTATGCAGTTATCTCCCCTAAATGTAACTACATATCCTAGTTTAACCAAAATTCTAACTGAAATTAAATTAAACTTAAGTTGAGGCACACATAACATTTTTACATTCTCTTTTATGAAAGAACAATATGCTATACCTTGACCTTTAGCTTTCAATTTCCAGCCATTGGCTAACGATATCTGCTGTGTACTCTTGGACATTTTAATAAAATTTTTGTTATCTTTTGTTATACAGTGGGATACTCCACTGTCAACCACCCTTAAATTATTTTTTACAGCTCCGTTAGTATACATGGCTAACTCTAAATTCTTATTTATCTTTTGATGACTTTTAGTATTCTGGCCAGCGTTCTGGCGCTTTGCTTTTTTACAAAATCTTGCCAAATGTCCTCTTCCTCCACAATTAAAACACTTTTTAATTGCGTATGCAGTAGGAGATTCAATATCTTCTTTTTGAGGTTGCTCCCTCCTTAACTGATCTCTTTCAAGTCTTCTTCTGGCCTCTTCAATCAATTTGCCAGTTATATCAGTTAAAGTTAAACTTTTCTTGGACAATATTTCAAGGGAAGTGACGTAGTTATCATAACTTTCATTTAGTGATGATAGAATTAGATAGACTTGGTGTAGTTCAGAGAAAATAAGCTCTTTCTCTTGCAGTTCTTGAAAAATGCTTTTTATAGAATTCAAATGACTAAGCATGTCACCATTCATCTGGAGGTGCGTCCTGAAAAGCTTCCGTGTAAGATTTATGTGAGCACCAACATTATCTCGGACATAAATTCTCTTCAGCTTCTGCCAACACCCAACAGCCATTTGCTCTCCATGGATATGAACAAGTTGCTGGTCAGTTAGTGTTAGTCCTATTATGCAAATAGCTTGTTCATTTTTCTGCATAAAATCTTTTATCTTTAGTCTATCTTCATCAATCTCTGGATCCCATTCCTCTACATTTGGTGGGTTTTCAATTATGTTTCACAGACCTTCTCTACGTAGAATTAGACTACATTTCATAGACCATGATACATAGTTTGTTCCATCCAGCTTGGCTATAAGGGACAAACTTTGTAGATTGACTTGTGCCATGTTTTCTTTATATGGATATAAAACTATAATTAATAAAACATAACTGTCTGTTTACTGTAATGTGTAACAACACAAACTCTCACTTTTTACATAAATCTGTTTTATCCTAGTTAAACTGACTTTGCAGCCTCTGGGCCCATAACCAGTATTAAGCCTGGGTTCCCCAAGCAGGGTTAAGGAGACAAGCTAAACAGAATGTGCAGTGTTAGTCAGATAGGCACACAGATAAATGAGTGAGATAAGCTTGTATGTTTGTTAACATACAGTAAAAATAACAGATACGCTTGTGCTGTCAAAAATATAGTTTATTCCATTATGAGTTCATAGCATAGTCAAAATAACAGTCCAATAGTCATGTATCATTTAGTCAGTCCATTCAAGGATATTCAGTTAGCAAAATCCATGTAGAATATCCAATATCAGTTCACTTACAATAAATCAATAGTCCTTTCTCTCTCCCGTTTGAGGAAGGAAAAACACAGTCTTCAATCTATCCAGTAATCAGGGATCATCAAGCCAGAGAGAGCAAGCTGCCATGCTTTGCTTCTTTTATGGTGCTATTACAACCACTCCCTTAATTACTATCCTACAGTTAAAGTTGCAGACACTTCAACTAACAAACTATGATAACATATTTATTATTTTACCTAAACCAGTTAGGGTAAACAATGTTATCCCTAACAGGTGTGCTGGAGCGTGATTTCGGCGTAGTTGGGCAGCCGACTTCTTGGTCACCTCCGCTGCTGTAGCTTCAGCTATGGCGTCTTTAAGGGTGATGTCGCCCTTTGCCATTATTTTGCTATGTACGTTTAGAGCGTCTAGCCCGAGGACTACTCGGTCTCTCAAGGCCTCTTCCAGGTCGGTGAAATCGCAAAGGCCTCCCAAGTTCCGGAGGTCTGCAACGAAATCGGCGACGCTTTCTCCTTTCCGCTGGTTTCTTTGATAGAACTCATGTCGTCTTACGAGCATTGGAACGGTTGGTGCATTGTGGCCCTTAGTAGCGGTTCAAGGACATCCCAGTCCATGGCCTTTGATTCCACCGGTTTCGCTAATGCCTTACCATTTTGAAAACCGCCGAGCCGCAGTGCGTTAGGAATACCGCCCGTTTCTTCCCAGGTGTGGCATCCTTCAGATTATTCATTTCCAAAAACATTTGAAAACAATCCATGTAGGACTCCCAGTCCTCCTGAGCTGGATCGAACGGAGCGAGTGGTACTACGCTGCCGGACATGGTTCCGCCGTTGTGCACTTCAGCTACGTGCTTAGTTGTCTTAGTTGGCTCTGATGTCATCCAATCCCATCCTCCTTGGCAGTGTTATGTCTGGAGCATGGGTGCGAATGATGGAGACGAGCCGGTAGAAACAGTGAACTTCAAACTCTTTATTTACATATTGTGACAGCTCAAACTGGAGGGCTGCTATAGCCTTCCTTATATAGGCAACTTATTAACTGTTCAACCAATAGTAAACCTGGAGCGCTAGCTCAGTTAACCAATAGGAATGGTCTGTTAATGGCCAATCAGATGCTCCTGAACGGACCAATCTGATCCTGCCATTAACAGCCAATCAGAAGTGCAGGGCCAGAACCCTTGCACTTGACTTCAAGCTCAATATACTTTATTGGCATTATTCATTCACAACACTGCTAATTTAATCTCTGTTTACAAACTGCTCGGTGAAATTCTTACTCTGCTTTCTGTCTCATGACAACTTGACACTGTTTCCTTTTTATGCCTCCAAAGAGTACCCAAGAAGAAAATCTCTCAAAAGTGTGTTTTTGTCCATTTTAAATTATAGGAGCTCAAGAATTATACCCTCAAAAGTGAATGTTTATTAGCAATTAGAGGTGGTTTTATTTTCAAAATCCATATTAAGTTTCCAAGAGTGACCTTGCAAAAACTATTCCACGTAAATATTAGCTGGTTTTTTTTTTTCTAATCCATTCTTGCTTCTCTCCCAATGATTGCTAGTTCCTTCTGGGCAACTAACAAAGCTCATTGAACTTCAAAGGTTCCATGTCACTTTAGCTTCCTGGTTGACTTTGAATTGTCCCATCTTAGAGGAGGTATTCAGGAGGTCCTGACCCGTTCTAGAGAACTGGTAGCGGAAAATTTGAGTAGTTCAGAGAACCAGTGGTAACCTTCCCTCAGGAGTGGGAAGGGAATGGAGATTTTGCAGTATCCTTCTCCTGCTATGCCCACCAAGCCATGCCACGCCCACCAAGCCATGCCCAAGGAACCGGTAGTAAAAAAATTTGAATCCCACCCATCTGCTGCATAATTTTGCCAAGAGGTTATTTATTCGTTGAGTTTTATTTTATTAATCCTCCATGAATCTCCCTTGTATTTTATATTTAAAATAATAATGTAAATTTGACAGTTGGTTTCATATCTAATAGGAGTTTGGCCTTGGGGTATTGAATTAAACCAAGGAGATCTGTTTCCTAAACTGCCATAGTGGTAACTCAGCAGATGAAGCAGGAATAAGAAGTAACTTATTTTCTCTCAATATATATATGGAGATTCTCAATCGTCCAGGTCATGATTGTCCCAAAGGTGCTTTTTTTCAAGAGGCAACTGGACTTTCTGGTTTTTCTTTGAAGACGTTTCACTTCTCATCCAAGAAGCTTCTTCAGCTCTCTTCTTCAGATTCTTTTCTCTAAGCACCTTGATTATTCATAAATTTCCGACTGTTTTCCAGAGGACCAAGTTCTCAATTACTGATTCTGTACTCATTCCATACTGTACTGATTCCATACTGTATTCATTCACTATAAAGTACCAGGTCTTCTTTATTAATTGCCCTGCTTATTTAATATAAAGTATGTCTAATTTTCACTTCCAAACTAACACATGAAGCATACCCCAGTGCTCCTTTTGTTTTACATACCTCCAAAGTGGACATGTATAGGTTGTTTGGGAATTCTCCAAATGCAGTTGAAGAGGAATACTCTAAAAATGTGCATATTAAGAAAACTGTTATGAAAATGTTAAAGCCAATTTACTAGTTTAAGTAGCATCTGCCAGCTATTGTAGAAACAGCACATAATAAAATATTCTTAATGTGAAACAGCTTGATCCTATTATTGGTTTATTTTATCTTCAAATAGAATCTCAAATCACAAATAGAATAACAGAGTCGAAAGGAACTTTGGCGGTCTTCAAGTCCAACCCCCTGCTTTGGCAGGAAACCCTACACCATTTCAGACAAATGGTTATCCAATCTCTTCTTTAAAATTTCCAGTGTTGGAGCATTCACAACTTCTGGAGGCAAGTTGTTCCACTGCTTAATTGTTCTAACTGTCAGGAAATTTCTCCTTAGTTCTAGGTTGCTTCTCTCCAGGTTCTTTCCATTCATGGCTTCTTGTCCTGCCCTTGGTGCTTTGGAGAATAGATTGTGGCAACCCCTGAGATATTGGAACACTGCTATCATGTCACCCTGAGCCCTTATTTTCATTAAGCTAAATATATACCCAATTCCAACAACCATTCTTTATATGTTTTAGCCTCCAGTCCCCTAATCATCTTTGTTGCTCTTCTCTGCACTCTGCCTAGTATAAACTCATTCTTCATTTTTTCTTTGATTCTGATGGGATGAGGGCAATCCACTTCCTTGCTCTTTCTCCCTTTATATGTCAGTCGCTTTATTTATACATTGCTTTCAATTGGTTTGTTTTCAGTGCTGGCATAAATGCAAAATCCAAATAACCATCAGCTAAACCCCACAGGTTGAGCAGCAACACAGCAGTAACTTGCTTCAGCCCGTAACTTGGACAGATCTTTCATAGCCAGTATGACTGATACCAGTTGTGATAAACTGTTTCTAAAGAGCGAGATGAATAATATGCCCTCTAATATTTTTCTGATAAAATTAGCACAGTGGCTTCAAGCTATGTGTAACAAGAGGAGGGAAAAGAACAGGAAAAACAAATGAGCAAGGCCATTGGCAAGCAAATGCTCTTAAACAACACAATTGGAGTAGACTCTGACTATTTTGAAAAAATATTGTCATTAAATTTTATAAATAGTATATTGCTTAGACTGAAATTCTAAAAGCCAGAGAGCCCATACAATAATTTGCTGAAATACTACAGGATAAAATAGAAAATCTGGTACTCAGACACATTGTTAGAATGAGAAAAAGCTATAAAATAGCAAAAATGTTATGTTTGGAAAGTGCTTAGAATTACTTCAATATAAAACTTATTTCCTATAAAGCAAAGGCTGGTTCATGCATGCTTTATAGGACTTGGCTTTTGTAACTCAACACTTGGCAACTTAGATGGGACAAATGGCTCTATTATGTCAGAAGCCATGGAAATGTGGTATTCTAGCTATGATCACTGATTGCTAAGCAAATGACAACCACAAAGTTTTGTGAGATTGTTAAAACTAATTATTATAGATCAGCTTTTAAAGGTCTGAATCCTCTTCATTAGATGCATGAAATTGGAAGATATTTCATGGGATTGTTGAATTTGCTGTAAAAAAAACAAAACCATACTTGCTTGCCTTATGCATGCATACATAAACAGAGCATCTTTTCTTTTTCCTAAATATATACAATCATTACACAATATGCTCTTTCTAATAAACTTGAAATCACCCCTATTGTTTTGGCTTTAACAAAAATACTTTACAGTACATAGCCACTTAAAGGCTTAATTGGGAATTAGCTTCTGTAACTTTCTTACAGGTTTTTATAAATATTATCCAGAAATTAGGGAATAAGTAAGAAAGACGCATTAATTTTAAAATTCTATTTACAAATACTTCTGTTCCTCAAAGAAAGCACTAAGAGCAGGGCTGTCAAATTCGGGCTGGATGAATCACGTTCTGGCCATGCCCACGCCCAGTTTAGTGAAGGGGAGGGAAGTCATGATACGTCAAATGACACCAACATTATGATGTAAATTTGACACCCTGACTTAGAACAGCAGCAGTACAGCAGCATGCTGGTTGACGAATTCTGGGAGTTGAAGTCCATGGATCTCTTCAGGAAATATTAAGTTAGAGAAAATGAGGAAAAAGTTGGATAGAAAAGATTCTGTGCTAAGGCCTGACCCAAACCATATTATATAAGGAACCAAAACATTTGGAGATTAATGCAACAAAGTATTGGCATACAAAACAAAAATGATTGCTGGTCTTTTAACCAAAGAATGATAGAAAAGCCCTCAAACTCACAAGGTAGCAATTTTTATGAAATAATACATAACAATTGAGAGCCAGTGTGATGTATCATTAAGGAACCAGGTCAGAAACCAGGAGGCTGTGAGTTCTTATCCAGCCTTATGCACAAAGCCAGGAAACAAAACCTTGAACCAGCCATTCTCTCCCAGTCCTAGGAAACAGGCAATGGAAAATCAACTAATCAAATGTTGCCAGGAAAACTGCAGGGACATGTCTAGGCAGTCACCAGGAATCAATATTAGCTCAAAAGCACATGCATACATAAGAATTACAAAGATAATGTAAATGATAGCATGCCTTTACAACTGGAAAGTAATTTCTGATAAGAAAATAAGGTGATCTTGCTGGGGGTGTCCACTTCTAATTCTACATTCCTAAGGAGGCTCCGAGCCTATCCTTCCTACGGATACTAGCAACTTCTAACATAAACAATGTCCTTTAGCATGCCTATATGTTGCTCCTTTCACTTCATAGAAAGGAGAACAACCTGGTTTCTGTTATCTGTCTCCTTCTCTGGGATCATCAAGCATTTTCAATTTGCCTGCTCTAAGATACACTTCAATATACAAATGCAAGGATAGAATATTATTTGTCCCCACACCATGCATAAGCAAGCTTATAGAAACTGTCACTGGGATAAGGAATATTTTATATTCTAGGATGCTACAAACACTGTAGACATGAAATGTGTGCAAAGAAACTAAAAACAGTAGCTAGCCTCTCTGACTTGTCCTGCCTGCATTGACTCCAATGGTTAAATACGGCAATGGTACTAATGAAATATATGTCTGCTTGATTACAGCTAAATGTCAACAGCACCTGAATATAATTTATGAATGCCGAAATAAGCATCATTTTATTGAGCGGTTATGGGAACTCTTTTCAAACAGTGGTTGAAATAATTTGAATACAAATTACTATTAATCAGCATTTAACACACTGATATTTGATTAAGTTTCTCTTTCAAAACTTATTATGCTAATGAAAAGCAAACTATTATTTCTCATTATTATTTTTGTGCTTTTCAGAAGTACAGTTTGAACTAATTATATTTTCTTCTACATTTCCCTAATTCATTTCAGTTTTGGGAGTTTCTAACAATAAAAACCTTATTAGCATGTATACAAAAATAAGTAGAAGGTAAATGTGCATGAAGTTGCAGTTGTAAGGTACCTTAGAGAAATAATACTAGCTAGTACTCCACATCAAGACAAGCTCCCATCCACATTTTTCAGGCTCCCTATCTATCCGAATAGTGACAGAGAGGAAAGTTTGTAATCACTTTCACCTGAAAATATTCACAACTGTCCTCAAATTTTTATATCCCCAAAATTCCAATTTGCAGAAGCAACTTGGAAAACCATAGTACCTTTTGAATACTAACAGATACAAGCACAATACCTGAAGAGCACTTTTCTCATAGAAAAACATAACATAGCAAAAGCCTCTCTTTTTGTCCCATAAGTTTTCGGTCTGTCACAGAGTACATCATTATTTCTGATGGTTGCCTCTGATAGATGTGCTATTTTGATTTTTAAAGGCAGAAATTAGAAATATCTGCCTCTAAGGATACAAAATGAAGGAAAAAATGGCAGCAGAATTTGAAAGCTACTTTGCAGCTGTCTTTTTATCCTTTTTTCACTATTTGTTAACACTGATAATTCATCACTATTAAAGACTAGTTAGCCTTTAGCATTTAGGATCATCTGCTTTTCTTCAGTCAACCTATCTTGTTAGACATAAAATAAATTTGCCTTCTAGACCAGTGATGAAGCAATTATAATGTGTTAAGTGGCAATCCAGCAAGATTTTAAGGAAGATAATTTTGGTTCACAGGACATAGAGTTCATGAGAGATGCTCAACATATGAAACAATTTGTTCAACTGAATAGTAACACTCCTTGTGCCAGTTATTCTCCAATTCCTTAGAAAATGCTTCCCCTGGTGTCTTCAGCATTTAATTTCCTATCTTTCAGGGAAAGGTAGCAAGTTAACAGTGAATAAATTGCTTTTAAAAATTATTTAGCACTGAGGACATATTTAATATTGAGTTCAACATTGTAGAATGGAAAGGACTAGATCTGTTGCACAACTAACCAAAATAGCATATTGTGTTAAATTACAATTTAGTATGATAGGCACAAATCTCAGAGTGCTTCTGAAACTTGTACTTGTAGTTTGAACTATTCTCATAGACTTAGAATTGTAATTAACAATCTCAGAAATCTGTTTCAAAAACATAATTTGAAGTTAGCTTGATTGCAATTAACCATAAGGATACTTTGTTATACTTGGTGACCCAGAAAATCATTATTACTTGAAATAAATACTTCTAAAACCTTCCTCTTACCTGCACAGGAGAAAAAATGGAGAGGAGAATCACTAATTCAGGGTTGCTCTGGCTGTTCTTACTCATTAATGTTGTACTAAAACATGGCAATTATCATCTGCAAATGCAGTGAACATAATTATCAAGATGGTACTACAGTGGTTTTGATAGACAAGGGATGTTCCTGGTCAGATATTTAGTTTTCATAGGTAAAACATTCTTCTATAAACTAAGTACAAAAGTCATCTATGACTATGAAAGTGGCAATACTGAATTTGTTTAAAGAGTTTGCTTTGGAGGGATGTCTCTGCATCATTACAAATTGTGATACATCATAATTTCTCTTATAAATACATAAGTGCATTATAACACTTTAGGTGAGACAGATTAGAGTACTCAAATGCCAAATGCTACAATGAAAGTTGAGATTCTCCCCTATTTTTCAAACACCCTAATTTCATTCATGCATTCTTTGTCACTCTCTTACACACACACATAGAGAGAGAGAGAGAGAAAGAAAGAGAAAGAGAGAGAGAGAGAGAGAGAGATCTTGTTTACCAAAGTATTTGACATACATTCATGTTGGTGGATGGGAACAATTAACTCAGAGCATAATTAAAACAATCAGAAGGGTTTAAATAGCCATGGAGTTATTATGTACCTACATGATAATTAAATGATCAAGTGACTACACAGTAATTTCATGGTGATTTGTGCTATATACAATATTTACTATGCACAAAACAAACAATACTGTCAGTTCAAAAAGAAAGTGAAAAACCATATGTCAGCATTAAAATGTGTGCATGATATTTTTTTTAATGTTGATTTACTTCCACAATTATCACTTTCTCACCACATTTTATTGCATGTTTTCACTGCTTTGCCTGTGAACAAAGTGTCAAGACTAGCTTAATGAAAATGTAAACCTTTGTGCATATATGGCATGCTATGGAAGACAGTAGTACAGAATCAGGATGCCTGAAGAATAAAACAAAACTGCAAGGAAAACATTATGACATGTGTTATATGCCTAATCCTAAACTTGGACTAAATACTGTATTTCTTTTAAGGTAAGTGGTATATGCCAAAGTGGAGGACTTTGGACCCTTCAGGCACCACAGAAATACAGTAACCAGAAACAATAGTAATCATGGCTAGTCGTGAATGATGCTGAGAGCTGCAGTTCAGCAACAACCCTGATCTAAGAGAACTGAAAGAAACATACAATAGATTGATTCAGTTGAGTCAAAACCTTCCTTTTGTTCACAAATGTAACAATGAATCAATGTTATAAGGTATATGTTTCAATTGATTTTCCCAAGGAGCAAAAAAGAAATGTGTTCAGTTGTCATTTTGATGAGAACCTAAAAAATCCTCAATTCCTTAATTTTTATGTGAAACAAATCTGATATTTATCCATTCCTCTAATTTTACAGAGCAGTTTCTGCTGAGAAAAAATAGGGCATGTGAAAATAATTAATATATTGTGTAATATAGGGGACATTGCTTATAAAAATGTATGTGGATTAGAAGAAGCATTGAAAAATGTTACATAGAGAGTTTATATTAAAATGATAAATGGGAAAGTGTGAAAATAGAAATATGAAAACCTGAAAGCTGTTTTAAATGTGGCGATCCTAAACCAATAAGAATTCTATTAAAGCTACTGTATTACAATTTATGTTAACTAACTCATGAAGCTATGGGCCATCATTTTAAGAATTTAAATGTAAAAAAAAGTTTGAAATGGTTTGAAAGGAGACTTGAGTTTAGCCTTTCCTCAGCAGAAATACACAGATGATGAATTAAAGTAGAGAGATCAAAAAATAAATGTCTCTGAATGTTGAATGGAAGACCTAGTAAAACCAGCAATTCTTGGAAAGATTCTGACCAGTTCATGGCAAACAAGAAAGCCTGTATAAATGTATCATGATAGCACTGTGGCAGATATCAACCAATGACATGGGCAAAATGACACAAACAGATGGGAAATATAAACAAAAGTGTGGGGGGAAAAGAGAATAAAATTCAACAAGCTGGCAAAGTATTCACATTGCTGTTAAATTATACTAGATGGTGCAAACACTAAATAATGACTGACCAAGTTTAAATGCATGTTTATTTATTTTAAAAAATAGACAACTAATATTTAGGAGCCAAAACTCCATTTGGAGTTGTATGTCAACACCAACTATTTCTTTCTATCCTGTTTCATCATCATTTGGAGTCAACTACCCAAAACATTGTGATACAAGGATAAATGAATGAAAATTAATAATTATTTAAGATTGAACACGTACATGTTCTATATCTTATACCATCTGACTCCCAATGGATGGAAAGTAGGCAACAGACAGCCTAGGTAGTAATACTATCTACCATCTGCTACTGGGTAGATGATGAATAGTAAGCAACAGAAAGCCACAAAATTGCTATTTTATTGTTAAGGATCACTAAGCATCTTCCCTCACAACTTTTTTCCATTTGCGTTTTTCAGTTAAACTAAACTTAGGAAAGCAGATTCAGAGCACTGGTGGACACACACATTGCACCTTTCAGCATCTCCTTAAATCAAACACATCTTTTCTTGGAATTATGATTGCCCCCATAATTGCAAAAACAGATGTAGCTTCTATCAATAGGTCAACATGAGTATTGCTAAACTCTCCAGATACCCTTTGAATCTGTATTGCTCCTCCACACAGTCCTACTGTTTAGAACTGCAAAATGTCCTTCCCAAAACCTGAAGACATGTTTAAACGGGCAACCCATATTAGCAATTTTACAAAAAACACTAAGGGCATTTTTAAAGCAGCAGATTATACCATTGGTAGACTATACAGTCTGCTGTATGGGGCAACAATATACTGGAAGCACTTTAACAAGTCAGATTAACCCTAAAAAATGAGTTATTCCAGTGAATTTACTGAATTACTATTGTAAGTTTTTTAATGTAAATGTTATTTCTGTAAAATGGCAACACAAAAACAATATCTTACATCTAAATCCCATGGTAGAGTAGATTTCTTAGAATGAAATCACCTAAAACCTTTACTTGGACCTATTATATTTATCCAGAGAAATCAAAGTTAAAGAGCGAAATTCTTTAATTCCATTTAGTTGCTAGGCAATAACATCCAGAACTGTTAATTAGTTCTGAACCCTGGGTAACCCTTTCACTTAAATCTTTAAATCCTTTGCCATTGGTATTCAGACAACTGGACTCTTGTGATTTCATTGTTTGTTGTATTTAATTAGCTCTCATAAGATACATACTTTAATTGATGTACACTGCCCTTCAGTAAAACAAGATTAAAACACATTAAAAAACTAAAACAATTCAACATTAAAAGCAAGCCAGGCATGAAGGAATAAACAATAGCAACACTAGTAAAAGTCATTTAACCACATGAAAATTCACCTCAATCCACCTCCTATGAGCCAAGAGAAAGATTGCCAGAAAGTAATATTCAGATGGGATTAAAAGTTGCTTCTAAGTCTGACACAAAAATTCTAAAAAGCTTTTCCTGGTCTCAAAACAACATCAGAGAAAGGCATCAGACAAGCTCTTCTACAGAAAGGGTTCCATAAATATGGCACATACCACATATCAGATCTGGGTAGTGCTAAAATTCAAAGGCAAAAGAGTGCACACAGATGTTACTCTTCCACCCCTATGCATCCCAAAGTCTTTGAGGCCAATCTTATTAAATACCCCAAATTACATCATGCTCATTTTCTTCAGTAACATATGGAATATTAAAGATAGCCCATTTCTTTTTGGCAACAACAACCATCCTATGAAACAGGCTGGGGGGGGGATTATTACCCCAAGTAAGCCAGTTCAGGGGATGAGGGTAGACTTGAACCCAGGTCTCCTTGGACCTAATTCCCTATCTTAACCTTTATATCATACCAGTAAGGGAAAGAAATTCTGGAAGGGTCTACTGATAGTCTAAAATAATATGAAAGAATGGGATTTCTTTAATTATTGAAGTCCCTCATCATAAATACATTTATAGATGAAAATTAGTACTACAATTTGTTATAAAATTCTACACGTTGTTCAAAGATAAAAACAATGCATTACAGGGATTAGAAATTCTTCTTTTAAAAAATATCCAAGATGGAAAGCCAGCTTAACTGAGAAATGGTAGACCTCAGATACAAATTCATGTACTTTAGTGGCAGCAGTAGACAGAACAAAACTCTAAACCACATTATTTTAGAGAAAAAAGACTGAAAAATAAATTGAAGAGTATTCACCAGAACTTAACAGTTCTTCTCCATTTTATCAATTAAATCTCATGTGCTTCTAACAATTAATTAAGAATGACTTATAGCATATTAGCCCAATGTTAACTTCTTTATTAGTCTTAAACTAATACTGTTTTATGCATTTTATTTTTATTAGTTCGCATGATGAATTAAAATATTAAAAACTTTATTCATTAGTTTACCAACCTTTTATGAACTGAATTATATTATTCAGTAATGAATCTTGTCCATTTACAAATTATTCTGCTCTCTTTCTTCTTTCATAGTCCTATCTACCCAACAGATATAAATATTTGGACTCAAAAGTATGAAGGTCATCATACTCAGACTTCTGGACTTGAATATGATCTGCATACTGTGAAATTCACCCATCCAAAATAAAGTTATTCAATAGTTAGCTTTCTCATTCAATAATGACTTATACGAAACTCAAATTCTTTAGTGATAAATCTTTAATACTCTTCAAATGAATCATTGACCATTATACACTGCATGAATCTGGCCCTTTGTCTTAAATTCTGTCATCCTGCTGCCATGCATTATGTTCACTAGTGCCTCAACAATGTTACAATGCTGTTCATTCATCCCACTGGAATGTAGAGATTGATGAATCAGCATGAGCATTGCAGTTTGTTTCCTAAGGCAACTTCTTCCAATGTCTCATCTGTACTTTACAACATTCTTTAAAACCCAGGAAGAAAGGAATTTCATCTCAATCTCCTACAAGTAGATACAGCCCAGCTCACACTGTATTAGCACCCTACCAATTGTAGTTCTTGTTACCAAAAGATATTGAGCACAGCCCCTATTCATCAAGATAATGCCACTATTATGTTCAAAGGCTGTAGATATTGGCTGTAATGACACATCATGCTTATTGGTGGGATTCAATTTCTTTTACTGCCGGTTCTGTGGGCGTGGCTTGGTGGGCATGGCAGGGGAAGGATATTGTAAAACCTCCAGACAGAGGTGGTATTTGCCGGTTCTCCAAATTTCTCAAAAATCCCGCTACCGGTTCTCCAGAACTGGTTAGTACTACCTCTGATCATGCTAAACAATAGCTTGATTACCCATGATTTAACAAGTCACAATTGATGACATTCACGCATTATCTATTGAAACCAAACAAGCTATGTTTTGATTTAGAGCAGTGTTTCTTTTATTCCACCCAAATTATTTGCCCAATAGGGAAACCGGTGGAACTTATTCTATAAAAGGCTGTCTAGGCCTGCAGCCAAAGCTATCTTTTAAAAGGGACTGCTCAGCGGCTTCCAATAGAAGACCCTATACTGTAACAGGTTTTTTTTCCCTGGGTTTAGTGAAATTTCAGGTGGCTAAGGCTAATGTTGGATGACCTGAACACCACCAGCCTATGCTCATTCAGGCATCACCAAATGGCTTTATGAACATAAAGTGGGAAGATGTAAGAATCCTTGAAGCAACAAAAACCCCATACCTGGTATCAGACTGAGTGTCAATTTGCAAAACAGAATGCCAATTAAAAAAAAATGCCAATAAAAACTTTTGAAAAAGAGTTATGCTCCGTCAATAATCATAAATGTCTATGTGCCAATATATGTGAGTCTATCCATCTTTCTCTCTAAACATTTCAGACAGGAGTTGTCTATTTACAAAAAAGAAAAGACAGAAACCTGATATGTTCTTTTGAAGTTATTGTATAAATCAATCCCTCCGGCCAAGAATATATTTTTCTCTTAATTCTTTTTTTTTAAATTAAAAAAATTAATTAAAAAAATTAATTTTTTAAAATTTAAAAAATTCTTTTTTTAAAAAAAAAAGAATCTTCTTGCATGAGTTACTTCCTAGAAATTCATTCCAAACTGCTTTTTTATTATTATTGAATGGTATTATTCTATGACAGGTAAGAGTGGGTTCACAATTTACCTTGTTACATATTTTATTTGCTTATGTATTAGGATTATTTATATACTGTCTACTCAAAGGCTCTGAAAGGCTTACAACAGTCACATTAAAAACATCCATAAAATCCATAAATATTGAAATAATTAAAAGGTTTGCTTCTGTCTTCCTTTAAAATTTACTCTGCCCAAATAACTGTGGAAGAGGATAGTTTTTACTTGTTATTTAGAGGCTAAAAGAGGTTAGCCTCACTTCAAGAGTAAACTGTTCCAAAGTCAATGGGTTGATACAGATTACATTCATGCTGAGTACAGTATATACTGCTTACAAACTATTGAAGATGCCTAATGTGACAGAAAACCATGTTTTGTAGCAAGTAGAAGCTGGAGTATATTCTTATTTAGTGATTAATATATTGTGTTTGAAAGTTTGGTTGCTTTTTTGGAGTAACCTTACAGGATCTTGTGACATAGATATGGGCATCACCATTGTTACAAGAGAAAGATCAGATGTAGACTTCTACACTGGTCTTGCCAAACATGGGACTTTGCAGTTAGGAAAGTTAGGAACTCTAGTTTCAAGATTTGACAGAAATTAAAAGTCATAGAAAGCAAGAGTTTTGCAAAGAAAGTTTCAAGGAAACTGAACAATAGAGATTTTCAGAACATGATTTTGATATTTTCTATAAAAACCTAATGTTTGACCTGGTTGGCTATATAAGAGTTTAACCAAAAGATTAGCATTAGCATCAATCTTCAATGAAAAAAATATATCCTCACTCCTATTTAGATTTAAAAATAAAAATTCTCAGTTTCATTCCATATTGTGAATAAAGATAAAGATATGTGTGATGTGTCCCAGGATAGCGTTACAGGATCTGATCTGAATTGGTCACCAGAACCAAAGGTTTATTCTTGGAAGCTTTCAGGCTCATGCTGGACCCCATCATTGGGGAACTTCTTTCTCTCTCTCCAGAATATGTGTACTGGGCTGCTGTACCTGTGGAATTATATGGTGTCTGATTGTATGTAGCTTTTAGTTATTAATTAGGTTGTTGATGACTGGCTATTAAGTCATTGATTGTTTCTTTGTGCTGATGCATCCTTGACTGCTAAGTACCTGATAAGATGATGGTAAATCAGCATTCTAGTTGTCTGACAAGGCACCTGTTTCCCCAGACTTCAATCATTTCTCTTGCTATTTTTGTCCTTGCATGACCAACAATCTTAATAGCTGAGAAATTGAATGCATGTAACCTTTCTGTATTGATCAGCAATGGGATCCTGCCAGTATCACGACCATTTCGGTAATTGCACTTGCATGCACACGCCCCCAATGCACACACACTTAATGCGAGAGTGCAGCTTTCTCCACAGCAGCTTAGGCCTGCAGCGCCAATCAGCTGAGTGGATAAAGGAGAGAAAAACGCATGAGCGGGTAGGAGGGCTGATCCTGCTCTTTTCTCTTCTTTCTCCTCTCAGCTGATTGTTGAAGGCTTTTTTTCCCTCCTCTCAGATGATCATTGGAAGCTTTTTTTACCACTGATTGGCAGTCTGAACCGGTAGCATACCCTCACTAATATTGATGAAAAATTGAATATTGATTAAAACCCTGGAAACTACTATCTGGCTAACAGCATGAAGGTATATCCAGATAAAATTTAAAATCACTTCCCAGAACCCCTCCTTGAGACAGACAAGTATTCTAGAAACATGAAATATAAACAGATGAAAATAAAATAAAGCTATAGTAATTATTTCTTTTTCTAGAGTACAGTGTGTTTAAAAAGCTACATTATGCTGACAACAATTTATTGTGCTCTTAAAAGGAATGTGATGCTAGACCTTTTCAATTAATTATGGTGATTGTGCAAGATATTATAGGCCTTCAGAAGTTAACACTTTGCATTTCTTTATTTTTCCTTCTTTCTTAAATGGAACTAAAGAAATGTTTACATAATAGTTCTAAGCTTCAGAGCAACATAAGAAAGCCAATACTTTTTTTTTAAGTGCCTGAACACTAAAGGCAATGTCGAGCAAATAAGTCTGGTTACAATCCCTTGACTATTATAAAGGTGATGATCTGAAGCTTTGTCTACAAGCAGCAAAACCTCTATAGTCCACCAGATGAAAGTGTTGGTCAGGCCTTAGAGATCAGATATTCCCACATGAAACATGATACACCATGAACTGAACAGAAGAGAGATTTTTGAGCTTTTAAACAGCTAGTCTGTGACAACAGGGCTGAGTGTAAGCAGATGTTGCTGCTGTCTAAACAACTAAGGCTTTTGTCCACATCAGCAGTAACAGTTTAGGTTGTAATGGATTGGTGGATAGTTTTGATTTACACAGTAAAGCCAGGGTGCTTCAAATGCCCCTTTTAAAGGGCATAGAGATAGCTATCTGCTCATTTCTCTGCAACATGTGACCTACAAGGACAGTCATTGAATTTACCTAAGACCAAAACAAACACTTAAGGATCCTACAAACTAGAAGCCTGGACTATTATCAAAAAGGTAATGGCTTACAAGTTGGATTCTTGCCCTTACAGCAAGTGCTTTCAAGCATGAAGATTTTATATTTGAAGCAAATGTTCTCACAAGAGCCTCATAAGGCTCTCCTCTGTATTTCTCACTCAGCTTTCAATGTCCTTGTCTCTTTTGTAGTCTTTCCACTTGCTGAGTATGGCATTTTTGTAATTTTAGCAAATACTTCTTTCTATGTGTATTAATTACATTGCTGACATTGTTTGGTGAACACAATATCTAAAATATCTATTTTGAAGTTTTCCAGTTGAATTTACCAACCTTGGAAGGATTGAAGGCTGAGTCGACCTGGAGCCTGATTGAATTCAAACTGTCGGCAGCCAGCAGTCAGCAGAAGTAGCCTGCAATACTGCACTCTAACCAGTGGTGGACTGCTGCCGGTTCAGACCGGTTCTAGTGAACCAGTAGTTCTGACGATCAGCTGGCCCCATCCACCCACCCTGCGCTATCCTGCCCTATATTTCTGTTTTTCAGCTCAGCTGATTCACATGGCATAGTGCATTTTAGCACCTCAGGTGCTTTACTTGCAGGAGCTGCCCTAGAAGGTAAGCTGTAGAGGTTAAAATTGGGTTTTTTTTAATGCTGCATGAGTGAAGCACACGCTCACAGAACCGGTTGTTACACTAGTTACTGCGCACCACTGACTAGCACCACCACAGCTCAAAACCTGAAAGGATTATCACAAAGAGGACCGACTTGTTCTCTGTCACTTCATAATGCAGGTCTTGAAATACAATTCAATTATGTTACAAAATAATTCATAATCGTGCAAGTAGTTTGATAGTGCAAGCAATTACCCATTGAAATTACAAATTTCTTTTTGACATATGTGAAAAAAAAATTTTTTATTGATCATAGATATTTAAATTTAGATCCCTACATCAAGATTCAGTTGATTAAATGACCCCTTCCATTTTTGTGTTTTATAGAAAACAGCATTGTGATATGGGGCAAACCTCTTAGAGATATAGTCTATGCCCCAACTGTCAAGATAAATTGTTGCTGTTTTGGTCAAAACAACCAACCCAACCAAACAGAATTGGAGGGTTTTGTTTTAGGCAAAAATGATTTGGGGAAAAACAGGGCTAGAAAGGTTTGTGGTGAGGTCAGCTGTGCTAAAAGAAAGGAGGTAGGTAGATGGGAACATCTGCACTAGTAGAATATACCACAGAGAAAGTTGCTATTGGAAAGAGAAGAAAGTAAGTTTTATCCAAAGATTTCAGCATTATGTAACTTGTTGGTTTAATTTCTGGTTCAAAACAAAACATATTTGCTCTTTCCTATGTGCACTATACTAGCCTACTATTCCATAGCAAACATGCATACATTTGCAAATACTGAAGAGCTGGCAATTATATTACCATTTCTAATATATTTGTAATGGTTTTTCATGGGTCTGGATACAAATGCCCAAAGCAAGCATTAACTGAAAATAAACCCCAATTTTAAATGTAAAATCTATTTCCAGGTGCAGATGGAATTACTAGAGAAGGATACGGCAGTCCCTCAGTAATTTGGGTACCATGTGTGAAAAATATCACAACCTACTAATAAGTAAATAAATATAATCTCTTTTGTTCCATTTGCTACTATCTTCTTTACTTAATGGGAGATATTTCTGTGCTGTTAATGGGTCTATGTATCTATGCATTGAAAAACAAGTTATTTTGCTTTCATTGTATTCAGTGCAATTGCACTAGCAAAGGATATTTTCTTGGCATGATATACATATAGCCTCTTAAACAACACATCTATATCTGTGGGTATTCCCTATGTGGAAATTTTATGGCTCATTTACAATATACATGAAGATAAAACTGATTGCATAATTTCACAGTAGAACAATAATGTCGTCATGATTAATCATTAAAATTGCCATGATTGATCTAAAAATCCCTTTCCCATATTTCTATCTAAATTTCTGATGATATCAGATTTGTTGTCTGAACAGTAAAACATGAGGTAAACGTTTCATCTAAAAAATGTCAGTGATACATTCCATTTAGATTTTATTCTACAATCCTATAATATAAATTTTCTATTAATAATTATGATAGACAAGTTATAATAATTGGCACATATAGTTGCATAGGCACAAAAAAGAATCAGTTTCCCCAAAGGGAAAGTTGTGCTTATCTACATATGGTATAAATTGTCCCTTAAACTGACAGCTTCAAATTATTTAGCCTTGAATAATCTTATAAAACAAAAGACTTTCAATAGATAGTTTGTATAATTGTTGGAGTGCAAGATCTTACAGATAAAAGTTTAAGGACCAGGTAACATAAGAAACATCTCAAGCAACCCAAACGCATTTCCAACTCCATTTCCAATTGACTATTGTCAGCATGAATTCACTTCTGCATGTCCTATTTTCAGCACATGACTGAAATATACAGGATAATGTTGTACAAATAATTCTATACTCATATGTATCTGTTCCTTAAAAGCCTACCAGCATACATTGCTGAATGTTTTCCTGGAAAAGCCACAACTAGAAAGGATATGATTCAACCTTAACTGAGAAACAAATGTGCTGTGAACTAAAGTATTTTGATCATCTGGCCACAATCACAGTTTGGCCATACAGTTCTTAATTGTAAAAACTGTCTCATGTCATGGGCCTTCTTTACTAGGAACTATGAGTGCATGGCTTTCAGAGTGAGGTTGCTCCAACCTTCCTGACCTTCCATAACAGCCTAAAGACCTGGCTCTGCCAGTAGACTTGGGACTCCAATGGGGCAGCATCACAGTAGAGGTGGTTGATCGATTAACAGCAGGTCCCACCCCTGTCCCTGTCCTGATCCTGTTTTCCCCATCTTTTAACTGGGCTACTGTATTTGACCGTGTAGTATTTTATTTATATTTTTATCTTAGTACAGTTTTTATTTTTAATTATTGTAAGCCACCCAGAGTTAGCCTAAGGTAAGATGGGTGACCGATAAATGTTATAAACAAATAAATTTAACTGAGTAAAAGTAGAAACAGACTTTTTTTGTTGTAGCTGATTAGGAAATCACCAGGAGAGATATCCAAGCCATGATCATTCAAAAATGGTTTCCTTAGTTAGGACCAGAATAAAAGTGAAGGGGTGGCTATATGTGTCATTGATGCAATGGGCAAGAGTTTGCACTGACTTACAGAGACAGTGGAGGACAAGGGTTCTGCCATGCTATAGTCCTTGGGGTCATGAAAAATTAGACAAAACTTAGCAACTGAAAACAAGAAGAATTTGTTGCTCAAGGAAGCAAGAACCACACAAATGTAATACTAGTCTTAGAGAAAAAAAAGTTTAGGAAACTGCAATAGGAAAATCTATTCTCATGTATAAAGATTTCATTAATCTAGTCTCTGAGTGATTTGAAATGTTTCTTTTCATGTTTCTTGTCATTCATGAAATAAGTTGCCAATGATCTTGCCTTCTAACTTTTGATTAAGTCATTTCTCCCTTCTACTTTGCCAGCCTCCCCACATTCTTCTCTCAGAATGACCAACAGTACAATTATAGAGATAGTTTCACAGCTGTTCTCCAATGTGATAATGGCAACCAATTTTCCTGTGTGCTGAAACCTGGCTATTGAACTGGACCAGGTAATCTAGACACAGTTCACCCTAATTCCCAGGGACAGCAACAAAAGTGAAAGAAAATGATGCAAAAGTTGGTTCCTCCCAAAAAAGTTAAAAAAATAATAATAATGGAATATTATCCTGTATTGTGATAATTTGAATTCCATCTCTGAATAAAATCCTGAAAATGATAACATAAACCATAATCAACGGTGTAGATAAAAATGGAAGCTAACCTGGTTAAAATTTAAAGCCATAAAAATTATTTCTTTTTTTTTCTGAGCTTGTGTGAAGGAAGCTAAGAAGTTTGGTACTGCTGGGCTTGGTTTTTTGCCTGCAGATGTTTAATTATTCAACTAGGTAACATTATCAATGCTACATTCTGATAACAAGCAGTGTACCTTGCTGTACTATTAAGAGGAAAATGATATTATACTTTTTAATAATTGCAACTAGACTGAAGCTAACAAAGTTTGTTGTAAAATAAGATATTATTGACTCATCAAAGGTGATATTTTCCTTTTGCAGGTTCTGACACCATCACCAGCTGAATCTGTGATATCCAACTTTGACTAATGCTGAGTGAGAT
Organism: Hydrophis major; assembly: GCA_033807585.1. Lineage (NCBI taxonomy): Eukaryota > Metazoa > Chordata > Lepidosauria > Squamata > Elapidae > Hydrophis > Hydrophis major. Next base: position 327,250,898 of record CM066329.1, on the reverse strand, counting down.
TGACAGTGCTGGTAGGAAGATCAATGTCTAACACTACCCAAAAGCAGCCACAGTGTCAGAATGGAGAGGACAAATGGATACCTCTCACTAAAGCAATAAACATATAGTATGACCGTATGAAACCCTCCATTGTTATAAGCAGGAAAAACTGTAATATAGCCAGTGATAATAGAAACACCTTGCAGAGCCTAGCTCTTCTTCCTGCTTATTTCTCTTTAGCTCTATTATGAACTGTCTTTCCAAACAGTGATAATTCATGTTCATGAGCCCCTACATAAGCCTGAACTTTGGAAAGTTCCAGACAGTCTTTACATATTCAGAGGCATCTCCAAGAGAAGATGGAATCTGATGTCTCCTGAAGACCAAGTTAAAATGACTGTGCAATGCATGTCTTCAGGGTTGTTTGTCACTTCATAAGTTGCCTTTTAAATATTGCTCTGCGAAATCCCTCAGAGCAATGCAATGTGAAATGTGAATATGTCTGCCTCTCTAGGTGTCCACCAAAACCACCTTACAATATGAGAGTTTGAGGAGACCCTTAGAATAATATTTACAATTGACAGCTTATGACCAGCCAGTAGAGACCAGACGGGGTCTTCTGGGATGGAATGATGATAATGGTAATAGTAGATCTTTCTCATACTTCAATGTTTAAAGACATTGGTAAAATAATAATTTCATAAAAGCTACCTTCTCAAAAAAAATTGGGGGAACAAAACAGCATGAGCTGTAAAGATATTTTCAGGAATGTTTTAAATAGCCAATGGGATAATTTCAGGAAATAGAAAATGTGATCTCAAAATTCAAACAAACTTTTCATTTAGGATTCATGAAATTATACATATGTCCCTATTAAAGGTCCCTATTAAAGTTGTGCATGATTGCATTAGGGTCAAACAAGTTTGATCTCTTTTCTAGGCATTATCTTATTTCCAATTCTAAACACTGTCAAATTCTTCTTTTCTGCAAATCTGGAATTCCCTGCGTCACAGGTCATTTGAAATTTTTACAATAAACAAATAGATAGGGTATTGGCTTGAAGTTGCCTTAATTGTTTTTCAGACAAAACAAAGTCAAAGCCCAAGTAATGCACAAAATAAACTAAGAGCGAAGGGTAATGCAATTTTAATGTTAGGTGAAGAGATGCAAAGCTTTGTGATTTTTCTGACATGCAGGAAAAAAAAACATAACAGTTAATATTTAGATATTAACTATTTCCAAAGGCACTTTGTTTTAAACAATTTCTTTCAACATATGAACACTTCCCCTAAGAAAAACCTTGATGTCTATTACACCAGAGACATGCAAAAGTCATTTAGGTTTGTCCCAGGAGACCTTCTAGAGTTGCTTCATATTGGAGTGGGTGTAAGTCTGCTTAAAATTAAATTACTTTAAAATAAAGTTAGAGCACTCGGTAATATCCTGCCTTCAACACAGCAGGGATTCCCGTGAGAAAAGAGAGAAGGCAAAGAGAGCTTAGACAGACAGACAAACATATTTACCCCTAGGTGGAAGGTACAAATTAAATTAGCCTGCCACAAAAGGTGGATGTTTTCTCCTTCTGTTCAGATGTCATGGTAGTGAGGAAACATAGTCTTGGGACCAAGAAAAATGGCAAAATCCATTCATTTAAACCCTCATTCATCCCATTCCAAGGTCTAAACAGCACACATAAAAGAACAGCACTGTAGAACCACTTCTTTTCCTTAGAATGATTAGAATGAATGAATTAGAATGAAGAATGAATGGTAAAAGTTATTAGCCTGATCTACACTGAGAATATTACGACTGACCCTTGATTTCTTACTTCACAGTGAGCAATTTTTGCTTTTTATTTTTCCGTTTCCCCACTCCCTTTTTCTGTGACTACATTTCAGTGCATACTGAAAATCACTCTCTGTGTGTGTATCTCTCTTTCTCTCTCTCACCCTCTCTTTACCCAGCTGAAAAACAATTCAGGCACTTCCTGAGTGAAGTATATCTTTTATTGTGCCTCATTAATATGCATGTTTTGGCACTCAGTTGGGTTCAGCTGGTATACTTTCCAATATCTCATTCTTTATTTATATGAGACTGGGAGGTGTGACCTATGGAGCCAGTTGGCTGTCATGAATTGGAATATTCATTAAACTTTGTGAATTATGCATCCAACTGCTTATAATACTGTGATCAACACCGGATGCTGCCAGAACTCTCAGCTACTTCCTGCTAGAGCAATATTGTTGATCCAGAAAATTCATGTGCTTCCTGCACTGAAGAAAAGCAGCTGATTGGTTGTCTATCTCTACCAGTGAAAAGACTAGAGGATTCTGTAACTTGTATTTCTGAGAACACAGTAAAATGGTAGTGTGGTGTCCCAAATTCATCGAGTTTTCAATTGGAAATAGGGGTAGAACAGCCCTTATTTATATCTAATTTTTATTTTATGGGGACTCTTTGTGGAATTATTTTCAGTGGCAGAAGTGAAAAACTGTTCATATGTTGTACTGAAAGATCCAGGTTCAAATTTCTACTCAGGGATGCATCTGTCATGAAATGGCCTAGTATAACTTCTGCTAAAAGACATCATTTTAGAAAAGTATTTTTTCAACTGAACAATATAGCGGAGCTTATTTAAATAAAATGAAGTGGGAACTGCACGTTTCACTTTGGATTCACCTTATCCATTGTGAGAAAAGAAATTAAGAGTCAGGTGGACGAGACTATGGAAGAGGCAGAAGCTGTTGTGGCAACATGTACTTGTTGTGGCAGCAATAAAGAAGAAATGGTATTCTGTTTGAGGCACCATTAACTCCATTCCAGAGATAAACTGGGGAGGATGTCAATAAGGGATAACTCTAACATTCTTTCAGAAGCAAAAAAAGTATGTTTGTTTGTTTTCAAATAAAATCACACTCTATTTCCGTAAAAGTCATGACTATATTTTTCCAATTCAGTATTTGCATAGTGAATTACAGTAGTCCATTGTTAATCACATTGTGAGCTATGATTGTATGCTTCCATCACTAGAAAGTTACTTATCAATTTTTGTGACTTTTGAATATATTAAACAATTTTCTTCTATTTTAATGAAAATGTTTGCGTAATGAACATCGGAATTTAGGATAAGTTTCTAGCAAAGAATTCAGGATAAACTTGTAACTTTCACTTGTCTTTTTTGTTGTCAGAATTTTCTCTGGTTCTTCTGGATTTAGACAAAGAAAGACCAACCGGGGAAACAAAATAGGATACTACTTTCATAGTCACTGTGCAAGAGAAATTATTCAGTTTCCTACTAATACTATCATATGCTGATCCATATCAGTGATTTTTAAAAGCATTTTGTTTGCACTCTTTAACACGGAACATGAGGAACAGACAACCCAGGAAATACATAGTTCTGTGCATTAAGAAAAAAAAACTGTAATTTAATAGACTGTGTGCTTTATATGTAAATGGAATGTCATTGGTTGCTTAGTATTTCCATATAAAAGAATGAGATCTCTTCCTCCAACCAATTTTTGTTACTGTTCAAGGAAAGGAAAGCTAAAAAGTACTTGAAGCTGAGCTGAACTCCTAGAAATTCAGATATTCCCAGTAATATTTTTGGTAATTTACAGAAAAACATTGCTACTTCCTGGGATTTCTTGATTTACTTATTACTTCTTAAGTCTATTTTACAGCATGATATTTTGGGGTCTTCATCCAAATGCCAGCTTTTTTCAGGATCAGTCAAGGAGCAAGCAAAATAGTCTGACTTAATGTGAGCATGTTCTATGATACTATAAGTGGGGAGATGTAAGCCATGTAGGAATCCATTCATCAAATTTTTAGGGGCAGTTCATTCCATGTCTCCTTTCACGTTTGTTGCCCTTCCCCTCCATGCAAACATATAATGTACATATAAACATCATTTTTCACAAGTTTCTTGAGAAAATTCTGCTTTGTCATTAATATAGCCAGCTATTTCTTTTACTTTTTTCAAAGTAGGTTAAATAAATAAACTTACAAGTGGTATATTCGAAAAACTTTTGTTAGTTAAAAAAAAGTTGCAATTAAAAAATTTAAAACAGAGGAGGGATGAAAATAATGTAATAGACATCATTAGCTTTAATCATCTCAATGGCCATATAAGTCTTAAACCACAGATTTATCTGGCCATGTTATAACCTATAGCTTGGAATATTATGCTCTCAGAATAACTCCAAGTAAAATAAAAATGTAACATCTTAATTTTGACAAATACATGACAATTTTTTTAAAAAAATCCTTAACAGCATACATTATTTCTGGTATTAATATAAGTAGCAGTCTCTTTCCTTCTGCACTACTACTAGAAGAACAAAAGAGGACTGTGAAACAAAATTTTGAAACTAAGCTTACAGCATGATCTATATTCACATTATTGTATCTGATAGATTCTATGGCCAAACTAGAAGTTGATAGGCTGCTCTATCCAAAGGTCATGGGTGAACTGGGTGTAAAATGGCATTGTTTATAGGGTTTTTAGTAGAGAGATTAGCTGTCATTTATTTTCACGTACCTTACTGAAGAGCTTTAAAGGTTCCCAGTGAGAGCATGCTCTCTTCTCTTTCTCAGCCTGTCACATCCTTGTCAGTTTCAATAAAATTACTTACCTGAATTATGTAGATGAGCTTTTGTTGTGTCCAGTCCTCACTATTGTTCCTCACCACTACAGCTGAAATTTCTAGCAGGCTCCTTGCTTTTACGTTCTGATTCTAGCACTCCTTAGGTCAAGACCTTTCAACCTCAGGGCTTGACTTATGCCACGGCTATTTGACAAATTGCCCAGACCCTTACAAAAGCTGGTTTTGCTCTGGAGTGAGTGCTCTCTGTGCACCACTGTTTCACAGTTTTGACATTTCCTTCTCACTTTGCCCTTCGGTAATTAGACAAAGAAGAAAAAGACATTTGTGTATAAGGAATGCTTTCATTTGAGATGTGATAAATAGCCATCCTTTCCAAGAATTCATGGTTTCCTATATGACAGACAGCTCCTTCACAAGATTTTTGCATAGTTAAACTTTACCCCATAAAGCATACTTTCTTCCTCTACTTCTTGCTGCCTGTTAAAAATCTGAATGGATTCTTAATTGGATCACTTCTTTTTCACCTACACTGAGCACCAGCATCAGATAACCACCCAAATTTGATATCATACATCAGAGAAATCATGCAAAGAATGGGAGATGACCTTTTAAAGCCCATTTTGGCAGAAATTCTAAAATTCTTGAAAGTATATTTCAGGCCCTATAAAAGAAATCTGACCTCCAGACCAGTCACAGAAAAGGTGTCATCATCAAACTATTAAATCATTGCTTGTCACTATCAAACTTTTGTGACCCTTTACTTACCAAATTGGAATTTCAATAAAGAAACAAAATCAGAGTAAAGTAATATATCATGGGTGAATCAGCAGAAGCCCTAGATCAGAAGAATGTACATCAGGGGTGTCCAACCTTGGCAACTTTAAGACTTGTGGACTTTAAGACTTGTGGACTTGTGGACTTCAACTGGCTGAGGAATTCTGGGAGTTGAAGTCCACAAGTCTTAAAGTTGCCAAGATTGGACACCCCTGATGTACAGCCTTCCTAGATGCATTCTTCATCAATATGAAGTAGTTAGGAACTGGTATGCATAATGTATCTTCTTTTGAGTTCAGTGGGAGGATAATGTTTTAATTGTAATATTTTCTAATTTTAAAGTAAATCAGGGGGAATGGTATGTTTCCTCTATCCCTTCAGTCTTGCCCTTGAGCAAGATGGGTTGGAATTCTATGGCGTATGAAATATTACCAGGTATGATTATTTTGTTAGGATAATAAAAAAAAAAGTCTGCTGTATAAAGATAACTCCATATACTATTGTTTCTTGTTTACAGCAGTGGCTAATCACATAATCCAGGAGACTGCATAGTAAATGCTTTATAACAGTTGATACAGGGGTGGGATTCTACCGGTTCTGTCCACCTCTGTAAAACTGGTTGCTCCGAAGAGCAGCAGACATAGAACCGGTTCTGTGTCTGCTGCTGTTGTGGCCCACTGCCCATCCGGGCTCTTACCTGACCTTACCTGACCTTTATTTCTTGCTTTTTCACGACACAGCTGCAGTTGAAAAAGCAGGAAAAGGGGCTTTTCCAACTGCTGCGCACTTGCATGAAGCGCTGCTCAGCTGTCTGGGCAGCTCAGCAGGTTGTAAATTGCACTCGCGCAATTCATGCTTGCGCACTCGATGTTAATAGACAGAACCGGTAGTTACACCAGTCGGATCCCATCCCTGAGTCGATATCCACAAACATAATGTATCTAAAGACACAGAGATTTACCAAGTTCATGTAACTATCATTGCTAATCATCATTCATAAATCTAACCTCCAAATGGAACAACAAATGAACAGAAACATGCAAGTATACTTAAACAATGCAAAAGGTTTTTTAAAACAAAACAAAAGAATAAACAAAGTTTTCACTGAAGTAGAATTGGAAGAACTAAAAAGAACTACCCGGGGAAAAGAAATCAAAGCCTTGATACAAATAGTTGACTTTAAAAGCAAACCAGGGGGAGTCAGCAATAGAGGAAGTCAATATATCTATTGAAATATTTTCATTCTCACACCAGGCACCTTTTCTTTTCCCATCCCTTCAGAAAGAACAAAGCATTCTAACTAAAAAACAAGAGGAATTGAAACAAAGAATAACCGAATATCTAGAAAACATAAAAACAACAGAATAAGGTTGAATGCATTGAAATTTGTTACAAAGAAACAACTAGCACAAATATTTGAAGATATCAATTCTATAATATCAAATATGAGCACTAGCTCATTTGAAAAAACAAACCAATTAATGTACAACAATTATGCAGTTATATCCAAATATTTTGGATGCAAAATCAGCAAATAAGAAAAAAGACAATTAGTGTATCACCAAAATGGAAGATGAGATTGGAAAATAAATCAGCGTGCTAAGATCAGACGCAAGAAAGCTAGAACATATGAAAGAAACATTATTGGTATTAACAACATCATGCTTGGTCAATTACAAAAGAGAACTTTATTTGGAACAATTTATAGCCTGAAATGATACCTTAAATACCATCAAACAATATCCTCCCTATCCTAGGGAGGACTCATTATTTGGATAAAAATGCTGAATCAAGTCTAAACATCTGGCTGACTATTCAATCAATCAAATTAATAATAAAAAAAGAAAGGATAGATAGTGTATAAGGCAAAGAATTGGAAAAGATCACAAAGTATCAAGATCTGAAAATTGAAATGGTAAATTTATGGCAGTGATTATTGGTACACTGGGTATAGTACCAAAAATTCTTGGGCAGCAAATTCCCATCCATTTCCATCTAAAAGGCTAGATTGCTTAGATCTTCATGTATACTAGGCTGATACATAATGACATCCCAGATTCTTGTGAAGAACTCAATGTATATAAAAGCAACACTAGTTAACAAATTGGGAGCTGTGATTTCACGTTGTTGTGTACAGATAATATGTATATGAGCAAAAAAAAGAGAACAAGAAAACCAAGATTCGACTGTAAAAATAAAACTTGAGGTTTAGGAAATTTTTCCAGCTCAGCTGCATTCTTCAATTCAGCCCAGCTTTTCTTATTACACACAGGACTGAAAAGCAGATCTAAGCACTTAGACAGAAAGGACATACAGCTGCTTCTCAGTGACTTACACTCCTGCCATGCTAATCTCTCTCTTCTGTTTGTGAAACTGAATTAATCAAAGTGTTGCCAAACCGCATTACCAATAACTCACATTACATTTTCAGCCAAGAGCAGGAAAAAGACTATCACTCTACTCAAGGATCAGTTGATATGTGCATTCAACATGATAAGCCTGAACTGAATCCAAAACCAGAAATATAATCTCATCCTTGTAGCTAAAGCATTTATTATGAGTATCAGATTATTCTGTTTCTAAACCCAATTACCAGATATCTTTCTAGTCATCTTCTCCCACTACAATGAAAAAAAAGTTACATTAAATTGTTACATATAGAAAGTTGACTCACATCCCATTCTCTCCATCACTGCTTTTCCTACAAAATTGTGTGTACAGAATTGGACAAAAAAAATCAAAGTTGTTTTAAATTATTCCTAAACCAACAAATTAATACTTTCAATTTGTCATCATTTAAAAACTTTCTAAGATTTTTTTTCAAGTTTTGCATAAATGTTCACTAGACCAACATTCTGATGCCTGCCATAAGACACCCAGGGGCCAAAGATTCTGGCATTCTACTTTCTTTCCATCACACACAAATGCATTCAGTAGGGAGAAAGAAATGATGGGAACTCAACTGGTCAGCCTTTAACTAATACACTATATAGTTAGATTATTGTTTCCCATACATGTCTGGACATGCAGGAAATAAACACAGTGCACAGTATATTTACAACCTGAAGCTAACATCCTGAAGTCTTTTTCCCAGGCTAATTTACCCCGAATGCCTGAGGAAAATCTGTTAAAGAAATACTAAAAGCAGTATTTCCCAAATTGGATGACGGCGATGGAAACTGTAATCTAACACATCTGTTGGGGATGCTGCTAGAAAAATTGTTCATATTATCCAAATCAACTAGTAGTAAGGCAAACCTTCAAAGTATTCAGAACTTTGCTGGTTCAAATAGGGGTGTGTGTAATACTTAAAATGTCATGAGCTTCTATTATATACACTTCAGTAATGAATTTGCCATGTTCGATCCTGTGTCACTATTTTATAAACAAAACTTCGGAAGCCTTAAGTGGTTTAAATTTTGTCAAACTGATTCAATTCACTTAGATAGCACTTAGTATCTGACTTTGAAACAGGTAGTCCACAACTTACAGCCATTCATTTAGTAACTGTTTGAAATTGCAGTGACAATTTCCACTGGGGGAAAAAAAACTGATCTAAAACTTGCTCCCACATTCACAGTTGTCACCACAATTCTATCATCACATGTTTTGAGCAGTTGGTAACCAACCTATCTTTACAATAGTTGCAGCATCCCAGGGCAATGTAATCACCATTTGTGACCTTCTTAGTCAGCAAATTTACTTAGCCCTTAACAATTGCAATGATTCATTTAACAAACATGTCAAGAAAGGTCATAAACTCAGGTGTGACTCACTTAACAACTGCCTTGTTTAGCAACAGAAATTCTGGTCCCAATTATGGTTGTAATTCAAAGACAACTGTAAAAATTTTAAAACAAATCTAGTTAGTCAAGCTGTGATTCATTAGCAATTAGAGCATTCATCTTGAAAAAGTTTTAGAACTACTATTCATATTTAGCAAAAATTAGAAGCAGGTTTTACTCTCTCCAAGAAATGCCCCTTTTCTGGTAATTTTCTGATCTTCTTGATGCAAATGTATTTCATTACCTTTCATTACATTATTTCCATAATGAAGTTAAGTGTGAGAGGACAACTTTGATTTAGCATCCAGTAAAACTCATTTATAACAGCCTATAAAACATGTGACAATTGTTTATTACAATCATACAAATAAAATTCCAAAAATCTGAAAAAATACATTTTTTTTGGAAGCAGTTATACAAAGTACAAAAGGTGTGTGTGTGAAAGAGAGGGAGAGGGAGGGAGGGAGACAGAGACAGAGAAATAGGAAGAGGAAGGGAGGAAGGGAGAGAGAGAGGGAGAGGGAGGGAGGGAGGGAGACAGAGACAGAGAAATAGGAAGAGGAAGGGAGGAAGGGAGAGAGAGAAAAAGAGAGACAATAAACTGATTCTTAAGCAAAATAAGTGAACATACCATGTAAAGTATGATTTTATTTCTAAGAATAATCCCAAAATCAAAATGCCAATAGTTTGCATTTGACAAAAGATGCTATAAATTTACATGGAAAAAATATCATAATGAATAATATAATATAAAAATATTATATTGGCTAATTCAAGTCATCCCTAGTGCTGCCTCTGTACAAGATAAAATCATATTTTCACTTTTTAATGTATGTGGTGTGCTAAAGCCTTTTCATAACTACTTTAATGAATTAAAAGGATTTGGAGTACACTTGTTTCCGTACAAAGAAATGGACTATTGTTCTCTTAATCCTGAGTACAGATTTCCATCATTTTTAAATTACAGTGATTCCTCAGTAGTAATCATTAATTAGGCCTGGGAGGGTGACCATTTCAAAAAATGATGAGTGCCAAACAAGCACATAACTTAGCACATGATGCATGGACTTCCTGTCTGTCCTTTTTTATATCAATGAGCTTCCCAGCATGGACGACTTCCTGTCCATTCTCATGGTCGCCTACCCTTTGCTATCGCAGCTCATCAAGTACCAATCAATGACTACTGGCACTATATTTTCACATCAAAATGCATCAAGTACCAAACTGGATGAGTTTTGAAGCAGTCAAATACCAAGGTACCACTCCAGTCCTAGTGCCAAAGATTCTTTAAATTGATTCAGCAAGGACTAGTTCTTAGTGGCCCTCTCCAATATAAATTTTTCCAATTGCAGTGGACTATATTGGACTATATTTCCCATAATAGCTATCTAGCTCATTCTTTCTTACACTTTCGTATCACAATGCTTTCTTATTATTATTTTTTTAACCAAATATACTACATCTCAATGCATCTGTTAATGAACTTCAAACCCAGCAGAAAGCAATAGTAAAAATTCATTTTCAGGAAACTTCATATAATTAATATTGAAATGGTAGGAGTACATTTAATTAAACTCAACTAATCTTCCCAAATGTAGTTTGGGAAAGTATAAAGTATATCACTCACTAAAATAACAATAGCTCTTGGACTTATATACCATTTTACAGTGCTTTACAGCCCTCTCAAGCAGTTTACAGAGTCGGCATATTGTCCCCAACAATCTCAGTTTACAACCTTGGAAAGATGGACGGCCTGAAATACTGCATTCTAACCACTGCACTACCACAGCTCTTAGAATAGAATAGAATAGAATAGAATAGAATAGAATAGAATAGAATAGAATAGAATAGAATAGAATAGAATAGAATAGATACTTTCTGGCAGCATGGATGAATGCATCTTCCTTATGAATACCAACTCATTTTATCAAACAATAAATTACTCTATGGTGATCACACCAGGACATCAGGGTCAATCAATCAGACTCTGTACAAAAGTGCTGATCTTTTTCTCTGTTTTTGTTTTAGGCTGAAATCCAAATAGTTGGATGTAACAATATGCAGCAATTGTGCTGGAATTGTATATATAAATGAAACACTGGAAATGACTTCTGGTTCAAAGCTGGGTCATCGTAACACTGGGTGGTTGTTAACATTTGAAGAACAGCCAGTCTGTATCCAATGTATCCAGTCTGTTTTCCAAAATTGGTAAAGAAGCCTTGCAGAATGGCAATTGGAAAAAAAATACCCATAAACTCTTCCCTCTATAGTCAGATTGTTAATTAGACTGCATCATCCCAAGAAAATGCAAGGACTTTTTACTGAGGTTTATAGTGCTTCAGCTAATTCAGAAATACATATTGGAAGGGTTAACAGTTAGTTTACAATAGATTTGGTGAAGGGAGCACAGCATGATGAAAATATTGCAAATCAAAAAATTTCTATAACTGCAGTGAGCTGCTCCAGATTTTTATTCATACATTTTTCACATAAATTTAACTATTTGTAGATATTTATCTTCAGAGATAGCTCACTATCAAATAAAAGTCAGGGATAGAACTCTGTACTTAAATGAATCTCAGAAGCAGATTCAAGAATGTAGTGGTAATGGGCTGCTGAATTGAACTTTAACAAAGGAAAACAAAAGGGAAGAAAATTAAGACAGACATCAACCAGGTTGAGAAAGGGTTGCCACTAAGTCATGGAATGCAAAATAGAGAGTAATATCAAAGGTAAAGTAGATTGTACTGCATTGTAAGCCACCGAGTCATTTTAGATAATTAGATGGGCGGCATATTCAATCAATCAATCAATAAGCAAGCTCCTTTCAGGGAATATTGTATTGACAATATAGACACTAATAAGAAAAGAAATACATAGAATTTGCTACATTTTAGGTGTCACTCATCCACCTAATATATACTGTAAGCATCAGCCTCATGTATTCATGAGATTGAAAGTGGAAATGGAAGGCAGACTGTCATAGTCGTGGCTTGGGAAGGATACATCATTCAAAGGAGTCAAAGAGAAGACAGTCCTCACAGCATACGTAGTACAGGAAGAAGAATATAAACAACTACAGCACCTTCCATATTGGTAGGCAGGTCATGGCGGACAGGGGTCAGCCAGTCTTCTTCCCTCCCACCTTCCTTTTCTTTGGTCTAGGCTGGTTGCTGTATCAGTCAGACAATCTATGTATCAAGTATGGGATGGTCAGTGTACCTATACAATGCAGCAGGTCAGTGGTTAGGGCCATGGTGGCACTGTTGTAAAGAGTTACTTTTTTGTGTGCCTCTATTTGCAAATAACTGATTATCAAACAACTGATTTTGGAAATAGAAGATCTAGTAATGCCTAAAAGTTATCTGAATCCAATAAAATATCTATGGAATGAGTTAAACTAAGCTAAAGAAAGCCATTGAGACTAAGACAAATTTAGAGAAATTTGCTCAAGAAGAGTTTAAATTACAGGTGAGAAGTGGTAGTAGAGGACAAGGAACTTTCAGTACAATTATGGTTGATTTTGGTTTTTATCACTACTATTATTTCCTTCTCTTTTTGGATCTTCTTATCACTGTGTATTTTTTTTTTTTTTTGTTAAATCATCTTTGGCATTTGACTGTTTTCTTATAGTTTTCTCAGTTTCCATTGCTGCCTAGCTGACCCATAAGCATATAAGTGGCATCTCAAGTGGAGCACCATCTTGCTATACTCATCAAAGTGCTATGCTTTGTTGCTCTCCTATGCTGCCTCAATATGCAGTAATCCAAGAAGCCAGAAACTCCCCATTCTGCCTGGATCCCTACATCCAAATCAATGACCAAAGAAAAATCCAGAGCCACTAAGAATCCAGGCAGGGAGCATATGAAATAACTTACCCACAAATCAGTGGGTGGTAGAAGTCTCATTGACAGGAAAGCCTCTGGCAAAATGCCAAAACAAAGAAAGTTTCTTGTTCTCACAGCATATAAGTGGAATAGGATATAGCAGATGAAGTCGTCCAGAAAAAAATAACAAGGGGGGGGTGTCTTGAAAAGCCAGGTGAAAACTGAAGTGTTTTCTCCAGCATATGGTTATGTGGCAATATTGCAAGAAACAATAATCAATAACTCAAGCCATAAAAATCATCAGTACAACATTGAAACCTAATGACTTTTAAAAACAGAGATCAATTTCCATAATGATGTGAATGATGTAAATCAATGCAAATGACTTAAATGACATACTGTAAATTGTTCAGACTCTTTCTGAAGTAATAGCTTTTGTCTTTTATTTGGGGAGGGGGAGTGGAATCAGAAATAAAATGTTTATTTTATATATCCAAAGTCCTCTGAATCATGGGCCAGAAAATCAAGATTTCACTGTTCTCCATGAAGGAGAAAGGTAGAAAGAGAAGACAGAAAATTTGTTAAAGTGATAAAAATCTATGAGAACTCATTGTGGTTACTTAGCAGATGAGTGATTATGTGTTATAAAGTATGCTTTACTTGAACCTTTGTTTTTTTCTTTCTCTCATGAAAGCAAGTAAACTCTTGGAAATAATAATACTTTATTGTATACATTGTATTGTATGTAATATATATCATTGTATGTATATACACAGTATACACATACAGTGAAATTCACATAACACCTAGAGACCAGACCCAACATGTACACACACATACACCCCCCCACCAAATTTCCCACTAAAAACATATAAGTATCCACACAACAGACCAAGTAATACTGTCCAATAGCTCACTCAGGGTGGTCCTTAAGTTCATTGTTAGGTGCAATTATAGCTCTGGGATAAAAACTGTTCAGAAAATGTGTGGTCTGAGTTTTAATTGTTCTGTATCTTCTGCCAGAAGGCAACAGTTCACAAAACTTGTAAACAAGATGGGAAGAGTCTCTGAGAATCTTGTGCAACTTCCTCAAACAGTGAGATGTGAAGATGTCGTCCAGGGCTGGTAGCTGGAGCCCAATGATATTCTGGGCAGTTTTAATGATTCTCTGTAGAGCTTTTTTGTCTGCTACAGAGCTGCAATCTCACAAGTCTATCAACTTTAAATAAGATTATGCCCCCATTTTGGGATGATAAAGCTGATACTATATAATACACATGTTCAGAAACTTGCAAAATAAACAATAATGAATTAAAATTGAAACATTGTGTTTTGCATAAGGCTACCATGATAAAAACAGTATGTACAAGAATATGTGGAATGTACTGAATAGCAATCTAGCCACACAAAAAAAACCCACACTAATTGCTACACCCGCTATGCACACTTAGGCTATTATTCCCTTTATTCAAGTAATAGAAGCTGAAGATTGCCATCCATTAAGTGCTGTTAACAACTGTGGCTAATGCAAAAGCGTTTTTATTAGTTACACTCAAGCCCCTCAAATCTTTAATTTGTATTGCTGAGTTTTCCCTCTTTGAACTCATGCTGAATTTTTGAGTAAAGAAGTAAAAGAAGTAGAAAGTGTAAAAGTAAACTGAAGGGTTGGATACAGTGAAGTTAGTGAAGATGAAGTAACATGGGGGGGGAAATCAAATCAATAAAAAGTTTATGTGGAGACTCCAAAAGAGGCTATGGTAGTGGGGGAAAGTACAATTAATGAGGAGGAAAATGAGCTAAAGCAGGAAATAACAGCACAATGTGGCTGACTTAGATCATTATATGCACATCAGAAGAATTCTACCAGTCTTTTAAGCAGGGAGGGCCAAAATAAATCTTGGCTACTTGTAATGTTATTGTGAATAGTTTGAAAATATGGTTATAGCAAGTCTTACAAAATGGATGTTACTCTTTTACTCCTAAATGTACATATGTGGGTGGGTGGATGTCCGCACATAGAAAAAATATGCATTTGTGGGGGGGTGAGCACACATGCATGTGCTTGTATGCACATGTGTGTGTGTGTATGTTTGTTTTGTGAAAAAGATGACCTTGATCCTAAGGTAGCTTGTTGTACATTCGTCACTAATAGACAAATAAAAGACAACTTCCATAAGGACAATGTGGGTGTGCAGCTTAATTTGGTTCTCTACAACTAAGACCGCTGCTAGTACAACCTGGCTACAAGATGGACTTTGCCAATTAGGAACAGTTTGGCTCAAAAATCAACTCTCATTGTTTTCAGGTGATTGTACTTCCTCTGGTTAGGACAGGGGCTAAATGAATAATTGCTAATATTTTGTGACTGTCTTGTTTCTAGTTGAATGGCATAGTTGAAACTATGAATGACACTAAGGTCTTTTACATAATTTCTTTCCTTACACTTTTCTCACCTTTTTCTCCTGAGGAATTTCTATAAGCAATAACATTTAAATTACTTAATTTAGTATTTGAAAATCACTGTTTGAAGAAAACTAAGATATTACTTAATATAGATAGATGTTCATTTCTATAGTTTCTTTTTCTAATGAGAATAGCTGTGGTGAAACTCCACTTCATAATAACCAACAGTATACTTTATATTCTACTCATTGGGGAGTTTTTTTCCCCATCATTGGAAGTAAGTGCAATATGGATAAGAGTTGTATTCAAACAATCAATTCAATGTTAGGGATAACATTGTTTACCCTAACTGGTTTAGGTAAAATAATAAATATGTTTATAAGTTAAAGTGTCTGCAACTTTAAATATGGGAATGTAATTAAGGGAGTGGTTGTGAAAGCACTTTAAAAGAAGAAAAGCAACCACAGCTTGCTCTCTCTCTGGCTTTGATGATCCCTAATTAGTGCATGGACTCAAGACTGCGTTACTCGAATGGGAGAGATAAACAAAGGACTGATTTGTAAGTAAACTGACATAGGATATTCTACACGGACTTTGCTAACTGAATATCCTTGAATGGACTCACTAAATGATACATGACTATTGGACTGTTATTTTGATTATGCTATGAACTCATAATGGAATAAACTATATTTTTGATAGCACAAGCGTGTCTGTTATTTTTACTGTATGTTAACAAACATACAAACATATCCCACTCATTTATCTGTGTGCCTATCTGACTAATGCTGCACATTCTGTTTAGCTTGTCTCCTTAACCCTGGTTGGGGAACTCAGGCTTAACACAACTCACAATAAAGCAAGGTGCAGTTTGAACTGTTATCAGATAAACAATAGTATCCTATGTATGTAGACAAGCAAAGTGAGCTTCATTTTTGCTATGGTGCAATAGATCTAACAGCCTGTTGGTGACTCTTGAGGGAGGGTGTTGCTTATCAGGAATCAACTTTTAATCACAGTCCCTGTCTTCTTCCCCTGAGAAACATAGGATAGGATTCAGGAAAGAAGGATTCTTCCTTCTCCCAAGGCAATGTTGAAGATTCAAGACCTTGCAAGAGCTAGTTTTCTGACTAAGCTTCGGGATTCATTCAGGCCTAAGTATCCAAAGCCTTGGAAAAACTGGAATCAGTTAAATAAAGTTGGTTTGAAAAGTATAGGGAGATACATAATGATTCTTGTCTATTTTCAATTCCCCTTGGATAGTGCTATATCTCTTCCCATTCTATGTACATATGTCACATAGTTTGCTGAGCTGTCTATAAATTAAGAATTACTAGCACTGAAATGCAGATCTCACTTTCAAATTAATACAATACTGCAGAAATTAAGAAAATGTGCTTTATAAATATACTTAGGTTTTCCTTTCCTCTTAATTATTTCACTTCACATGTATAAAAACTTTAAAGTTTTAAACAAAAACTCAAGGTCTGCCATACTCATATTTTCACACATATTATAATCCTCTTATCACACTTAGAAGTTTTTCATGAATTATCTATGCTCAGCCATTAAAAAAATGGACAGCCATGCTTTTAACTTTGTTTTAACAAATGTTGTGTAGCAACAAATGAATTTGCAGTATTCAAATATCAATTAAAAATATTTCCGTCAAGCAGATATTTTGTTACTTGGTCCTTAGTCAGATTTTTATGTGTGTTTTTTCTTGTCTCTGCTCTCCAGGCCAAAAACACTTGTTTCGCCTTCATCCACAGAAGTAAGGTTGTAAAATGTGGCAGAATACAGAGTTGAAATACTCTGAAATGTGAAGTGAAACATCTGCCTGTAATCATTTGCACAAGTGAGGACTTTGGGACTTTGATTTCAGCTCTCATCTGCCTGGAATCTTGCATTTCCTGTGTGCAGATCAAGTGACAGACAATGCCTTTGATATATGGACACCATTCTCTTGGGTTCATTGCATCAGGCTTTTCTTTAATAACTTCTCTGCACTTTTCTTCATTCGATATGTATCATTCCCTTATAAAAATGCACACAATTGAATCTTCTGAATACTTCTAAAGCTAAAGGTAAGTTGATTAATGAAGGACTTATGTTGCTCACCAATAAGAGCAATGTCTTGGAATGTCAAGTATACAACTGCTTGCAGCAAACAAAATTTCATTCACCTCATTTCCTTAATGCACCTTGACCGGTACCTAATGAGAACATCCGTCTCTCATGATTCTAATGCATACTTCACTTGGCCAGGCTTGCTTTATTGAACTGTCAATGAACTGAACAGTTGGTCCTTTGTAGAAACAGACACTTTAGTCCATCAGGAAGCCCCAAAAGACAACAAATTCTGGATATTATGTTCTCAGGCTGTTTTCTTGCAGGACAACATAGACGACACAGAAACTTTATTTCCTTTCAAGCTCTATGCAAAAACCTGAAAACTCTTGAACAGAACTATTTTATGATATATGTGAAAGAACAAGAAAGAGAAGGCCAATTAATTATGATTTTTTTCATTTTCTTGTAATATATGGCCTGCTTGCAACAATAGAAGCCTATTTTGTACAGTTATGAACCGTACTGTTCATTTGATTGTTCATGCTATCAGTAATGAACCTGGTCTTTTTAGAATGCATTAGCATTATGCTGATCTTAGTTAATCATATATACATGGTCCCTTTCTTCCTATATGGATGGCAAACCAAATCAAACCCAAAACTCCTGACAAGATGCCCAGCAAAGAGAGAAGGGGAATAACACAATTTTTATTCTGGATTGAAAGTGTTAGATCTGGAGCATGGGCGCAAGGAATGGAGACAAGACATTGAATAGTGACTCCAACTCTTTATTAGTGACTTCAGAACAGAGCAGGGATACTGGGCAGCAGCAGCTGCTTTTATAGAGCTGGCTGCTGTCACAATAACCAATGGTTTGAGTTTGTCGCGCTGGTAGCGGCCAATCAGCGGCGACCCACTAGCAGCCAATCAGATTAGCCAGAAACGGCCAATCACAATCTGCTGTTCGCGGGCCAATCAGATGTGCAGGATTACGAGCCTGCTGTGGAAACAAAACTATTAGGATTTTAAACTAAAGCATTTGCTTAGTTCGTAACACCCCTCCCCCCTAGGTTCCATCTGAGGGGTGGGGTGATGTATTCTCTCAGGCAGGCAGGTCGTTTCACCTGTCTAACTGATCTGCGTTGCTCCACCAGTCCTTGCCCTGACTCTGGTCTCAGTGGGCTGCTTGCTGCGCTTGTTGGCAAAGATGTTCCGCCCTCTCCGTTGGGTGACTTGGGGTTGTCATCTCTGCTTCCATTAAAGCTGTCCTCCGGATCCCTTGGATTTGCTGCTGTTGCAGTGCTGCTCTGTGGTGAGGCGATCGTCTGGCCTGGATCTCCTTCAGAAAGTGAATATCTCCGGGTTGGTTGTGCTGATTGCTGGTTTTCACGTACTGGGTCATATGCTAGTTCTTCTCCGGTCCCCTCGATTTCCCTTCCCCCCCAGGTTTGAGGTTCGGGGTTTATGATGGGGGTAGGTGCCAGCCTGAAGCGCAGTTGATCAATATGGCGCTTCCACATTTTTCCATCAGTAGTTTGTAAATGGTAGGAATGTGGACCCGTAAATTGAGTTATGGTAGCGGGAACCCACAATGGGTCACTGGAAAAGTTTTTTGTGAAGACTTGGTTGCCTACCTTGAAGGTGCGATACCTGCTGCTGGACTCCACGGGCTTTTCTGGCGTATAAGTAGGATGCAAACGGTCAAGATGTGAGCGAAGTCTCTGGCCCATCAGAAGTTCGGCCGGGATTCTGTTTGTGGTGCTGTTTGGGATAATATGTTGGAGGAGAAGCATCTGGGTCACCTTGTCGTCAATGTCCCCTTGCTCCATCTTTTGTAAAGTTTTCTTTACAAATTGGACCATTTGCTCAGCCCTGCCATTGGCCGCAGGGTGAGCTGGCGATGTCAATGCATGGCATATCCCCCTCTCTGCCAGGTACTCTTCGAATGCCAGAGCAGTGAATTGGGGGCCATTATCCGAAACTAGGACATCTGGCAACCCTTGCGTAGCGAATAGTCTATTTAGTTTTTTAGCGATGGCTTCTGTGGTGGTTTTTTAGCGATGGCTTTTGTGGACCTCCAGCCAGTTGGAGTAGGCATCCACTGCTATAAGAAATGTATGCCCCTTGGTAGGTCCCGCAAAATCGATGTGGATATGGGACCAGGGACCTCGGGGTGCTTCCCATTCAGTTGGTGGTGCTTTTGGTGGAGATGAACGAGTGTCCTGACATTTGCTGCACATGGCCACCCAGGTTTCTATTTGCTTATCTATACCTGGCCACCAAGTGTAGCTCCTCGCTAGTGCCTTCATTCGCACGATGCCCGAATGGCCATTGTGCAATAGTTTTAGGACTTTATGCTGTAATCTCTCTGGGATGACGACTCTGTCTCCCCACAAGACGCATCCCTTTTGGGAGAAAAGTTCTATCTGCCAGTTTTTGAACGTCTTGAAGGTGTCGTTTGGTTCGTTGTCAGGCCAACCCCTTTCTACCCAGCTGAGGACCTGTGCCAAACAAGGATCCTTCCTTGTTTCTGAGGCGATGTCTTGTGCAGTCAGTGGTGGTGAAGGAAGAGTTTCGATTTGTAGTATAGCAAGGGTTGGAGCTGGGTTGTCTATTACTTCTGGTAACGGAGAACGGCTCAAAGCGTCAGCATGGGGAATAGCTTTCCTCGGGCGGTGTAGCAGCTGGTAATCATATGCTGCTAGAAACTCTGACCAACATGTCATTCTCGGTGATAAAATGTGGGGAGTTGGTTTGTCTCCCGCTAAAATGCCAAGTAATAGTTTGTGGTCGGTAATTATGGAGAAAGATCTTCCATATACATACTCATGGAATCGTTTAATCGCAGACACAATAGTGAGAGCCTCTTTATCAAGTTGGCTATAGTTTCTCTCAGTTTTAGACAAAATTCTTGAAAAGAACGCAATAGGTGCCTCAGTACCGTTTGGTAGGATGTGGCTCAGGATGGCTCCTACTCCAAACGGTGAGGCATCGCAGGTGACAGTTAAAGGCAAAGTCTCATTATATTGAATCAATACAGCATCTGAAGTTAACAGGTCTTTTACTTGCTGAAAAGCTCGCTCTTCGTGATGTCCCCAGACCCAGAAAGCCTTCTTATCGAGGAGCCTATGCAGGGGTTCAGCAACAGTCGTCTTCTGGGGCAAGAAGATGTTATAAAAGTTAATGAGTCCCAGGAAGGCTTGGAGGTCTGTTTTATTCGTAGGTCTTGGGGCGTTTTTTATTGCAGTGAGTTTTTTCTCTGTAGGGTGAATTCCCTGTTTGTCAAGAAGGTACCCAAGGAATTCAACCCTCTCCGTACAAAGTTGGCACTTGTCTTTCTTGACCTTCAGGCCAGCGTCTTTAAATTTCTGAAGGACCATTCTGAGTCATTTTTCTAGCAGGCAGCTATTAAGACATCATCGAAGTATGGCACGACCCCTTTTATGCCTTGAAGCAATCTTTCCATCAGACTTTGGAAGATGCCAGGTTCTACACTCACTCCGAATTGGAATCTATTACACTTGAATGCACCTCTATGCGTGACTATAGTTTGGGCTTCTGCAGTCTCTGCATCTACGGGCAACTGCTGGTACTCCTGAGCTAGGTCCAATTTTGCAAATATTTTCCCACCTCCCAGGGAATGAAGAAGATGTTGGACCACCGGTACAGGGTAAGTGCTCTGCTGAAGCGCGTGATTTAGGATGGGTCGGTAATCCCCACAAATTCTTAAGGATCCATCAGATTTTATGGGGGTTACAATTGGGGTCTTCCACCAGGTGTGATCGATCGGTTCCAACATGCCCTGGGCTATTAATTTCTCCAATTGTTCATCAATCTTTTGCTTGAGTGCAAAGGGCACTCGACGAGGCTTAAGGTGAATGGGCGCAACATCAGGGCTGAGATTAAACGATATGGGGGATCCCTTGTATTTGCCTAACTTCTTGGTGAAAACGTCCTGGAATTCCTGGATGAGGGCCGCTTCCCAGTCATCGCTTCCAGTTTGGTTGATGCCCGCTAGTTCAATTCCTAGTGGCACGAACCTTTGCAGACCCAGCAAACTGGGTCGATCTCGATCGACGATGGTAAGAGGTAGGGTTGCGGTGTGGTCTTTGAAGGATACTCGGACGTGGTTGGAACCGGCTACTGGAATTCTGTTTCCTTGGTAGTCTTTTAATATGATTTTTTGAGTGCTAAGGTCCTGGCGACGCATGTCAGGGATCAGCTGTTTTAAGGTTTTCCAGGAGACCATTGACAGGGACGACCCAGAGTCGACTTCCATGACACATGTTTGATTCTCAATGGTGACCTTCACTCGGATTTTCCTCGCATCAAGGGAGGACGCGTGGCCATGGTGATGGTTTGATGGGCCTCTTCTCATCTGGTTGAGTTGGCGGGTGCTCGATTTCTGTAGTATTGGTTCTATTGGTTGTTCAGGTGGTCCCGATTTATTGGTGGAGTGCCTGTTGTATGCCGGGAGTTGTTTTCTCTTCGGATTGGGCTGGACCCTCACCTGCTTCTGCAGACCTTTGCGATGTGGCCCCTCTTTCCACAGGAATGGCAGAGTGTGTCTAGGAATTTGCAGTCTGATCACGGGTGGTTTCCCCCGCATCCAGCATATTGACTCGAAGGCTTACGGTTCCGCTGGTTTCGCTGGTCGCGTTCTGATCTGAGTCTTCCTCACTTTCTGATGAAGATTCGAGGTCTTCATGGTGGGTTGTTGTTGTGTGCCTCTCGGAGAAAGGCGTAGTATCACTGGCGAGTTGGCGGTGCGATGCGTTCACTCGGTGCATTCGAGCGGCTGACTTCCTGGTTGCTTCTGCTGCAGTAGCATCGGCGATGACATCTGCGAGGCCAATGTCTCCCTTTGCCATAATCTTGCTCTGGGTCGTGGGGTCTTTTAGGCCCAGAACAATTCGATCTCTCATAGCTTCCTCGAGGTTTGCGAAGCCACAGAGTCCCCCTAGGTTTCTAAGGTCAGCAATGAAGTCTCCAACATTTTCACCTTCCTGCTGGTCCCTCTGGTAAAACTTGTGTCTCCTGATGAGTGTTGGCACTGCGGGTGCATAGTGAGCCCGTAGGATTGGGGCGAGGTTGTCCCAGTCCATTGTCTTGACTTCTGCTGGTTTCGCAAGTGCTTTTGCCATTTTAAAAATGGGTCAGAAATACCACTCGTTTCTTGCCAGGCGTAGCATCTTTCAAATTGTTGGTCTCCAGGAACATCTGGAACCGGTCCACATACGAGTCCCAGTCTTCATTAGCCGGGTCAAATGGAGTGGGTGGTGTAGCGCTGCTGATCATTCTGCCGCTTTTGGTGCGCTCTTAGCCACATACTCTGTTAACATTCGGTGAGTGTTCAATCAGCTCTATCGTCTCTGTATCCCATCCTCGTCGCCAGTGTTAGATCTGGAGTGTGGGCGCAAGGAATGGAGACGAGACATCGAATAGTGACTCCAACTCTTTATTAGTGACTTCAGAACAGAGCAGGGATACTGGGCAGCAGCAGCTCCTTTTATAGAGCTGGCTGCTGTCACAATAACCAGTGGTTTGAGTTTGCCGCGCTGGTAGCGGCCAATCAGCGGCGACCCACTAGCAGCCAATCAGATTAGCCAGAAACAGCCAATCACAATCTGCTGTTCACGGGCCAATCAGACGTGCAGGATTACGAGCCTGCTGTGGAAACAAAACTATTAGGATTTTAAACTAAAGCATTTGCTTAGTTCGTAACAGAAAGAATTGATTCTGTGTCTCCCCAGTAAATTCCACTAAGGAACATTGTGAATATAAAAAGATACTGTGACATTTCTACTGCAAGAATCTATTTGATCAGCCCTCACCATGTACCTGAAAAAAATCCTAATTAGGTTTCAGAGCGAATTGGGTTATCCCTGAGTCATTGATCCACAATTTGGCTTAAAGCCTCAATAGGTGCTTGGAATAATAGGGTGACAATGGCCTTGGACCATCTTGCACCTCTGCAGACTCTCTCTGCACACAACCTCAGGTGGGCCCTCTATTTTATGGACAGCCTTTAGAAGATGCAAAGTTGCAAAACAAAAATTCCTGCAGCACCATTGGAGGAAAATGAAGAGTGACTCTAAACAAGCTCAGGGAAGAGACTTTTTTATGACCTAACTTGTGGCTATAAAAGCAACAAGTTATTTACATGCTTATTCTTTGTCAGTATTATGCTTTCAGTCAGCAGTCCTGTTCAAGGTGATCTGGTTTATCCTGGATTAGGAAATAGGAAGTACATGTGGCTTTGCTATGAGGATTATTTGTAGCACTTCATAAAAAAAGTTGTTCAGTTTCACTGCAACTATGTAGGTCTTATAGAGTTGATTGAGACATGCTCTTAACCAACTGTCTGTCTTATAAACATTCATACTTTCAACATCCTTTAGCAATGCACTCCACATAGGGCTACCTTTGAAAACCATCCAGAGCAGGCATGTCAAACTGACGGACTGAAGGCCAGATTTGTCACGTGAAGGCCAAACCTACCCTGGCTCCACAAAGGCAAAAAAATATCAAGATATGTCATCATATGTCACATGATGCGATCAAGCTTGACACTTGTGATCGAGAGGGTGCATCTCAGTACAACCATAATCTTGTAACACCACAAGTTTTACTTACCAATAGCCTTCTGTCTGCAATTCAAGTTGCTGTTAATCATGTATGACCACCTACATGACTGAGTGGTCTTAATTTCTATGATTGTTTCTACCTATCTATCTATCCCATATGTTCTAATAGGAGAGAAAATGCTTCAAGTCATTTATTTGAATCAGTGTCACCTGGTGGGACCTAAACATTAGAATGTCTGCCATCTGGTATGATCTCCTCTTCCCTCAACTTATGATTGGCCCAACCCTGTTTACTTTTAGAAGGTGAAAAATTGATTCTTCCCCTGAGAAGAATTGGGATCAGGGAAATAGAAAATCCTGCCTTGTGAAACATAGTACTTCAAAAGTTCTTTTTTTTTTAAACAAATTTTATTAATTTTACAGAAAACACAATACACAAACATACAAAACACAAAACATAAACAAAACTAAAAGATCTTTTCTGAAGGCTGTCTGATCCCGGGTTGAAACTCTTCACACAGACACAAATTCAAACATCATATTCACTTTATATATCCTTCCATATCTTATTATCATTTTCTTTTTTCTTTTTTTTTTATAAACCAATTTTATCAATTTTATAAAAACAATGCACAAAGAATCAAGGCATAACAGCTTATAAATTCTTTTCTAAGAAAAAATAATAAAAGAAGAAAACCAATAGAACATAATAATTCCAAATTATAGTATCAATACTTTATCTATTTAACTTCATATCTTATCCCAGCTTCTCCTTTTCATCCAAATTATTTCTTGTTAATTAAAATTTTATTGCCTTTTATCAATATACAAAACCGAAAAAGACATAACAAAACCTTTATATATCCTTCCATATCTTATTACCATTTTCAATAACATTCTTTGTCTGTTCTATTTCCAACTATCCATTCATCTTTTTTCTTTTATTATACTTCTCCTATACACCAATTGGAGTAACGTCTTTAACTCATTACCCTAACTTAAAAGTACTTCATATAACATTTTTTCTTGGGATTCTGTTTAATAGATTCTAAAATTACACAATGAATTTTATACTCTAAATACACATATAAAAACACAATCTTATGTACCCTCCAGAATCCCTCTTTTATCCTAAATTAAATTCACCCATTGTCTCTGAATAAACTTTTTTTCTTTAGATCTTGCTTCCCCCCATTGAGGCTTCTCCTCCCCCCCTTTCTCTCTTGCTTATTCTTCTCCTTGCCCTTTTTACCCCTTTGTTTCTCCTCCTCCCTTTTCTTACTCCCTTTCCTTTGCTTTCTAACCTTGCTTCCACCTTTCCGCTCATTTTTCTCTTTTTTGGTTGTTTTTTCAATTCTTAAAATCCCTTTTTCCTTATCCTTTTTCTCCTCCTCCCCGGAAAGAACCCATTGTTCATCAAAGATGGCTTCTTCTTCCTCTTCTTCTTTGTCCCAGTCCTTCTGCTGCGTAGTCAACTTTTCATAAGTACATAACGCCATTTCTAAAAATTGAAACAAAGTGCCCAAAGTATCTTCCTTTTTATATTTTTGATATTCAGTCTTTAGTTCATCCACAAGCGATGCCATCATGAAAAGAGAAACTTTTCCCAAAACAACCACAAGTATTTTTAATCAAAAATAATTCAAAAAAAGTTCCAAAAATTAATACTTTTCTTCCTTCTTCTCTTTCTCTTTCTGGGGTTAATGTTTAATCAAAGAGGTCCAATTACCATCTACCTTTCTTTGGGATTCTAGGCAATCTCCTCCTTTTTCAGCTTCTGCTCCAATTTTTTTTCCTCTCCCTTCCCACTTGCAACATCAATTTTAAATAATCAGAAATCCATACCTCTAATAAGGGTTTTCCAATTTCTTAAGTTTTTCAATGTCCAGGAACCCTTTTGTCCCTTAGCTTCAACTTTCAGAATAATTCACCTTCAATGTCCAAACATATTTCATATCTGCTGTTTCCATGGGGTGGGAGAGTGAAGAAAAAAAAAAAAGTTCCCTTTAACAGCTTCTCCGCCGCTTTCGATCTTCTTAGGGATACAATGTATCCTCCAGCAATTCAAACAGCTCAGTTCCAACAAATTTGAAAGATGTTGATTGACCCGGCTCAGACAGCACTTTCACTCTTCTTGCTTCCTCCAGCACAATCTTACCCAGTTGCTGGCTTCTTCGTGGCGGCCATTGCTGACCGCTGCTCCACCGCCTTGGGAAAAAGGGGTTTTACAGGACGAGGATGGGGTCTGCGACACCCCCAACCCCCTGTCCTGCTCCCCTCTCTCTTCGGCTGTCCCTACAGGGCAGCCATATCCCCCTGACCCATCTGGATCGGGGGTACCTCGGCGGCTAGCACAGCAGGAATGGCGAGCGGTCGCGAATTCCTGCTGCCCCGAAGCCACGCGAAACCGGAAACCAGTACTTCAAAAGTTCTTAATTGTTGACTTTTCTTTACATTTATGTATGTTCCCAAGAGATTGGCAGCCATATAAATTTCTTAAATAAAAATAAATAAACTAATCCTACCTTTGGAAAAGTAGAAGCCCTGATTTCCCAAGTGCAGATGACGAGTAGAGGTGCCACAAGAAAAAGACTTGAAATTGTTAGCCCTATCAGGCTGCCAATCATCTCTCCATCTTTCTCTTGCTATGGTGGATTGCCGAAATGCCTGTTGCAGCTACACACACAAACCAATTTCAAAATGTTCTGTATCTTTCCAAAAGCCTCTAGCAAAATCAAAGAAGATTTATCAAACTGTGCTCTGGTCTGTTTGCAATATGTAGCAGGGAGGTGAGTGATCTTTGTGCCTCACACAGTGCTCCTAGCCAATGAAAAAGCAGCAAGACCACTGACCTTCTCAGATGTTTGTGCTACATAAAAAACTATATGTTTCATTTACTTGGATACCTTATTAAAACTCCCTAGTAAGAGCAAGAAATCGCAGGAGCATAAGCAAGTTGCAAGAGCAGTAGTGGCCTTTACATCTTAAGCAATTCAGAAAAGCTTGAAAACATAAAACTGATGTAAAACTTATTTCCAGCTGCGTCTGTTTGTTTTCCTTCCAGTAGACTAACAAATAAAAGAAAAACATTTGAACTGAATAAAATTGATCAACAGTACCCAACAAATGGTAGTATAATACAACTTCACTTTTGCTATCTTCTCTGTTATGACATCGTGGGAGACTTTGTAAAATGCTTTGCTGAAACAAAGATACACTGAGTCTACTGCATTCCCAAGATCAACTGCCATAAATTGGTAACTGAAACAAAAGAGGAAGACTAGTTTTGCATGACTTGTACTTGATAATTTAATGCTGGCTCATATCAAATACATTATTTCCTAAATATTTCCAGAAAGATTAATTAACCATCTGTACAGGAATGTTCCTCTCTAATTTCGCAGATCCTGGGCATGGCTTTGGTGACTTGAGGGTCAGATCTGATTATATTAAACAAGACACTATCCAAGAAATACTTACAAAATTTAAAATTGGCTTGGTTCAGGAAAGCCACAGCCTTAGTTCAGGCATAAGAAGATGACATGTTTGATTGAAAATGAAATTAAAAAATTCCCTTTGATTTGAAGGGATAAAAGTAAAAGAAAGAAAAGCATGCAAAATCAAAAGTTAATTGAGACTCTACTATATTTACAGAATAAGATTGAAAGTCTGGACAATTTCCTCCTAGAAAAAGTATTTAAGAAAAAGACCAGGATATTTTAAAAACTGTAAGTGAGGTGCTTTTTTGAATCAGAGTTCAATGAAGAAGAAATTATCTTATTAAACCATGAAGAACCATCATTAATTGTCAGATTCTTCTACCTCTTTCTTAATTTTGAAAAATTCCACCATTACAAGCTAGTATCCTAAGTTGAGGCAGTTGGGCTTTTACTTTCCATGCCATCAAATAACATAATGAAGCAGGAGGGGTGGAAGTCACAGAATCCTATATTTTACTTAAATGCATTTACAACAGGTGGACCAGGGAGGACAAAATGGTGAGTATAACTATGGATCAAATCCTACTCCTTTGCCTTTGTGTACAACACTGATTCCCACTGAAGGATAGCTTCAGGCCATGGCATGAACTGTCAACACACATACAATAATGGTGTGGCTTACATTACAGTACTTTATCCAGCATGTTGCTAGTCTTAACTGTTCTGCTATGGACATCACCAAACTAAATCTATTGTGAATTACAGATTGCCTAATTCACAGGCAGCTAATACATTAGCTAAAATATTAAGACAATGAAAATAAAGGTTGTAGAATTTGGTTGAAGTAAATGAGTTTTTCCTTCATGGATCACTGCCTTGTTGTGGCAAAGGGGGTTATGTAGCACAATGAAGCTATGAGCTATGCCATGCAGGGCCACCCAAGACAGACAGGTCTGACAAAATGTGATCCACTGGTGAAGGAAATGGCGACCCATTCCAATATCATTGCTAAGAAAATTCCATGGACAGTACCAAAAGGCAAAAAGATATGACACTGGATGAGCAGGTTGGAAGGTGTCCAATATGCTACTGGGGAAGAGCAGAGAGCTAGTACTAGTAGCACCACAAAGAATGAAGCAACTGAGTTAAAGCCAAAAGGACACTCAGCTGTGGATGTATCTGGTGGTAAAAGGAAAGTCCAATGCTGTAAAGATCTATACTCCATAGGAACCTGGAATGTAAGATCCATGAATTAAGGCAAGCTGGACGTGGTCAAAAAAGAGATGAGAAGACTGAAGATTGACATCTTAGGAATCAGAAAACTAAAATGGACAGCAATGGGTGAATTAAATTCAGGTGACCATCAGGTATACTACTGCAGGCAAGTATCTCTTGAAAGAAATGGTCAATAGTGAATAAAGGAGTAAGAAAAGCAGTACTGGGACACAATCCCCAAAATGACAGAATGATCTCAGTTGGAATCCAAGGCAAACCATTCAACATCACAGTAGTTCAAGTCTACGCCCCAACCACTGGTGCTGAAGAGCATGAAGTTTACCGGTTCTATGAAGTGCTACAACACTTTCTAGAATTAACACCAAAAGGTAATGTCCTTATCATCATGGGGGATTGGAATGCTAAAGTCGGAAGCCAAAAGATAACTGGAATAACAGGCATGCTTGGCCTTGGAGTACAAAATGAAGCAGGGCACAGGCTGGTAGAATTTTGTTAAGAGAATAAGATGGTCATAGCAAACACTCTTCCAACAACCCAAGAGATGACTCTACACATGGACATCACCAGATGGTCAACACAGAAAGTAAATACAAGATCAGGAGCTGACTGTGGCTCAGATCATGAGCTTCTCATTGCAAAATTCAGGCTTAAATTGAAGATAGTAGGGAAAAACACTAGGCCACTCAGGTATAAACTAAATCATATCCCTGATGAATATACAGTAGAGGTGACAAATGGATTTAATGAATTAGATCTGATAGATAAAGTGCCTGAAGAACTATGGACAGAGGTTTGCAACATTGTACAAGAGGAAGCAACTAAAATCATCCCAAAGAAAAAGAAATTGAAGTAAGCAAATGGCTGTCTGAGGACGCTTTACAAATAGCTGAGGAAAGAAGGTAAGTGAAAGGCAAGGGAGAAAGAGAAAGATACACGCAATTGAATTCAGAATTCTAGAGAATAGCTAGAAGACATAAGAATGCCTTCTTAAATGAACAGTACAAAGAAATAGAAGAAAACAATAGAATAGGGAGGACCAGAAATCTCTTCAAGAAAATTGGACATATGAAGGGAATGTTTCATGCAAAAATGGGCATGATAAAGAACCAAAATGGCAGGGACCTATCAGAGAGAGCAGAGGAGAGGTGGCAAAATTACACAGAAGAACTATACAAGAATGAGCTTAACATTCCTGATAACTATGAGGAGTGGTCACTGATTTTGAGCTAAACATCCTGGAATGTGAAGTCAAATGGGCCTTAAGGCTCAAACTACCGCACCAGTTCAAACTACTGCACCATTGCACTCATTTCACATACTAGCAAAGTTATGCTCAAAATCCTACAAGGTAGTCTCCAGCAATATGTAGACTGACAACTACCAGAAGTACAGGCAGGATTTCGAAGAGACAGAGGAACTAGGGATCAAATTGCCAACATGTGCTAGATCACGGAGAAAGCTAGGGAGTTCCAGAAAAATATCTACTTCTGCTTCATTGACTATGCTAAAGCCTCTGATTGTGTGGATCACAACAAATTGTGACAAGTTCTTAAAGAGAGGGGAGTACCAGACCATCTTATTTGTTCTCTTGAAAAACTTATATGTGCATCAAGAAGCAACAGTGAGAACTGGACATGGAATCACTGATTGATTCAAAATTGAGAAAGGAGTTCAGCAAGGCTATATACTGTTGTCTTGCCTATTTAACTTATATGCAGAGCATATCATGAGAAATGCAGTGCTATATAAATCAAAAGTTGGAATTAAGATTGCAGGGAGAAATATCAACAACCTCTGATATGCAGATAATACCACTCTAATGGCAGAAAGTTAAGAGGAACAAGACCTTTTTGATGCGGGTGAAGGAGAGTGCAAAAGTTGGCTTGAAACAACATTAAGAAAACTAAGATCAAAACATTGTATAAAACAATGTTTATTTGTTTTCTCAAAACTTATATGTAGCTTTTAGAAAGGAGGTTTTATGTTTCTATGTTTTATGTTTTGATGGTCTTTGGAAATTAAATAATGGAATTGTAAATAAGTTAGATGGATACAATGAAAATATATAATTCAAGTTAAAAGAAATATAATTGAATAGAAGAAAAGAGAGGAATAAAGAGAAGTTGGGAAAAGATATGAAGTTGTACAGATAAGATAAATATATATATTAAATTGTGTTTGTATGGAAATATGATAATTTGGAATTATTTGGTTTTTAAATAAGATGCCTTATTTGTTTTTTTCCAGAAAAGATTTTCTATGTTTCTATATTCTATGTTTTGTTTGTTTGTGTATTGGTTTGAAAAATTAATAAAACTTGTTTAAAAAAGAAAAAGAAAACTAAGATCATGGCATCAGGCCAGGGTGTGGGATTCTACTGGTTTGCAGCTATTTTCTAGAACCGGTTGTTAACTTTCTAAGCAGTTCGGAAAACTGGTTGTTAGAAGAAATATCCTTTTGTTTTTTCCACTTTACTGGCCTAATCCTGTTAGGAAGGCAGGAAGAAAACATTATGGTGTTGTTGCTTACAGAAACTGCCTCTCCGTTAACCCTCATTACATTCTTGGCAGAACTAGACTTCCTATCTCCAGAGCTTCTCTGAAGTTTTTTTTCTTCCTTTGCTTGTACTTTGCTTGTGTGGAGCCCCAAATTGACATATGTGTAGCCATTTGATTTGGAAAACTGACAGCTTGACTTTCTTAAAAGGGACGTGTTGTTTTAAGCTTTTTTCACTGTTGTTAGGAGGAAATACTCCCCTGTTGGAGTTAACACTTTGAAGAAATAATTGAATAACGAAGCAGAGCTGCTGGAAAGAAGCTTTTAATGGCAAGGAACCAAGATGAATGACATTCAGCAGGGCTTCTTGGCTAGCTAGAAAAATTGACATTCAAGCGTGAATTTACATACCCTTTCTGAGTTTTGGTCTAAAACTGGTTTTTGGTCAAGTTTAAGTCTTTGCTTGGTAAACATTTAATCCTTTGTTTATTGATGAGATAATTTTCTCTATTCAGCTTTGTATGGAAGGAAGAAGGATAATCTCTGTTCCTGAAAAGAAACTGGGTTGAGAAATCTGGCTAGTTCCTGTGTCTATTTGTTCTGGTAATTGGTTTAACAAGTAACAGCTACTGTAGTGATTTAATTATTTGAATTGTGTTTACATTTTTTCCTGCCTCATGATTTTTTTTTCTATCTTGGGAGAGGGATCTGCCTTCACTGCTTTAGTGATATCTGGCACTGTCCTTTTGGGTGTACTTCCTAGAGGCAAGATGCAAGCTTGGCGCTAATTTTTTTTACTGCCTTTCTGGGGATCATATGATCTTTCTTTAAATCTGGATTACTTCCTTAAGGTATCTTGGGAGGTGAGTGAGACCAGATGGTGTCTTTAATTGGTGCAAATGGATCTAAGGATTTCTTCTCCTGAGTATGCTCTTTCTGGAGAGTTTAAATGACCTCTCTTCCAAAGGGCTTCACTTTATGAGCAAGAATTGGCTGGTGATAGTTATCATTGCATTTAAACTGTTTTAATTCCTCAAGGTGTTCTGGCACCCTGCCTTATTTGTAATTCCAGTTTGCAGGTATTTTTAATCTAATGATTGGTATTTAGGGCAGCTCTTTTCAAGCAAAGAAGCTTCTTGCATTTTTGTAGAGGTAATCCTTGACTTACAACAGTTCATTTAGTGATCATTCAAAGTTACAATGGAACTGAAAAAAGTGACATGATCATTTTTCACACTTAAGCATTCCCACAGTCACATGAGGCCAGGCGAGGAGAAATGCCTCTCAGCCAGTCACATGACTACCAAGCCATGTCCACCCAGTAATATGACCATCAAGCCATGCCCACTAACTAAGCCACACACACAGAACCAGTTGCTAAAATTTTTTAATCCCACCCCTGCATCTGGTCCTCTCAATTCCTGGCAAATAGATGGGGAAGAAATGGAGGTAGTGACAGATTTTATTTTCCTGGACTCCAGATGGGAACTACAGCCAAGAATTTAAAAGAAGCTTGCTTCTGGGAGGAAAGCTATGGCAAATCTAGACAGCATACTAAAAAGCAGAGACATCACCGTGCCAACAAAAGTGCATATAGTCAAGGCTGTGGTTTTCCCAGTTGCAATGTATGGCTGTGAAAATTGGACCATAAGGAAGGCTGAGCACCAGATAATTGAGGCCTTTGAAATATGGTGCTGAAGAAGACTCCTGAGAATTCCTTGGACTGCAAGGTGATCAAACCAGTCAGTCCTAGAGGAGATCAACCCTGACTGCTCTTTTGAAGGACAGATCCTGAAGATGAAACTCAAATACTTTGGCCACTTAATGAGAAGGAAGGACTCACTGGAGAAGAGCCTAATGCTGGGAACAGTTGAAGCAGTCAGCCTGAGCTTAAATAGACTCAGGGGGATGGTAGAGGACAAGAAGTCCTGGAGGAATGCTGTCCATGGGGTTGCAATGGGTCGGACACAACTTTGCAACTAACAACAAATGAGTTTACCTTTAATACAAGTTATACAGTATTATGGATTTTTAATGAATATTTGGAAATATATTGTACTATTTTTTTTTTAATATTTCAGTATGTTTTCAGACACTGAAGAGTAATTAGAATTGGACTGATCTTGCCAGCTGACAGTTCCCCACTTTGAGAAGATATGGACACCTTATTTTGATGCAGCACGGCTGGTCCTTTGGAATGGTCTTCAATTTTAGTCATCTTCATGAAGCAACTGAAAGAAGTGCTCTTCCAGAGGGTACTTGGGATCTTGTTTTTTATAACAGTACTGCTTGACTATTTTTCTTGGCTTATGGAATAAATAAAAAAAACACCCTTCTTGCTTAAGTTTCCCAAAAAAGGATTACATCTATTTCAGTCTTCAACTGCTGATATAAATTCTCTATAAACTCAGTAGGCCTTACAGCTTAGTTACTGTAGCTTTGAACTGCCATTCAGTGAAGAAGCTTTTCACAATATTTAAGTATCTTTGGGGATTGCATGAGAAATAACAGAAGAAATGCTTCCAGTATATTACCTGCTGACAATCCATAGGGATAATACTGGCATTGGTGGGTATACCTGCATTGGGGAAAACAGTCAGCCTATGAATGTCACCTCCTGTCCTAAGGAGAAATAGATAAAAAAATAGGGAGAACTCTATAATAATTTAATTATTATCAAGAAGGGATTTTAGGAAAACATGGGAATTTAAGTCTTATCTTATTCACATGTGACAATCTTTATAGATTCCGTGAAATTTACTATTTTGGGGGATGTGCTGCTAACATGCCTATTCAGATATAAATTATTAAGAACATCAGCATTTATTTCCAGTTGCATACCTGTAAGACTGTAATCTAAATACTTAAAACAAATCTCATAAATAAAACAGAAAACCCTCTAGGAACATTGAGCCTTTAACAGAGAAAATATTTGCAATTGAAATTGTTCTCATCATCATTTTGTACAGCATGGAAATAATTTTATTTATGAAGTTATTCAATATCAGCTCTTGTGCTTCATTTTTATAAACCCCATCTGATCAATGAAACTTTGAAATGTGTACATTATGATAATACTGTTTACACATATATCACATTCAAATCCTCCTCTGTTTACTAAGCATTAAAACAAACACTACCTGAAATATTTTCAATTGTACAAATCTCCCATTCCAATGCAGGGACTATTACCTTCTTCTATTTTTTTTTAATGTTCTAGCCCTAAACAGACGGTGCTACAAGTACAGGCAATAGTCCCATTAATGTGCTGTTAATTTTCATGCTTACAGGCTAAAATGGACTATAGAGTTACAGAAAATGAGCAGAAGTACATTTCCCTAAGGTAAAATGCACTCAGCAATCTCTGAATAATGGGATTAAAATTTTTCCCCATAGTTCTGTTTAATGGGTTAAATCAATTCACTCCTTGATGTTCAGCTGGTAAATATATCTTCTCTGGGCTGCATGATATTAAGTGTGACAAATCTCAGATTCAGCTGAATCAAACTGGGTGCGGTTCTTCCAAATATCCACTTTTGGTTTTTTTTTACTTATTCAGTTGGCATCTGAACTAATGTTTCCCAAGAGCATTTTTTCCAATATCAAGGTATCTTTCTCCACCCCCACTATCATTT
The DNA here is from genome assembly GCA_033807585.1 of Hydrophis major. NCBI lineage: Eukaryota > Metazoa > Chordata > Lepidosauria > Squamata > Elapidae > Hydrophis > Hydrophis major. The sequence continues at coordinate 327,216,054 of CM066329.1, read as the reverse complement.
ATATACTGTGGTA